>RJWH01001063.1:27695-213544 GCA_004363575.1 Solenodon paradoxus
GACAAGACGGGTCTTTAGCTCACTCCCCGCCTCTCCCCTCCTCAGAGGCTGGGCCTGGGGCTGCAGTCCCCGCTTGCAGTCTCGGCCGGTCTTTCCGGTGGCCAGCCCCCTCCAGGAGCCCCAGAGTCCCCTCATTAGGACAGAAGACGCCTGCCGTCCTGTCACTCAGGACACACAGGAGCTCTGTGCCAGGGACTGGTGCGGAGACCAAATACCTATTTCTTCTTCTTTCATAATTTGTCTTTTCACCCTCTTAGCAAAAAGGAAGAAAGAGTTCTAGTGGCCCATGTTGCGTGGGGTCTGAAAAGGTGTGAGAGTTAGTTGTCACACTGGCGTGGAGAGAGGTGCTTTCT
Organism: Solenodon paradoxus; assembly: GCA_004363575.1. Taxonomy (NCBI): domain Eukaryota; kingdom Metazoa; phylum Chordata; class Mammalia; order Eulipotyphla; family Solenodontidae; genus Solenodon; species Solenodon paradoxus. The sequence goes on from RJWH01001063.1 coordinate 28,049, forward strand.
CCTCCGGTAGATTTATCTAATCAGATGCCCTGGAGGGCGCCTAGCCTCCCTCCCTTGGGAATTTCTGTGCATCTCAGTAGGAGGGGACTCTGTTAGTCATCACTGACTGTGATACCAAGTCCAGGAGACTAGTGTAAGCAGACAGGAGACACCCCAGCAGCCCAGAGCGGTGGGTTCAGCCCTCCGGCTTGGAATGTTCCAGATCCTTCCCCAAATTCTGCCTGCCCGCCTCTTCCGTCTTCTGCTTCCTCCAGATCTTTCTTGCTTTGGGTTCTTCGACATAATTAAGATTTTCTGCGGAGTTGTCAGGGCTATAGAACATCTCCGTGGGCTTTTTGAAATAGCCTCTGGTTTGTCATTTATTATCATGTTGCTCCAAATATGTCAAGGCCTCTTTCTCACGTGGGAGGGAAGACACTCAGCTTCCACGTTTCCAGGTGTCCAGAATGCAGATGGTCACAGGGGCACCTGGTCCTCGCTCCGACCTTGCAGAGGCCACGTGGGCTGGCAGGCTGACAGGGGCCTCCCTCTTCCCGCCCTCCCTCGCTTGAACCAGCTGGATTTGCGCTGGGTCTGGGGGTCCAGGCTGCACGTGTGCCCTCCTGTGCCCGCAGCCTTGCTGTGGCTGTGACAGAGCTCACTGCGACAGGCCGCCCCGTGGCGTGGGGTGCTGAGAAGCAGCCGGGCCGCCCTGCCGGGGAGCACGGCTGTGGTGATTCCCCTTCCTTCGTCTGTAGGATGCCTCGCTGCTTACCGCACCATCTCAAACTAGTGTGTGCGTGGAGGTCAGTCCGGAGTCATTAAAATGCAGTCTTGCTCTCTGCTCAGACCCCCGGAATTCATTTCTGGGAATGGGGCCCAGGAACCTGAATTTGAGCAACTCCCACTCTGTGCTGTCCTTTCCAAGCCATCCTGATGAGGTGGCCATGGTCTGCTCTAGGAGTCCTGCCCATCGGAGAGACTTGCCAGGGTGTCCGCATGCACCTCTCCTGTCCCTCCACGTTGGCGACCTCTCCTGGTCTGTGAATGCCACCCTGGGACCTCAGCGCCTCCCATGGGCGCCCTGTTTCCTTGTTCTTCCTTGTTCTCTTGTGTCCCGTTAGGCGGCAGCTGCGACTTGAAGTGCCTCCCTTGCTTCTCTGTGATGCTTTTTTCTTTCCTTTGTGACCTGACCGACCCGATGACTTTCTCTGACATTTATAAGACACGTGAGCTTTTCAGCACAATTTCTTTCCTAAGCCAATCATGCCTTGGAAACGCTAGCCTGGTGCCATGACCTTGAGTTTCAGGCAGATGATTTTTCTTAACCTGCCTGTGCTCTCAGTGTCTGGTTTCAGACTTGACACTGCTGCTGTGGGTCCCTGGAGCAGGGACATGCTGCATGTTTTCGGCATCGCGTGAGCTTCCTGTCATCTGTATTACTGGCTCTTGTTGACTTGGTGGTCTGCATCGGGCTGGGTCATGGGGTGTCCCCGCGTGCCCCGAGGTGCTTGCTGGTGTCCTGGGGGCTGGAGACATCCCTCCCCTGCATTCAGAGCCCTGTCCTTCATGTAGGGGGTGCCCATCCCCACCCTGCAGCGCCCAGTCCCCTGTGGCTTTAGGGCCCGTCGCTGTGCCCAGGCACCCTGGTCTCCCGGGATCGTCCTCCTCACTGGGCTTTCTCAGCTAGGCCACTGGGTGTGGTGGCCGTGAGCCCAGGCTCGCGGCTTCCTCCGGCTGCACTGGCTGGTGTCACACTTCCCGGGGGAGTGTTGTTGAACAGTGAATGTGGGAACTGAGACTGATTTCGAGAAGTCTTTCGCTGCGTGTCATCAGCGAGGTTGCTGAGGCTGGTGGAGTCAGGTGGCTGTGCCAGGTCACAGAATGTCTGTGGGGCCCCGGGGCGTGGGACACACTCGTCAGCTCTCAGCACTGCAGCTGCGCGCCCCTTGACCCGGCAGTGCCCCGACCAGGACCCCAGGACGAAAGCTGTGCCCGCATCCAGAGGAGCAGGCACTAGCTGTGGGGTGTGGCGTTTGAATTGGGACCATTAAGGGACTGCCATGGAGACTGGATCCAGCCTGTAAAGCAGCTGAAATGAAGAGCCTGGCTGGCCTCTCGGTGCCGGGCACTGGTGCCAAGCCGGCGCGGAGCGAACTTTGCCGCTGATGTTTTCTGAAAGACAAAGCGCTGTGAGCACATGTGTGTGTATCACACGCGTAGAGGCACAGGAAGGCCCGTGGCTGGAAGGACAATCCTCTGACAGTGGCAGGAGCGCAGGGGTCGGGGAGGGAGGCGCGGCTGTGCTGAAGTGCCACCTGTTTTCTGTGCCGTCGTTAGGTATCTGAAAGTTTTTGTTGCAATAAAATCCACAAACTGGGTGCCCTGCAACCTGGGGCTCCAGTTCCTCACGTCTCGAGGAGCCCCTGTGCCCACGAAGTCACTCCCGCCCGTCTCCGCAGCCCTCGAGAGGGCGAGACTGTTCTGTCTGTGACGCCGGTTCTGGGCTGTCCGCAGCCGTGGGCGCGCGGTCTGTGACCACCTCATCCGGTTCTTTGTGTTCAGAGTTCCTCTGTGTTGAGGCGAATCAGTACTTCGTTCTTTTTCTTGGACTTCTTAAAACGTGCTAAAATAGGTGACATTCAGTCTACCGTCTCAGTCATGTGCGGTTCTCTGGGGTTAAAGACATTCACGCTCTTGTGCAGCCATCGCCACATTCTTCTCCAGAGCTTCTCGTCTTCCAGAAGGAAACTGTCCATCAGAGTGCAGCTGCCGTTTCCCCGTCCACGCCGGGCCGTCCCTTCTGCCTCTGTGAGCCCCACCGCTCTCTCGGGGCCCCACACAAGCGGAATCCTGCAGCGTTTTATTCTGACCTGCTCACTTTACTTAGTTTGATGTCCTCCCAGCTCATCCATGTTGTAAGATGTTGCAGAATTTCCTTCCTTTAAAGCCCGGATAACATTCCATCGTGTGCAGCTACCACACTCTGTTAGCCCATCGATCTGTTGCTGGCACGTTATTTCCACCTTTTGGCTACTGAGAAAAATGCTGCTGTGAACTAAGTGTGCAAACACTCCTCCCGACCGTCTCTGCTCTTGACTTGCAGAAGTCTGGTACCTGTCTGACAGGGGCACGGAGTGTGAAAAGGGGTTTTCTTCCCCTGCTGCGGGCATGTGTCACTTTCATAATTTGAGAAAATGAACTTTTTAAAGAGATGAAAACCACCACAAAGCCTGGGAGCCAGGCCAATGATGGCTTCCCAGGAAGAGTGGCGGCGCTTTGCTGACTCTTCATGGGTACAGCCGTCCAGGCTCGTTGAGGCGCTGTCACTCGGCAGGGCGTGCGAGCACCTGACTCCCTTGTGGGGATCCGGTGCTTCGTGATGGAGCCACTGCCTTTCAGGGGCGTCCAGTCTAGGTAGACTGTCCAGGTCTCCATCTGTTACCCTGACATCGACCCCGTCGGCCTGTGGGCACGTTCTTGGCGCCAGGCCTCTGCTGGTCACTTCATCTGCCTCCTGTTGAGTCCTCCCTTGATGCCCTACAGAGCAGGCATGATTGCCCCCAGCCCCAGCCCTCCGCCCCTGTTGGGAGTGGAAGACTAGGCTCAGGGCAGCTAAGCAAGTTGCTTAAGTAACCAGGCTGGGATTTGAACCCGTCTGTCTGACCCCAGCTGACCTTGCGTGGTCATGTCCCTCTCCTTCTGTTGACACATCTTCTCTCTGACTGCTCACATCTAACCTCCTGTGATAGGTCATGGAGTCCGGGATTGAGGTGGTCCCTAGAAATCCTTTGCCCTGGCTTTGGATTCCAGGAGTTGTTGTTCCTCCTCCCCCCCCCCCCCCCCCCCCCCCCCCCCCCCCCCCCCCCCCCCCCCCCCCCCCCCCCCCCCCCCCCCCCCCCCCCCCCCCCCCCCCCCCCCCCGTTTTCTCATCTCTGCAGCAGAGCCCACCTCGGTATTTTGAGCTGTGAGTGTGACCATAAGTCACTCATGGGATTCAGCAAACAGCAGCCGCTTCGCCCTTGACTGCCGCCTGTCGACGGCCTGTGCTGCAGCCAGATCATGGCAGGCGGGTTGTCCTCTGGCACAGAGAGAACAGCTGTCCTTCTCATTGCCACTGTCTCGTCTGTGTTATCCCATCTTTCCCGAGTACAGCGGCCTGGCTGCTACTGGGAGACTCCGTTAAATACAGCTTTCTCCGTTTGGGGGACTCCCTTTTTCGGGCTAGAGCTGCGTACCAGGCGAGTTCTTCTGCTGTCCCACCCTGAAAAGCCAGGACATGCTGGGTGTCAGACTGGAAGCCTCTGCTGGAACTCCTGAGAATCCAGATGTGCTGCCCGTGAAAGCTGGCTCTGTGAAGCCAGGGCCCAGCGGCAGTGCCGGTTTCCTCCGTGCTGAGCCCTGGGTGGACCCTGCAGGGTCAGAGTGCCCTGGAGAGGGGCCTGCACTAGGGGAGCAACTCCAGTTCCTCAGCAGCTGGCCAGGCAGGTGCTGTGTGGGGCGCCACCTGGCCCGGTTTAATTCCCGAGCCTGTCATTTGACGGTGCCTGACCTTGGGCACATCACTTAGCTTCTTGGAAACTCATTTTCCTGGGGTTAATAAGATCTACCTCACACGTTTGTGGTGAGAGAAAGTAAAAGTTTGTGCTTAACAGCATCTGGCGCATGAGACTCACTGCTGAGCAGTGGCCTGGCGCTCTCAGCCCCTTGCTCAGTGCTGTGCCTGCAGTGTGGCGTTTCATCCTTGCCTCTTTGCGCTGCTGGTCTGATTCTTTTACCGCAGGAGGAGATGGAGCTTCCCAGGCTTGGGCGAGCTCATCTTGTCCTGTGGTTGGTATCATTTCATGCTTTCGATTCCTATTTTTATATCTCCATCCCTGATCTTACCCTTGAACTTCAGACCCACGTCATGGCATTTGCGACGTTTCTTCTCAGATGGTTGTATCACACCAGCTTATTGGAAGACCAGACTCCTGGCAGTCTTCTCCCACACCCCACCTTCTCTAGCTCCCCAGCTTCGCAGAGGCACAGCTCCAGTCGTCAGGGTCCTGTGGCCACACCTCTTGGCGTTCACTCAACCCCACACTAAATCCGTCTGCAAGTCTTACTGATTTTCTTTCTCGCTTCTTCCCCGCCTTGTCATACCCTTTACTGTCACTGAGGACCATGCCGACACCATCACCCCTGCCTAGACATGGTGTCCTGACCAGCTGTGCCTTTTGGGTTCTCGAAGAGATGCACAGCTGTGCTGGGCTGGGAGGAGGTGTCTATGAAAAGCGGAGAAGCAGCGCCGGGCAGGGAGGTCAGACATGATGCAAAGCGGCAAGTTTTGCAAAGGTTACCCATTACTGAGTCCCGCGTGCCTCGTGCCTGGCCGTTGGCCAGGGTGGCCCGCGAAGAGAGCGCGTGTGGAAGGGACTATAGCTGGAGGCTGTCGGCTCCCTGTTCTCCTGGCAACAGCACAATGGCAAATTCTTCTGAAGGGGGACCTCCCTGAACACCTCCCTGACCGGCTGCTGCACGGACCCCCAGCATCCCCATTCAGCCTTTCATACTGCATTGGAATGATCTTTAAAATTATTAGTCCCATCATCCTACCTTTGACTCAGAATCTTCCAGGGACCCCACTTCCTTTGTTCATGACAAAGTACCAGAGCCTGCAAATTCCTGCTGTCTCCCCAGGGTCTGATTTCCGGCCACTCTCTCCCTCATTCATTATCTTTTACCACATTGCCCCCCTTGCTGGTCCTGGAACACATCAGGGCCTTTGCTCCTGCTGTTCTGAGTGTCCCTTCCCCCGCCCTGAGATTTGCGTGGCTTCTCCCTCGCTCTACTCTGGTCTCTGCTCAGAAGGAAGCCTCCGTTAGGCCTTTCCTTACGTTCTGTTTAATGAATACTCTTCCATGTAATTTTCATGTTTTATCTTCCCTTGCCCATCTTATATTCTGACATGTTAGATAATAAATTCTTTGTATTTTGAGCCTCCCTGGCAAATGTAAGCTTTATATCGATTGGCATCTACTCCCCCACTGTCATAATGCATCCCTGTACCCAGCACCCAGCGCCTGCGCAGAGCGGACCTTGAGTACTAGTCGTTACCTGGATAAGTGAAGACCGAGGTGATTCACTGGTGTGTGGTGAAGCCAGGTTCCGCCTGGACGCTGTTGCGTCCCAGAGCTCACACTGCCCCCTGCTCGCCCTCTCAACAGCGAGTGCTCGGAAAATGTTGCGAAGACTGTTTCTTTCCTGGAACAACTGGGTGCTGCTATTTTGTAGGGATCATTGTCACCTCACCCAGGAGGGACTTTTCTCTGGGGAGCCTTAAAGTGCCCCAGACTTCACAGCACCCGAAGCCCGGCCTGCCGCCACAGGGTCTGGCGCACCGCCTTTGTCCACCAGTGTTCAAGGAAACCATCTCTGAATTTAAATGCTGCTTTGTCCTTTTCTGTCACCCGCCTCTCACAATGTTTGCGTCTGGGGTCATGCTAAGCTTGTTCAAAATGAAAGCAAAATAGTCACCTTATCACACTGTTTGCCAGGCTGCTCTCTGTGGTATTTGAAGTTTTGCTTAAAATAATTTAGGCAGAAGGCCCACATGTGCCTGGCACCTGCTGGTGAGGCCGGCTTAGCGTCTACTTCTTTCAGATGATTTATCACAGACACCCCAGCAGACGGGCAGCCTGCGGTGGGGGGGCCATGTCACGTCCTTGAAGTTTCAGGGGCCTGCTGGGTGCTCATTGCCACCGCTGCTCTGGACACGAGCGTTGTTCCCATTTAGTGTCAACGTCTTTGCGCTTCTGCCGAACAGTGTCTGACTATCTGATTTTAAAAAGAGAAGGCTGATTGCTTTTTGCCAAATATTTCCACTTGGAGTCTGACTTCTGTAATCATGCACCACGGAAATGCAGGAGAAAACTGCTGACTTTTTCGAGTGTGTGCAAGTAAATGAGCACATGCGCCCCCTCAGTGTTGTGGGTATTCAAGGTCCCTTGACCAGGCTGAGGGGGCATCCGTGCTGGACACAGAAGGAGACACGTCGCGTCAGGCTCGGGGTGCAGATGGGGTTCCGCGTGGCGGCTGCGGGGGAGCGTGCGCTGAAGACGCTTTGTGCAGTCCAGGTGCTGTGCTCGCCGGAGCAGGACCGGTCCTTTCTCTTCATGAGCGCCCTGCGGTGTGGCGGCCGCACTCCCGTGTGCTGAGCCCGGTGAACACAGCTTGCTCCTCTGTTTGCTCGTGTCACGGCCTCTTTAGTACAACTTCAGCTTCTTATCCAAGATGGACACGTAGCCACGGAAATCAGGCTGCTTCCTGTCTGTCGGCGTGTCGGCAGCTGCGCTTCTCAAACGCGCACTGAACTTGCTTCAGGCCTCATGTTCTTGAGTTCAGAGCGGCGGTTACGCGGTTACTCACGTGAGCAGAGAAGTGTGCGTTTTCGGGTGTGTTTTCGGGTGCGTTTTCCTGGGCCGTTGTCTTTCTATTCTCAGACTAATGATTGTCCTCAGGAAACGGCATCGTTTAAGAAAAACAGCAAACAACAGGTGTTTCATCTGATAGTTACAAGTGTTTGTCTTGTTTTAGATTTGACTGTCAGAATTCAGTCACAAAGATCTCTCCAAGGTGGCTGCTTGTGGGGGCCGCGCAGGTTGGGATGGCGGTGTAACCTGCGATTTGTGGCTGTCAAATGATGACCTTTCTCATCTCATGTTGTCCTGCCTCCCTTGCCTGCCCAAGGCCCTCTTGCTCCCAAGGCAAAAGGAATCTTCTGGACTTGAAAATGAGCAAATAAGATGCTGTACATGTGTGAACCACACTACACGTGTGACTGCCTTCTCGAGCCTGGTCAGCGATTCTCCTGCCACCGGAGACGGGGGAGGTGTCTAACCAGCTGCATGGCACTGACATTCCTCAGAGGATTCTTGAGTTGTAGAGAGAGCTGGGCAAGCTGATCTCTTAGTTTTCCTTTAGAGAAATGTCCTCCATGGGAGACTGTATCATATCTTTATAACGCTGATGTCAGAGTCATATTCAGAGGCATCTCTAGATGTAGCTGTTGAATGATTAAAATGCAGTATTGATGTGTAACAAGTTACCCCCAAATTGAGCAACTTAAAGCAGCATTTATATTGTGTTGATGGGAATCGTGGTGGCTTAGCCTGTGACCCTGGCTCAGGTCTCACACAGGCTGTAGCAGGACATCAGCTGAGGCTGCAGATGTCACCTCAAGGCTTGACTGGGGGAGGACCCATATCCACCCATGGGCTGGTGACAGGCGCCAAGTCCTTGCTAGTTCTCGGTTGCAGCTGTCATTCCCTTGCCACGTGGTTCTCTCCATACGACAGATCACAAGATGGCAGCTGGCCTTCCCAGAGTGAGTGAGTGAGACAGGGCACCCAGGACAGAAGTCAGAGTGTATTTATGGCTTAAATCTTAGAAGTGACCTCCACCACCTCATTAGAGAAGAGCCGTGAAGGCCAGCCCGCTCGGAGGTGCGCGTTAGCCAAGAACATGAATACAGGAGAGAGGGATCGCTGGACCGTCTTAGAGGCTGCCTGCCTGCCCATGGAAAGGTGTGATAAGGTTGGGATTTCTTGTTTATCATAGTCTTATGTGGCATTGACGTTTCTGATGTGCTTGTTAAAGCTGCTGGAGCTGGACCAGCAGCAGGAGGCCAGCTAGCTGCGGGGCTAAGTTGACTAGTTGCTGAGAGACTTCTCTAAACTTAGGGCTGTGCAGCGTCTCTCCTCTCGTGCAGATCGCGGGTTCCTCTCAGGCAATCCTGTGAGGGCCTGGAGCCCGGGGGCAGAGGCAGAGGAGAGGGCCGGAGTTCTAGAGAGGTGCCGGCATCTGGCGGGTTGGCTGGCCCGTCTCCCCGCCAGCAGGACCTCCTTGTGGAGGAAGATGACCCAGGTCCCCAGGCCAGGCAAAGACCAGAAGCTCCTGTGGGGCAGGAGTAAGATGTGCTGTCACCCATCTGTGACGCCCCCCCCGACTCTGTGACAGGCACTTTGCTCTTCAGTTTTAACTTCTCCAAATGCAACCTCCTCTCTGATTCTTCTCTTTTAAAAGCATCACATTTAGAATTGTTGAAATCAAAATTTTATCATAAAGGGTGCACCCTGGTGACATGGCTGTCTGGTTACCCCTGGGCGCAGCCCTGTATACACCCCAGGGTCTCAGGTTCAAGACCCAGGCCTAGGGAACAACCAGTGTGAACAACTAAATAAAATAAAGTGCTTCCTCCTCCTCTCTCTTCCTGCCTGCCTGCCTGTTCCCCTTCATTCCTGCCTGCACCTTAAAAAAAAAAAAAATTTAAAGCGTTTTATTTTAAAGACTTGAAACTTATAGGCCCACCATCCCCCATTGCCCACTCCCCACAAGCAACTGCATCGTACTCTTTCCCCAGTTTTTTTGATAGGCTCCTCGATGTCTCCGATCGCCTGTGTATTGCCACGTGATTCTCAGTGGTAGCTGTTTTTACTGGTTTCTCACTGTGGAAGGTGAACAGTAGTTCTCTTTGGCACACACACCTACACATAACACACACACTGATGCACACATACACACACACCTACACCCCACACACCCCTACACACATACCTACATCCCACACACCTCTACACACACCCCTACACACATACCTACACCCCACACACCCCTACACACATACCTACACCCCACACACCCCTACACACATACCTACACCCCACACACCCCTACACACACCCCTACACACATACCTACACCCCACACACCCCTACACACATACCTACACCCCACACAACCCTACACACACACCTACACCCCACACAACCCTACATACACACCTACACCCCCGCAACCCCCACACCCCTACACACACCCCTACATACATACCTACACACATACCTACACCCCGCACACCCCTACACGCATATACACATCTCTGCACGCACACACACACTCACTCCAGCTGTTATCTGATCTAGCACAGTCATTTTGGTGTGGTCACTGGTCCATGGTTTCATTATTATGACTGGTGGTGCTCCCCACAGCTAAGCGGTGGGGCGCATGATCATTATTTTTCTGTACAGCTTTTTGATTACTTTGGAGTTAATACTCTGTTTTCTAATTTGGTTGCTGTTCTGCACACTAACTCAATGCCAAGTGTTCCCTCAGTTATGTAAACCTCCTCAGTATATTCACATTTTTGGCCTCCCTTTCATCCCACCCAGTGTCCCTTGGAACCCCCGACCTTCTGTGGCCAGAAGTCTGACCTCCGTGGACCTATATCCTCCAGTTCAGTCCTCCTCTTCCTCTTTCTCTTCTTCCCTTTCCTTCTTTATCGAGCTATCATTGCTGTTCCTTACACTTCGCCCTCTACAGTGCGCACTTAGTTTTCATACATTCCGAAGGCTGCGCGGCCGTCATCACTAGCTGATTCCAGAACGTCCTCATTATGTCAGAATGGATGCTGTTTCCATTAGAAGCCACTTCCCACCTCCCCTTCCTCCTAGTCCCAGGAAACTGGTGCCTCCTCTGGGCGTTTCGTGGGAATGGGATCATGCCATGTGTGACCTTCGGTGTCTGATTTCCTTCATTTAGCATCATGATTTAGGGGTTCATTCATGTAGCAGGTATCGGTACTTCCTCCTTCCTGGTGGCTGAACTATATGCCGTCGTGGGGATAGACCATATTTTGTTTATTCCCCTGAGGCAGCCATGGGGTGGTTTCTCCTTTACGGTTAATAATGAATAATTTTCTCTCTCTGGTGTTGGAGCCTCTATTTCTTGGAATTTGTTTTTCCTTGCTAGATTTTTTTTTTTTTGGTGGAGGGTAAAATCTTTGCTTGGTTCCATGTCTGAAAATGTCTTGACTTCTCACATGGTTTGGCTTGGTGCGTAATTCTGGTGGGAAATAATTTCTTTCAGGATGTTGAAAGTATCACTTCATTTTCTAGTTTCTAGTGTGGCTGTGTAGAAAGGTGTCATTTCTAATTTTCTATCCTTTGTAAAAATTCAGCATCCATTCCAGAAGTGCACACCCTTTTCTCTTTGTCCTCCCTGAGGGTTGCCTGAGGCCCGTGGACATGGCCTTCTCTCACCGGCTGTGCTCTGAGCTGTTTCAGTGCTCATGGTCCTTGGTGCTGGGACTTTGCTGACATGTCTTTGCTTGCCTTCCTTCCCTTCCCGCCCCACCGGCTCTTCTCATTTGATACATCTCAGTTTCCTTTTTCAGTTTTCCATTTTGTTATCCTTTGTCTCCATTTTCTGTAAATTTCCTTTTATCTTTTATATCTGCTCTTACATCTGCTGTTGTTATTTTGCCTTTTAATTGCAAGTTTTTCCTGTTTTGTTTTCAGTATCTTCTTATCTTGTTTCTCAGTTATACCTTCTTCTTTCTGCCCTCCCTTCTCCCTTCCTCTCAGTGTTACCTTCAACTTATTTTTGAAGTGTTCTCCCTAAATAATCTTCTACCAGTGGCTTCTCTTGTCTGTTTCTGGTCTCTGTCTTTCCTCTTAGGTGCTTGTCTCTAATGTGATGGATGCAGTTTCTGGCTGTCTGCTCAGATGGAGCAGTGGAGAACTAGGGATTGGGCTCTGTGGTCACCTGTCACGTTCTTCTGGGTGGTGGTCTGGCCGTGCATTCCACTGGAGAACCCCCCAGTTGGTCTTCCCTCTTCAGCTGTTAGATTTGCAGGAAAAGTCTGTCTGTTCTGCTGCTTTCAGGTGGCTGTTGGCTGCCATGATTCTGAGAGTGGGCTGGTGGAGGGAAGAAGAACGGGAGGCTCTGCCAAGTTCAGTCCGTGCTGTCTTTATTATTCTCTCTAGGCGCCCTCCCTTCAAACCAGTTTGGGCTACCCTGCTCCCTTTTCAGGAGAAAACTCTCTGGCCTTTTGGTAATTATTTCCTAAAGCAGACTTTGTGCCCCTTCTTTTGACTTCCGTCCCACATGCACTGCCACCTCTAGAAGGAGCTTGTCTCAGCGATCTGTCAGCTTACTGGGCGTCGCTCCCTTTTCATCAACGGTGTCCTGGGTGCTCGCTCATCACAGCTGAGAATGAAACTTCCTCAGGTCTGTCGCCTGCCGGTCTTCTAGCTACTTCTCAGCTTCTAAAATTTGTTGTTTGTCTCCTTTTCTGCCAGGGTGTTGCCTTTAGAAAGAATAGTCTTACCTGGTATTTTAATGGGATTTTGCGAGATGTGAATGTAAATTGATGTGTTCAGTCTGACAACTTTAACCGAAAGTCCTTTCACTTTTTCTTTTTATTTCAGATTACAGGTTGTTACTGGGCCATTTCCAACAGCAGTAACTGGAACGATAGTCACCCAGGATGAAACCACTTAGAGTTTCATTCCAGAATGTTCTCTTGTCACTTAGAGCTTTGCTGCGTCCTCGGACCCTAACTGGCTGTGGCCCCTGGAGGCGAAGGGAATGGTGTGCAGGGGAGCCACAGGTTCCCGGTTCCACTGCCCTCTGTGCCACTCTGCTCAGCCCAGTTCCCTGGTCCCTCAGTCCTCATCACCGGAGGGCGACTCTTAGACTCTTTTCTTTGCCTTGTTACTGGCCATGGTGCGCCATGGGCACCCAGGAGTTCCATTTCCCAGAACACATAGGACACGTGCTGCACCCTTGAGGTGAATTTCAAACGTGGGGCTAATCCCTGTTCTTGGTGCAGGGCCACCCTGATGAGTGTAGGGTTCGTCCCAAAAAGAATTCAAGGAGAGATGTCTTATGCCAGCATCACATTTTTTGGAAAACCACTGAACAAAAATGACATGTGCAGCTCGGAAGTTACAGGGAGAAGGGAGCTGACTGTTCTATACCTGGGGAAAGGGACTCCCTTTTGGTGTACCCAAGGACTGCAGCGCTCCTGAGAACTGAGAGAGCTGGTGAGGTTACCACGAGTCCTCCCGAGATTGGAGTCCTCAGGAGAGTTGCTGGAGGTCTCAGGTGGGAGTAACTAGGGGGTGTGTCTCTGGACACAGGTGACTAGGGAGTGCTCCTTGTTCTAGTAGTCCTAGGCTTTGCCATTTATTTTTCTTTAGGGTCCCTTCTCTCCTGTCCTTCATCATTCTGAGAAAACACCTCCAGATCTAAATCTTCAGTGCAGGCGTTCTTTCCTGCTCTTGGGCTCCTTCCCTTGGGATTACTGGGTTCATTCCCAGCTTTTCTTTCTTTACTCTTGGCTCCAAAGGAGCATGTGTGGATTGTACCTAATAGAATCAGTACCTGCAGGTATCTGCCCATGCGCTGTTACCCTGCAGACTCCAGCTGGCCTGAGAGCCAGTCTCTCGCCAGCTTGTCTTGCATTGTCATTACGTATTGGTTGCAGAGTTTTCCCAGAAGCTGCTGCTGTGCTTTTGCTCCACATAGAGTTTATAAATGCTGATTTTTACTGGTTCTACATGCCATCTGACCTGTTGCCATTTTACATTGGCTTTAAGTGGGCACTACCTTACTGGAAATCATTTTTGTTGGAGAAAAAGAGGTTTGACCAATATAAAAAAATGCAAGTGTACGCGCTGTGTCTTGTCCAAGCATTGTCTTTTCCTGGAGCAGGAGGTAGTGACAAGAGTATTCTCTGTGCTCCTGGTCACGTCTCTGTGACAGTCCTTCCATTTGAACACAGCTTATCATCCAGTCCATTGTACTTGTCTGAAAGTGTTGCCAGTCGGTCATTTTGATTTTCCCCTTGCAGAGATTTTTTTCTGTTTAGAAGCAGTTTGGGAAAGAAGAGTCTTAACTTGGGAGAAGTGTTTGATTGTGGTTAAAATATTGATGAAATGTCTTTCTTTTCTTAAAGTTGTACCAAATCTTTGGAATGTTGATGGAGAAGTCACCGTTGCAGAGCAGAAACCTGGAGAAGTCGCAGAGGAACTAGCGAGCTCCTACGAGAGAAAGCTCATCGAGGTAAGAAGGGGGCGCAGCCCTCCCGACACTGGCAGCTGCCGGAGCTTTTCAGAAACAGGCCCCTTTGGGGGAGTGGACGGTAGCAGGTAGCAGAACAACCAAGCTCGCCTCCCAGAACTAAACAGAACTCAAAATGGTAAAATTGTCGCCCTTGATGAAGAAAAGTCAGAGCTGGTTCTTTGAAAAATGTTGCTTAATTAGAAACTGAGCACCTATGGCAAGAAAACATGAAAACGTAATGTTAAAAATAGGCAAACAAATGGTCCTTTGGATTTGGAGAAGATTAAAAACAGCATTGTAAGCAACTTTGTGCTGATAAATGTGAAAATATGATGAGATGGACTACTTCCTAGGATGACTTTTATTTTCAAAGTTAGTTAAAGATGAGGCATCTGCCTGAAGGGATCAAACCACCTGGGGAAGAAGGCTGTGAAATAATTAACCAACTGCTTCCCTAGAAGGTGGCAATGGAGGTGGCTTTCTGGTGATTATCAGGGAACCCTTTGAGGTGTACAAAATGATTTTTGCTTTGTATATTTTTATTTTTCCTTAAAACATCATGTATATGTGTATGTAGGTATATATGTATATGTTTGTGTATATTTATTGGCTCGCGTAAACATTACTCCAATATAAAAGCCATGATAATGATACATTTGAAAAAACCTGTTGATTAGTCTTGGTGCTTAGATGCACAAAAATTCTGACAACACATAACCTAGTGAAATTCAGTCACATACTAAAGGAACAATGTACATGAAAAGTAGAATTTATTGGAATTTCAAGGGTGGCTTAATGTTAGGAAATTTGCCAAGTCAGCTCATTAATAGATTGAAAGCCAGATATTTGTCGTGATAGGCACGAAAAGTCATTTGATAATGTCTATCATCAATATCTGATAAAATACATTCTTGAGAAATGAAGAATAAAGGTACTTCTTTGATATGATAAAATGTTTTTTATAGAAACCACTAATGATCACATGTGATCACCAAGTTTTCCATTAGGGTAGCACCTCCGTAGCGAGCGCTGCGGTGTTCGCGTGTCGTGTTTATCGCAGCATGTGTGTTTGTAAGTACACGTGTATGTACTGAGTGTGTCCTTACATGAATACATGTGTAAGTACACGTGCACACTTTCAGTACTTTCTGGGTCTCCTCCGTTTCAAATGTGGAACCTGCAGACACCACCCTTGCGCTGGAGAGGTGCCCATCTCGGGCAGCTTTCAGAGGCAGGCTCTTGGAGGAAGAGCCCCTCCGCTCTTTTCTGGTTTGGGCTGCCATTCCTGCAGTCAGTTTTACCTGGTCACCAGTGAGCTTTAAAGAAGGGAGGTAACTTTCAAGCACCCATGTTCTAGCTCTAGACATCTCGAGGGCTGGCAAGCCTGGGTCTTGGGACAGTAGGCTGTTGGAAGAAGGAGCACGTGGAAGGACCTGGGGACTGGGGACACTGACTCCTGCAGGACCACTGCGCCCGTCCTTGGGGCCTCGTTGAGTGCAGGCTGTGGGACCCAGGTTGGTGGTGGCAGCATTGGGGAGCATCGGTCTGTTCCCAGAGAGCCCGTGGAGTGGGACTCGGGGTCCCTGCCTTCAGCATCAAGACAACCTGTATGTGTGTCTTTGGCGGGGGCCTCGAGTCCCTGGAAGCAAGAGTCTGTGTTTTCCTCATTTCTAAATACTCAGGGAAAAGGTAAATGCTAAATAATCCTCACATCAAAGTATTTTGACCTCTTAGGTCTGGGATGTCTGGTTTGCTGGGTGAACGAATGCATGAATGAATGATGAGCTGGGAAGGGTGACAGGTTCTTGTCAGAGAGGAGGGTTGGCAGTTTCTGTTCCTTCAGAAAAGTGGAGTGAGGTGTTTGCTTGTAAGGACTGGTTGGATGCACAGCGTAGAGAACAGTGCTTGTCTCCCTGGCCTTCTCCGGGCGCATGGAGCCCTGGGCATCTCCTCCAGCCTCCCTGCTCATCTGTACCTTAGCCCAGAGGGACTGAGAGTCTGGTTGGCCTGGAGGCAGAGCACTGCATTCACTCCCAGTGGCTCTTTCAGCGTCAGCGCTGCATGTGCCTTCAGGGAGAGTGCGAGGGAGCGCACGGAGGAAGACCTGCCCGGGAAGGAGTTGGCAGGTCAGAGGGCCTGGAAGGAAACCCACGGAAGGGCGTGGGGGCAGCTGTGGCCGGAGGGAGATGAGCTGGACGGCAGAGCCTTGGAGGCTATGCCATGGCCATATCACTGCCCACTTTGACCATAGCAAGTCTCACCATGTCATGGCGCTGGTCTCAGCTGCGATGTGACGGGGCCGGGTTGGAGGGGGGTGGGCGCGGGTGGTCAGGGTCGTGCAGAGGTCTGCCAGGTCCCCGGCACCCTCGCTCTTGTTGACTGAGAGAGAGAAGCGTGGAGCCGCCACGTCTGAGGGGTACGATTGTGCTGTCAGGGTTTTCCTACTGGCTTCCAGCTTCCTTCCTGTGTGTGGTCCCCCTGTGCGGACACAGCAGCGTTGCTGGCCCTACTCAGCGAGCTGAGAGCTAGGCCTCTAACGCCCGTGCTCCCCAGGTGGAGTGCTCATCTTTTCTGGTTGCAGACTGAGGTTTTGCCATTTTCTTTCATCTGTGACTAGCTTTAGCATCTCGTCACACGAGATGTCTGCTGAACCCTGTGCGAGCATCAGTCAGATCCTTCACTCACTCCTTGTGATACTTGTCTGTCATTTTACTAATGGGTCGGTTTTTACCAGGGAAGAATTGTAAACACATGTCAGAGCAGAGTATGAAGAATGTGGAGGGAAAGCTGATGTATTCTTTTTTCCATTTCTGAAGAAGGAACACCTCGTCTTCAGGAGTGTGGCAATTTGACACACCCCAGCAGTTCAGTTGTTCTCTTGTGACTCGTCTCAATACAAAGAGGTTACTGAACCTTCTAGGGGCTTGGTAGGCATTAAAACGGCCTCCCCTAACTGCACACACATGCCATACTCTGCACAGTGGTGCTCGTGACCTGGAATCTGGTGTCGCAGACAGCTCAGAACCTCTAGTCATGGCCTGTGAGCGTCAGGGGCCAGGGACTGGAGGGAGCGCTGTGATGACTCACCTTTGAAAAGAAGAAGGAGCGGAGAGTGTGGGTAGGTGTAGGGGGAAACACCAACTGCTAATAGTGCTGGTAAGACCAGCAGCTAGCTGCTGGATGACGCTTTCATTTCCAGCCACCAAGCTACAGCTTTCATGATGGATGCATGTCATCCTCACCAGAGTCCTGAGATGTTGCTGTCTCTAGGTCACAGGTAGCATTTTGAGAAGTTGAGTAACTCACCCAAGATTTCTCAGCTGGTCTGAAGCAGGCCAGATTCGAATCATTCAGGCCATCTAGCACCAAAGCCCAAGCCCTCGATCCTCTGCTGTCCTCTAGAAAGCCATTCTCACTGAGAAAGGAAGGTGTGTTTGAGAGAAGAGACGGGACAGTCACTCACCTTGTTTCAGAGAATGAGTGAAAGGAGGCACGCAGAACCAGCATTGGTAGCAAAAGTGGCAGCAGCCTCAGAGGTTTGGAACGCTGCTGGCAGCGTCACAGCTGGCCCCTTAGCGACTGCAGGACACCTGTGCCTGGAATGACCTGCTTTTGAAGCAACTTGTCATAGAGCACCAGGCTGGGAGCTCCTTGAAGGGAGTCCAGGACGGGCTCTTTGGAATCGCGTCCTTATTGTCCATCTCGACTGCAGCATTGAACTCTGAGTAGAGCGACATTCTGTTGGGTGGATTCGGCTGTTTGGTATAACGTCGAAGGCGCCATCATGGGGCCTTCTGGGACCCCAGAGTGAGAGCGAGTCACGTAAAGCACCAGAGCTAAGCCCTTAGCACAGCTCAGAGCATCCTGGTGGAAAGGATTAGATTCTAGTCAGCAGAAGCCGGCTCTTTACAGGAGGCCCACTTTTTTCTGGCACTTGATTTTGGGGGAATTTTAACTTGTGGAGTCTGGAGAAGACATTGAGTAACGGATGGATGGTGCCAACTTAGTAGGCGCATTCATTGAGTGCCTTCTAACCACCCAGCCTTAGCATCCTTTCCCCGTCTCCTGTGGCTGCCCTGTCCTGGGAGCATTATCGTTGATGGTTCTAGAAAAAACAAGAAAGATTCGAGTGAAGCAGAGGTATTCCTCAGTGACATTTCCTTCCCTAGATTGAGTTGTCCTTCTTGGAATGCAGAGTCGTCAGTGTTTCACCCGAGGGTGGCATTAGTGCTTCGTATGTTGAGGCTGGTCGAAAGCTGCAGAGCTGCAGTGACGCAGGACCTGTCTTTCGGGAGCTCCCGGCCTGGTGGGTGAGGTCTTAGGAAGAAGGGTTGAACTGCAGATATAGTCGCACCTTCTGGGGTCCTAGAGTCAAGCCTTCACATTCAGTTCTGCAAAACTCGGGCCCTGCAGCTTCTAGACAGTCCCCCTTTCTTCGCTGTGATTGTTAGCGCCAGTGCTCACGATTTCCCATCCCTCTTGAACATCACCAGAGGAAGTGGGTTTGTTCCCACCTACAGTTTTGACGATACAAGGCGCTGGACACAGCCAAGAGAGATCTGTCATAAGAGTCTTACTTCTTTACCACTTCCTTTGGCTTCGACTCATTTCCAGGATCTTTCCGTTCTTTCCAGAAGTTGGCTTGAAGAAAAACGCGAGAGGCATTTGGACTTGTGGGCTGCATCTCGTCACCACCACCTCCGAAGCCTGGTGGGTTGGCGCGCACGCAGTGGTCCCCATCAGACTGGTCTGCCGCGCCCTGCATATGTCCCTTGGCGGCCAGCTCACCTCTCAGTCTCAGTTTCTTTATCCGTGAAGTGCAGCCATTAGCTCGTACTCATGAGATTTCGTTGAGGACGAATGCAGACCCAGTGCCTGTGGCAGCCTGGAGCCACCCGGGCTCTTTTCTCTTGGTTCTGACTTCCTCTGGAGGAGTGCCCTCTGCACCTTGCTTGCTGCCTGGCAGGGAGCAAATCCTCGTCTCTGCCCACCTGTGACCCAGGGCTGAGAGAGTACCTGAGCTAGGGCAGTCGAGGCTTTAACCCCGAGCTCTGGCAGAATGGCAGAAATGCCTGGGAGGTTTTAGACCCGATGGTGGCATCCCGGTGACCCCCTAGTTGGCTCTGTATTGGCCTGGCCAGAGCTTTTCTGCGTTCAGACCCTTCCCTGAGCCAGAGTCTCCCACCCTGCTGTTTGCCGTCCTTCCTTCCAGGTTGGGCTGGACTCCTGTTGTTGACCCCGAAGTCCCCTAGGCCACAGGAGGTGCAGTGCACAGTGACAAGGAGGTGTCACCTCCGCTCTTCACAGCACCTCCAGCAGTGTCCCTGCTCCCGCTGTCAGCCGGTGCCGGCCCTGGGCCTCCTGGGTCCCGTGGCGCTGCCAGTCCCTCCTCTGCAGACATCTGCACTCCCCCCACGTGGCAGGGCTCAGCTAGCTGTTGATCGATTTTTCAAATTATAAGATACTTATCATTTATTGTATGAGTATAGTTTGGTCCTGGAATTTTTGCTCATGGGGAAAATAAATGGTATAGTAGCAACATATATTCTCATTATAATGACAGTTACTATTAATGGAGAAGTAAGCTTAAGCATCAAGTTGATAAAAAATACATTCATAATCACATGCTGTAGATAACTCTGAATGTGCTCATCATTTTAATAAAATGTAAAAGTTCCTGAAGCAGTCAGGACCTTGGGAGCAGTTACATTACCAGTGTTTGCTTCATAAATTGGCACTGATGGGTTCCAACAGTTTTGATGTACTTGAGAGTCGTTTTTATACAAAAGCATGAGCTTTTAAATAAAATTGTGGGTGCTGTGCAAGAACTCTGATAAAGAACTCTGAGCTGAGATCCACACAAAACTGATGCTCAAGATGAAAAGTATGACATAAGGGGTTTTGTTTGTTTTCATCACATGATGCTGAATAGATGGAAAAGGAAAACAGTGTGTTCACCCTGCAAAACTGGGTGTTTCAGTGCCATGAGTGAAATCTGGAAAGGAATTCTCTACTCTGGAGGCATAGGTGTAGTTCTCACTGAAGTGTGAGTGATTAACCCTTCACAGAATTTTTCAAACCTTTTTATAATGGAAAAAACTGACACAGACACCAAAATAGAAGAACATAATTCATCTCCATGTATACATCACCCGACTGCGACAGTTAGTAATTGTGCCCATCTCATGGTATTTTGATGAAAACTCAAGATTTTAAAATGCTTTCTTCCTAAGTATTTCAGAATGTATCTATAAAAAGAGGGACTCTAAAAAAAGCTCCACCACCATTAAAGAGTCTTATAAGAGGCCCATCCCACTTCCATCGCATGGCAGACTGAAATGTGAGTTGGGGAGAGAAAAGAGGCAGGAGAGGGAGAGAGACTCTTTTAACAGAACCCCTTAAGGGGGCCTCTTACTTACTGCTCCTCCACCTCAATTGAATTCCTGCAAGATGGTCATGTCCAGATTTTCCTGCCTCATGGCTCTGCCCTTTCTTGGCTTCATATATTGATCCAGTTAATATCAACCCTAGCCTGTCCCCAGCACAGCTGCTCTGGCCCTTGGAAATGTAGGATTCTGAGATAAGGTGGTGCGACCACGGCCTGCAGGACTCCACCAGTGCTCTGGTTCATGATGAGGGCCCAGACTCCAGTGCGCCCTGTTCGTGAACCGGTGTCCTCATGAAGGAGGGGAGGCCGCCTGTGCCCCACCAGTGGCTCCCTCAGTATGTATTTATATATGTATATATATATACATACACACATACACCAATGGATTCTTCACACAGATGTGGGAGTAGATGAACCAAAATGAACTTTCATGTGCCCACCCCACAACTGCAACAGTTCCAACTCGTGGTCAGTCTTCATCCTTTACCCCGCCACCTCTCAGGCTTCTCATAGGATTTTGAAGCAAATCCAAAGCACAGTGTTCGTTGAATCCCATTGTATCTTAGAATATACCTCTAATAAAACATAAATATCTCCCTTCTTAAAAGGGAAAACCCTATGTAATATTGTCACATCTGAAAATTAGCAACATTTTTTTAATATCATCAAATGTCTGGTGAGTGTTCCAATTTCAGTTCAACAGGTGTTTGACCAGCTTTCCCAGTGGGGCGCATTCGCACGTTGCTGTGGTTGATTGACCTCAGACTCTTCAGTCAACAGGTCGCCATCACTGTCTTTCCTCCCTCCTTCTTTGCTTGTACTTCATTAGTTGAAAAAGCTCTTGGCTGACCCTAGGAGTTTTCCCTCATTGATGTTTTTTGAGGGTCTGTGTGTGCTTGTTACTCTGTGACCTGTTAGGCTTGGTGACAGTTATAAAGAAAAGCCATGGTCGTGATGGGAACAGCAAGGTGTGACAATAAAGGGTATTCTGTCCCAGCCCTGTCCCAGCTGTGCTGCATCGGGTGTTGAGTGCTGGCCACGGCTGTCCAGATGAGGATGCTGAGGCTTAGAGGTGGCACGTCCCCTGCCCAGGTCAGCGGGCTGGCGCAGAACCAGGCTTTGCCTGGTGCTCTGACTCGGTGCTCTTTCCACCATGCTCTGCCACCGTCTCTGCCGGCTGGAAGCAGGAGTCAGACTTTCTTGCTGGCTGGTTTTAACGTTGAGCTCTAACAGGAGCCCTGGCACAGAGAGCGGTGACAGTTAGCTTGTCAAACCCAAGGGAAGTACTGAAGGGACAGGAGGGAGATTGAAATAGAATCTAGCTGACTCCACAGTGCTCACCTTACCAGCATGAACAAGCCCGCGTGCCCACTCAGGTGACGGACCTCCTCTGCTGTCTTCTGTGTGTGACCATGTCCCCAGTCTGCTCCGGTGTGCTTAGGTGGCCTACCCAGGATAGGTAAGGAATCTTCCTCTTTGGCAGCACCCCCCTCTTCCCAGGGCTCTGTCCTATCTCCCCAGGGCTCTCATCCCCCTTGCCTTAGGTGACGTGTCTCCAGCTGCAGATGGCAGTTCTATTCCTGTGCCCCTGTTCCCAGATGTGTTAGCATTTGTCCTTGCCTGTCTTCTGAGAGATCTTCGGGCGTCTCTGTTCCGTTTCATGGTGGGGCTGCCATTGATGTTAGTGCCGCAGGCCCTGCTGTGTCCACAGCTCAGTGCGCACCTCCCTATGTGTCCAGTCAGCATCTATTTCTGTTAAAATCCCTTTTCCGGTTTGTCTCTAGTCCGGGGACCTGGAGTACTTGAGAGTAATCAGATGAACTTCCTTAAAGACCCCTGGCCAGTCTTCATCTTCCTTGTTGGATGATAACCCAAGCTTTCAGCTTTCAGAGCCACACTATTTGGGGCCTGTTTTCTATCTGCTTTCCTCTCTGAGCTGGAAAGTAGCTTCTTGATGCTACTTCTGGGCTCCTAGGAGGAGCTGTGTGGTCTTGACAGAAGGGGGTTCGGGACGCACTGTCCTGTCGGGATTGGGCTCAGCGCTCAGGGTACACCTGTTGGGGGACACGCTGTCCCACATGCTGGATGAGTCCAGCTCACCAGCAGCATCTAGGGCTAGTCTCTAGGTGTGTGGAGCTCTAGGAACTGGGGGCATGGGGAGCAGATTCTGGGTGGGGTGGGAGGTACCTGAGTTGAATGCATATGGGTGAAATAACGGAAGCTTCTCTGGGCCTGGCCTGCTCAGTCATTTGCTTGCTTGCTCGAGCCTCTGGCTCACCTTTGTCCTTAGGTTTTTCTCAGTGTAGCACATCTGTATGATACTGTGGAGCCTCTGGCAAGAACGTCTCTTTCCATGTCTGGGGAGTCCTAGTTCACTCTCATAGCACAAACTTAGCTTCTGCAGCCTGTTCGACCCATCACGGGATCTCACTCCTGGTCTGAGGTGGAGGGAAGAGCCCTGTTCAGGCCTGAGAATGAATGGGGTTGGGACGGATCCTTAAGAGAAAACAGACTGTTGTTAGAAGAGACTAGATTCCAGAGGGTGACAGCAGGGTCCACTTGGTGCCTAGTGAATGTTTGGATGGACGGATGCGTGAATGAAGGCGCGTCGGCTGAGTGAACGCTGGTGGAGCAGCCCTCCTCCTTGTCTGAGGGGCTCACGGCCCCCTAGGGCACTTAACTTCGTAGAGCAGTGATTGGTAACTACAAGTGGTCAGTGAACCAAAGAAGTAATACAGGCAACAGGGACGAACTCTAGGCAAGATCTAGTAGTGGGGATACATGGGTTTTGGGGTCTCAGGGAAGATACTGCAGAGCTGTTCATTGTGAGCTGGGTTTTGAGGGAAGGATAGGAGTTTGTCTGTGAGATAAGGAGGGAAGGGCAGTCCAGGGGCAGGAACAGCATGTGCAAAGGTTTGACCACAGTCATGTCAGGAGCCAACTGACTGCCTGATAGACAGGAAAAACGTCTTTCAGTTTGGATTTTCACATGCACTCTCCATTTGTCATCCCTACTAGACGGTGTCATTGCAGTTTTAGGTACTCCGGTTTATGCTTATTTTCTGGAAGTGTGTGACTGGAGACTCTTCTTTGTCCTTTGCTCTGACACAGGCGCATGTGGACTGTGTGCCTCCCACCCCGTGCTCTTCTTGGCCATTTGATACAAGTTCCTTTAAAATCCCAGCCAGCCCTTTTGACCTGTTCAGAAAGATGTAGTTTTGTTGGGCAAGCTAGTGGTGCCAGGAGACTGTTTCTTAGACGTGTTCTCTGTGCTGGCTCAGGCGGCAGACTCAGCTCTGAGCGGTGTGTGGCATCAGACTGGGGCGTCACTGGAAACCACCTCTAGAAAGCATTGCCGGAGGCTGCCTGTCATTTTAGAAATAGCCCTTGATATGTGACAGTCAGACTTGGGACTTTGCTGCTAGTAGTTTGATGCTCTTGTTTGTTTTGTTAAAGGGTCTGAAACCTTCTGTCGCCCGCTTGTTCTCCCCCGCTGAGGGCTGACACACAGCACGTGGCTCTGTGTGGGTCTGCAGGAGCCGGAGGCTGCACGCGCGCTGTCCAAGCTCGTGGGGGAACTGCTGCAGCGTCCGTCTGAGCGCTCTCTTTGGTGGAATAAGTAGAAATTTTCCCAGAGTGAATCATTTACATAAGGAACGCATGAACGAATGAGTTGTTAAATACAAATAAATAAATTGATGCCATTTAATAGGCCCCTGCTGTCAGCAGCTGCACTGGGGCCTCTCACTTCTCACTGACTCCACAAAGCAGCAGGTCAGGAAACAGGTTCGGACAGGCAGGACCCGTATTTCGAAGCAGTGCCCATGACTCCCCGCCTGCAAACAGTGCCTCTGTTAGGACAGTGTCACCGTGAGAGCTGCGGCCCTTGTTGGCGGTTAGGCCCCCAGTCCTGTTTCCTGGCACAGGACGGACTTCAGGCAGAGTGCTCTCCCAAAGGTCCAAATAGACTGAGGCTTGTCTCTGCTGGTTCACTGCAGTGCAGATGAATCACATGAATTACGTAGCTCAGCTAATGACTTGCTTTGATCCAGTCACTCTTTTGAAAGAATGAGTGGATCATTTTTCTGTAATCCACTTTGGGGGCATGTTTAGTGGATTAAAATAATAAGAAGCACCAAGAATCCTTTTTTTTTTTTCCCAGTTCATTTTGAGCCTTTCTGTTCTTTCAGGCAGGTGTCTCAGCATCTGTTCTCAGCCTGGCTAGTTTATGTCAGCCCAGTGCTTTCCTGTACTGCTGTTTCCCCGGCCTTTGTTGACTTCTTCGGACCTTCAGCACTCAGCGTGGAAGCCTTGCTCTTGCCCCGTTTGATAGACGCGTGGTGAGATTACCGGTTTAAGGTCGCACGGATAACTGGTGGCTGCACTGGGTGGGAGATTCCATCACGACGAAGATCATAGTCACTCTGTTGAAGAGAACCTTGAATGTGGATTCCAGGAGTTGGTGGTCTGTCCCCATATTGGCAGTGCGAGGGTTCCAGTCGTGACCTACCTGCATGCCTGGCTCTGCGACGGGCTCTGTGTTGTCCTTAGCTTTGTCAGGAACAGTCATTTCTGACGTGTAGTGTGATCATCGGATAAGGGGGTCTTCGCTCACCTTCCTGCAAACCTCTTCTTGGGTGTGTGCATGCAGTGCAGGAGGACTCTTGTCTAAGTGACTCCTGGGAGACACTTACGTCAGGGCTGAGCAGCCTTGCACCCCACCAGGCACAGAGCCACTGAAGACCTGGTCTCCTGTGCCTCTCTCCCCTGATGGGCCGAGAATGGCTTGTCGTGCTCATGCGGAGAGCGTGAGTCCGGGCTTTGGAGACGTACCCCTTCCACCAGACGCCGGGAGAACTTAGTTGTCATCTCTCTGCAGTCTGTGTAGGAATCTGAAGACCCCCACAGCAGGAAGCATAGTCTCTTCTCTCCAGCTAGTGGGCCTGGTTCCCTGCCTGGCCTCAGCTAAGGTTGAGCACACCCCTTCTCAGGGTGGATTCCCAGCTTGCTGTCACCCTCTGAAGCTGCCTGTCTCTGCACTGGCTCCCGGCCCCTCTCTCCAGGCTGGCTGTCCCGTGGCTGAGGACAGCTGTTCCCGCTAGAACTGTCTAGGTCATCCACTCCAGGCCCAGTTCAGCAGAGCCACAGGGAGACGACGTCTCCATTCCCAACTCCCTGCCTGCCTACGTCTGCTGTCCCAGGAATGTCCCAAGGATGCCAGCAGGTGGACATCGGAGCCCACACCCCCACTCCTGCCTCACTGTTATCCACCAGGAGAGCGTCCCAGGGCCCGTGTCTTCAGACACGTCACCAGTCTTGGAGAGGCTGCCAGCGTCCCGGCTGTGCCTCCTCTCCTACCAGCCGAAGAATGTGCTGCACGGTGCCCACAGCTGCCTGAGCTGCGTGTTTTGCAAAACCGCCGTCTCCCAGCTCCCTTTGTGGCTCCCTGGCCCCGCAGCTCCGTGCTTTCCGCACCGCTTCCATCGATGAGGCAGCAACCTTGAGACCCCGAGCAGAGCCCAATGGATTTGTCTCCTCCGGCTCCCTGGTGGCCGAAAACTCGGCTTGGCCAGGGCAGACCATCAGCCTCTGCATGGTGATAAGTGCTTTCTGAAAGTTTCTTTTCCACTTCACAGAGCCTTTCAAACGCCCAGATTTGCTCCCAGCCCTGGGCCGCTGTGGGCAGGGCCACTTCTTCAGAGCAGGAGGCTGGAATCTTGTGTGGATTTTCCCCACACCCTCCCTGTGGGTTTTTTTAAATCTGTTTTTAACAATGTGAAGCCAGAGAGCAAGATCAGTTTTAAAGTGGAAAACTTTGTCCCATAAGGACCAGCTTCTGTGTGGCAGCTCGTTCGTTTCAGGTGCCTGAGATGAATGTATCTGAAGACGAGCTTTAATTCACTCTCACGGCGGTGTGCCCTATGCTGGCGACTCAGGTTCCACTGTGTAGTGTGTGGAAATCGTTTTCCTTTGTGAAGATCACTGGGTTTCAATGCTGAAAAATACTTTTTTGTCTTCCTCAAAAATTTTTTCTGCCTTTGGTAGTAAAAAGTTTTAAAATTAATGGAAAATCCACATATGCCCCGCCCTGCCCTTCTTTGCTCGGGAGGTGAGCTGGATGTCAGTTTCTCTGTAAATAGCATCACTGCCTTCCTGCTGCTTGTGGCTTGAACTGCTTTGATGGTGCATATTTTAAAGCCAAGTGGTGGTCAATATGGATGAAGCATGATAAAACCAACTGGATTAAATTGATTTTCAGTGGTTAAAATGCCACTTTGCATCTGAATTTTGGGGCCCAGTAGCCTTCATGTATGTAGGGAAATGCAAATTTCTCACAACTTTTTTTTTTTTCCCACACATCAGAATTACATCTTTTCCTTGTTGTTTGGCACGTTTTCTGGGTCGTGGGTCGGCAGACTTTTCTGTGACGGTCTGAACGGCAACTCCTCGAGGGGCTATGAGCCAGTCGCCCGCCCTGTGCTGGGCAGAGGCAGAATGTGCATGAGTGGGCGCGGCTGTGCCAGCAAAACTTTATTGACCAAATCGATCCAGGCGGGCCGACTTGGTAGAAGTGTGTGGGTCCCTGATGTGGTTGTCTCCTGTGCTTCGTCATGAAGGTGGCCCTGGGGCACCAGCACACGGTCGTCAGAGTCAGCGGCTACTTCAGTGCTGCTGTGGGGCCCGGCAGTGTGTGCACTTCGTGCTCGTGGACCTTGACTTGAAGGGTGTGTGTGAGCACTGCTTTCCAGGGGAAATGAAGTGGGCCCAGCTCGCGCTAGTAACGCTTTCTGTATGAAAACCCACTTCCAAAGAGTTAAACACCAGCTTCTGCAGTGAAAAGGAAGCGAACTTCTCTGTGCTCTTTGCTGTGACACTCTTATTTTCTTTATCGTTTTGGATTGTGTTACCTGCTTTTCCGTCACTTTGGAAACTGTTAGATAATAGCTTTCACAATGCTGAGTGGATGGTGGAACGACACTTTAGGGTGAATGCACTCTGAAAGAAATCTCATCGTTTTGTAAAAGCTCTTTAGTTGGGAGGGTCCATTCTGGGCTCTTCAGGAGCGACCCATTGCAGATCAAAGGCGATTTGATGAGTCTCGTTCTCATGTCACTAGGAATAAAACTGACTTAGCATCATTGAAGACAGAACCTGGAGAAGTAAAACTTTAATAAAGAAAATTCACTTGCAGGACATTCCAGAGATATGAGGTGGATACTTTGGCTCTGTTACGACGTTTTATTTCTGTAATGTGCATATAATTGTCATTTAAATATGGGTATTGTTTGCACCATGATGCAAATTTTTGACTATAATGTATTGACTTTTTCAAAGTTGGAATCATTCTCTCTGCGGATTTTTGTAACTTTATCCTGGAAATCAAATTTGATTCAGTAGTTGATGGTTTCGTAGTATTCGTTCTCATGTGACCTGAAGGAGGTCGGATTTCTCTCTGACTCAATAGGCTTTGAAAGGGACATCTACCCGGCCCTTGGTCAGTAGCACAAATATCTTCCCTCTGGGTTTGTGTGAATTTAAGGTCAAACTTTCTGCCCTCCGGAAGTCTTCACAAGCTCATTTTTAAGAAATGATATTCGCAGACACCTGCTCAAAGGTCATGTGGGCTCCCCACATGAGACCCTTTGTCCTTGAATTAAGCTGCACAGTGGGCAGGAGCAAATGAGGCCTGAACGTGTTCTGCCTGTGTAGACTTACACTTCTGCAGCTCACCCTGAGACTGCCAGCCTGTGCTGAGGGCTGTGGCCCGCTGCTGTGGCTGGTGTCCAGCCCCTGGGTGCGTTTTTCTTTCTTGCACATAAAGTTGGTACCCATAATGTTATTTAAAAAAAAAAAGTCTCCGTTACCTGTCTCTGGGTCTCTAACCTGGGTCCTTGGGCTTTACATGGTTTGTACATTGAATCACAGGGGTGTGCCAGTGTTCTTTTTAAATTGGAATTAATTTGGTCAATATTACAGCTAGATTGCAGCCCCATCCTAGAGAAACACATACCCACACAAGCCAGGAGAAGCACACAGCCCTCTTCATAGGGTTGTTCATAATGGCAGGCATTAAGCATGGCTCAGATGTCCATTTAGCGCGTAGATGAAAACAGACTGCGACGCAGCACAGAAACCAGGGCAGCAGCGGGATGGGCGCCTTGGCTGTGCGTGCCAGTGGCCGGCGCTCGCCAGTGTGCCCCGGTGTGGAGAAGGCAGCCGGAGCAGAGCACGCTTTTATCAAGATGAGGAGATGTAGGATGGGCCGGGAGATAGGCTCGGGCTTCACACAGGTGGTAGACAGCGCTGAAAAGCCAGGGACGACAAGCTTCAGCATCAGGGTAGAGAGGAGGAGGAGAGGGTCGCAGAAGTAAGTTCTAGGAGGTGCTGTACCTTAAGTGATACAGGAAGTGGGCGTGCAGGCACTTGTTTTGTTCCTGTTACTTGTTTCCTACATGTGTATATGTGTGCTGTTCTTTTATATGCTTGAACTATCTCATAATTAAAACGCTTGGAATCTCTGGAAGCATTGGGCTCATATATGCCACACACAGGAGTTTGCTGAGCTCCTTCAAGTGACACAAACTTTGGTTCTCACTATCCTTTACATCTCCTACTGTTCCCCTGGCCCAGCTCTGTCACCCATTTTTAGTGGCATTTGAAATTTGACCTCTGTGTCTGGGGCATTCAGAGATGCAGTCTGTCGACCCATCACTGTGGTTTCTGCAAGTTTGTTGGTAAGTGTGGTGATTGCTGGCATGGGTGTGATGCGAGTCCTTTATCTGTGAAATTTCCCTCTGATGTAAGTGCCATGTCTTATTAACGACTGTCTTATTAACTAGCCAGATATTTTAAATGTTCTGAGTACTGTCACTAAGCACATTTTCTTCGTTTTGCCTTGGCTGCCAGGAGCTTCAGAGGCAGATGTAGACTCACCTTTAGCAGAAGTGGAGACCTTACATCAGCTTTTCAGTTTTAACCTTACTCTCGGTCTTATCCATTCTGCTGCCTCTCATCTCTTTATTTCCTCATTCAGTTTAAAAATACTCTGTCGTAATGCACCTGTTTATAAGTGACCATATTCTTTTCGGAAAAAGGGGTGATTTAAATGATTGAGTCTCATTTAGCTAGGATGATGACAGAATGTGGTTCTGTGAGAATCTTCTGGAAATCTGAGCTCTATCCAGCTTGTCTTATTCACAAAACTGCCTTGATCATCTATTTCAGTCATGTGGGTTACTAATTTTCCAAGAATGAGAATATAATTAAAATACACTTAACACTAAAATGCAACTGAACGTGATTTGATCTCCGATAATTTAGAAGGCAGAAGGAGCTTGCAGTGCCTCAAGGCCATAATTACAACATCAGCTAGCATAGTGTGACACTATAAAAAAATCTGGTTATTTCAGCTTTCTGACTGAAATCTGTGGGAATAGAATTTAGAGTCTGTGTGCCGTGTATATTTGGTCTTTATGTATTTAGGTTTTTCGGGCCCGCACATCGGAGTAGTTCATATATGACTTTTGTGTTGATGAGTGTCAGCAAAGAAGGCAGTGGTTTGTAGAAGAAAGAGTTCAGTTCTCCAAACATGTGTCAGGTAGTGGCGAGCAACTGTGCTGGGTGTTGGAAGTCTTTGTCTTTTGGTTGAATGCAAAATATAGGAATGTATTTTTTAAAGAGGCAAATGCCTCGGCAGCAGTTTGGCCTCTTCCCTCCATGTTCAGGGAAGAGCGAAGGCGTGCCTGTGCCATGAAGCAACTCATCCAGGGGCAGGCAGAGTGTGGGAAAGATCTAAGGAGACCTAAACCACCTGGTTTGTTAACCTTGTCTCTCTTCATTCTTCTCATGGTGATAGAGGCTGTCATGGTGGTGGAGGGAGGAGGAAGAGGTGTTATTGATGAGGAAGTGATGATGAAGGTGATGGTGTTATTGATGGAGGGGACTGTTTATGGAGGTGATGTCGATGGAGGAGGGGTGTGATAGAGGTGATGATATTGATGGAGTAGGTGGTGGAGATGGAGGTGTTACTGATATAGAAGTGGGTGGTGATGAGGTGATGGAGATTTAGGTGTCATTGATGGAGGAGGAGATGGTGGAGGTGTTATGATGGAGGAGGAAGTGATGGAGATGGAGGTGATATTGATGGAGGAGGAGGTGATGGAGGTGGAGGTGATGTCGATGGAGGAGGTGGAGGTGTTATGATGGAGGTAGAGGTGGTGGAGGTGGAGGTATCATTGATGGAGGGGTGGAGGAAATGGTGGAGGTGGACGTGTCATTGTTGGAGGAGTCGGTGGTGGAGATGGAGGTGATAATGATGGAGGAAGAGGTGGTGGAGGTGTCTTTGATGGAGGGGCAGAGGAGATGGTGGAGGTGTCATTGATGCAGGAGGAAGTGATGGTGGTGATATTGATAGAGCATCATTGATGGAGGAGGAAGTAGAAGTGTATTATGGTGGAGAGAGAGGATATTAATGGAGGAGGTGGAGGTGGAAGTAGAAGTGTTATGATGGAGGGGCAGAGGAGACGGTTAGAGGCACCACGTCCTGTTCCATGAAGAAGTTCTCTTTGAAACCCCTTTTCTTTTCGGCTATTGACTTTGTTATTTAGCCAGGTTGGACATGGACGTGGCACCTGAGAGCACAGGCTGAGGGCCCCGGGCCCTGTTTTAGTTACTTACAAGGGAAGGTGACAGTCACAGCTTTCCTGGCTGTGTCTTTCTGCCTTCAGAGCAGAGTGCAGAGCCTGAGCCAAAAGGAAGGGCCAACAACCTTCAGCTTGTCTTTGAAATGTTGCTATTTTGATTATTACAGATTTTTATTCATTGATTTTGATTCTTTGCCTGGTGATAGTGGTTAAGTTTGCTGCCCTTGATCAAACGCAGTCCACATACATCCCAAGGATTTGGGCTCGCATTTTGGGGTCGGGGTGAGGTGATTGGGGGCAGGGAGCAAACAAGATGGACAACTAAATACAATATATAAAAGTGCCGAAGATCCCCTCTCCTGCCTGCTCTGCTCACCTTCACTCCCGCCTGCATCTTTCCTTGCAAATAAAATTTGTCACTTTAATTATTTTGGTGGCCCCTTAGATTTTGTACCTGGCCCCTCATTCACCAAGCGTCACCCTGAAAAGCAAGTTGCTCTTGACATTGGACTTCTCTGGGCTCTCAGCACCTCTGACTCCGTGCAGTTCTGTTTTCTAATTATGGCTCTCCGGCTTTTCTAGAAAAGACAGCGTTTTCACACAGACTTTGCTCCAAGCACTTATCCCTCTTAGTGGCAAGGCAAAGCACTGACGGGTCTAGCTTGTCCACAAAAGGCTTTTAAATACGTTTGTGATGGCTGGAAACAGCAGAACCTTTGACTGGAGAGTTAGAATTTCCAGCGCCTCTGAAATCTTTGTCCTCTTCTGGCTAGGGCCGCCTGTGAATGACTCCGATGCACAATTTGTGCCTTTACGACCACATTGCCTCCAGCCCGAACCGAAGGCACCTTTTGGGCTTAATGAGGATCACCCGCTCCAAGTTAGTCCCCCCCGCTAATGGCAGAGCTCCCGTGTGGGGACCTGGCCTGCGGGGACAATGGCCAAATGTTCAGTTTTGCTTCCCCAGCACTTTAGAAATTCTTTAAAAAAGTTACGCGGGATCTGACAGCAAAGGACAGACTTGTCAGCAGGGCCCGGGGGTGTGTGCCCCCTGCAGGGAGGCAGCGGCACTGCTCATCACAGGTTTGTCTTGAGACCAAACGTTGGTGGTCTGGGGTGCATGCTCCTGGCTGGCTGTGCCTGTGGAGGGGAGGGCATGAGGGGAGCAGGGTGGCTCCTAGAGACTGCAGGTTTGCAGAGGTCTTGGCTGGAGTCTCAGCTCGGCCCTTTTGAGGCCCTTTTTCTCTGCTCCGCAGTTTTCTTGTTCTTAAACGACTGATGAGCAGGCTGGTCCAGACTGCATTTCGGAAGAGAGCTCTGGAAACTCCACTGGCTTTGATAAGATACACGTTCAGATTCTGGTTCAGGTTCTTACTGCTCCGAATCTGAAGCTCCTCCCACAGAAACGGGTCGTGGGCCCTCCTGCACGTTGTCACAGGACGCACATTCTGTAGGCCTGGGGCGGCGGGCTGAGGGCCTGCCGCCCGTGGTGCTGCTTGTTAGGGCCAGGAACTGTCCTCGCCTTGTGCTGCGAGGATGCAGCTGAGGCCTGTCCTGACACGCAGTGACCCATGAGCAGTGTGGCGCCGTGCCCAGCATGCGAACTTGCCCAGGAAGTGGGCACAGGGGGTCCCTGCCTCAGCGATGTGGCCGCCTGTGCTCCTCTCCGTTGATTTGTGTCTGGCTGTCGGGCAGCTTCACAGGTAACTTCTCTGGATGCCCATCCAAGCAGGGAAGGGGCCTGTAGCCGAGTGGTAGAGGCTGTGGGGGATTGTCTTTGTCACAGTTGGGGTGGCCCTGGGGCCTGTGGGCCTGTGTGCAGAGTGGCCCATGCCTGTGTGTTTTTCTGTCGGCGCAGGTTTCGCCTGGTATGCCTGTGCGGCTGTGAACACGGTGAGACGCACCCCACCTGTGGACAGAGTGCTGCCACTCTGTCACGTGTGCTCCTGTGTCTTCATCCTTTACTCCCCCAGGGACCTCGGCCTCCGCGTGTTCAGCCTCTGCCCGCCCACTGCGTGTTTGACAGCAGCTGTGGCGGATGTCCCGCCCGTCCCCTGCTCATGGCTCCTTCTGCAGCATCTGCTCTGTCCCACGCTGGCTGACCAGTGCTGTGACTGTCCCCACGGGACTGGTGTCCCCCAGATTGGACTCGGGATTCAGTGGGGTGCTGTCGAGGTGATGTTGAGGTGCTATTCCCAGCCCCGCACTGTCCTGGTCCAGACACTGTTCTCAACCCTTGAACACTCCTGTAGGCAGTACCGCTATCCCTTCTGCAGTCGTACTCATGCTCCCTCCGTTTCTTTACTAGGGGGTCTTGACAGATGGACGGGTTATTTACCTAATGGGAAAAGCAGTATTCCGGCAGGCCTGGACACCGTACGTGTCACGATGCTGAGATTAGACCACCATTCAGCATGTCGCGTGGAGGAGAGTGAGTGGAGGAGAGTGAATTGGGGAAATAGGTCCCAGTTGGCTGCAGATGAGACGCATGGTGAGAGCAGACGGTCTCAAAGGCGGCCTTGCTCTCATGGGAAGGTTGTCTCTCCTGAGACTTAGTGTCCACAGAAACTTTGCTTGGATAAGGTCACCGAGTCCAGGGCGCAGGGGGCGGGGTGCGGGGTTTGGTTTCTGAGACCTCGCTGGGATTTCTGGGGACACTGAGAGAGTGGAGTGAGGAGGTGGTCTCCCCTGAGACTTCGGGGTCCGTTTGAGTTGCGTTCACCTCACTAGGCCTTTGTAAGGGACACAGTGCTGGTTATCCACTGACCAGAGTCGCAGCCTGTCCAGCTGTGCTGGAGCAGAGGAGAAGCTGACAGCCAGCCCCTGCACTGCAGCCCCCACAGACCTGTGCACCTTCTGTCCAAACATAACCGCCTACAGCCTTCGAGGGCTTCTTCCCAGCCTGTCTCCCACAAACCCGCCTCCTCCTGTGTGTCCACCCCTCACTTCCAACTGAGTTTTCCTCGCGCGCCTGCCATGCGCTTTTGTCTGTGTCCTGTCTGTCTGTCAGCTAGCTCGATGGCTCCACCAGGAAGACCATCGCTGTGCTCGCCGTGGTGCTCAGGGCCGCCCCCGTTCCCGGCACATAGTAGGTCCTTTGTAGGCCATTGTGGAGTGAATGACTGAATGAGTGAATGCAGGCTCACACAGGGGTTTCTTTGTACCTCTTCTTGGCGTGAGGATGAGGCAGGGCTGACTGACGGTGTTCACCTGGCTGGAGAAGTCCCCTTAGCAGGCCATTGAGGCCAAACACTCCATTGTAGTGTCACTCAGTGCCTTTGATCATCTCTGCTCAGTCTGGAATGTTTGTGTCTTCATACTTTTGAGTATGCTGTTGGGCCTCAGCTAGAGAAGCAGAACCATGGAGACAGATGACAGATGTATGTTGGGGACTCTGACAGGGCCGTTGTCTTTGCCTCTGCTGCTGGGCCCGCACCTTCGGGCCGGTGTGTGGGAGGGAAGCCCGTGTACTTCAGCTGCTTCTCACCCGGTGCTGCGGTGTGCAGGAGCAGGGCCCTCGTGGAGGTGAATACTTTATCCCCGCCAGGAGAGGGCACCCTGGGGAGGCCGGGGCCACTGGAGGATTGTCTGCCGCACTCTTACTTTTCTGCAGAGAGGCGAGGTGGCGGTCAGAGGACAGGGCGGCTTGCTTTACTTCTGGCTTCCATCGTCCCACAAAGCCCTCTTCGGGGAACTTCACTCCCCAGAACCATCCAGGAAAGGGGATTCTGGAGAAAGGAGTTTGGCCCAGCAGCATCGCAGACAGCGCAGAGTGCCCCTGCTGGCATATATCGGAGCACGGAGCAGCTGCTTAGCATGTTGGCTGAGCCATGGACATGGGACCGGATGACTGGGTTCTGATCCCGCCTCCACCATGGACAGGCCAGCATGCACCAGATCAGTGCCCAGGGGCAGGTCACTTGAGCATCTAGCCCCAAATTGCCTTGTCCACAAAGTGGTAACAAAATGCTGTCCGCCTCCTAGGGCTTGGAGAGGATCGATTTAGTGAGTAATGGGACATGCTTATCAAGCCTGGGAAGTCTGCTAAGGGCTCACATTGTCAGCAGGGTCCAGAAAGTAAAGGCATTTCCCTCCGCACCCTCCATGCTCCCTCGCACGTCAGAGATCATGTGTGCTGCTCTTGGCACCCCATGAACACTGATCCCGATACTGGAACCCGAGGAAAGAGAGCGACCTGACGGGTGCTGCTCTACCTCAGAGGCAAGTCATTCACAACTCAGTTTTTATCCCTGAGAAGCTGAAGGCATGTCTACACAGGGATGTTTGGAGCAGTTCCATTGTGATTTCCAAACTGGGGGACTCCCTGGCCCCAAGCATGGCCAGTTGGTTGATAAATCATCCGTGATGTGACCATCAGTACATAGCACACCATGGGTGAGTCTCTGAATAATTATGTTGAGTGAAAAAGGTCAGACCAGAAAAGTGTCTACTGTATGATTCCATTGATAGAAAACTCTAGAAAATGCAAACTAACCTGTAGAGACAGAGAACAGATCACTAGTTGCTGAGGATCGGGGCGGGGGCATTACTGAAGGGGCTGAGGAAACTTTAGGGGCGATGATCCACTTAACTGTAGCGATGTGTGAGTATAGGTCAAAGCACATCGAATCACTGCCAATTATACCTTAAAGCTGCTTTGCAAGTAGTGGGGACAGTGCTGTCCTGGGCGCCCTGGCATGTTTAGGAGCAGTGCCCCTTGCAGGAGAGACCTGTGAAACACATAGCAGTTCAGGAGAGAGTTGCCAGTGAGCAGCGCAGCCCCAGGGGAAGTGTGTTGTTTCTTGAATCAGTGCTGGGAAGGAGGGATCTAATGAGAGGAGGCACCTTCCGTTAGGCTTCGCAGTCAAAAGAAAAAGTAAATAAAGCTTCCTGTAAAAAGAAAATTATAAGTGAGGGCTGGTCATTTGAAATCAACTCTACAGGGCAAAAATACATCACTGAAAAGCAGGCTCTTCGTTTGAAATCCTGTGGGGGACTCAGAAGTCTCCTTCTGGTTTTCTTGAATCCCCTGGGCAAGGGGACTTTCCTTCCTCCCTTCATTGTTTCTCTTAGGTCACTGGGCGTGTGTCAAGGTGTCTTCCACCAGGCCGCATTTTGGAAGGGACAGGCACTGAAGGCCCTGGGCAGTCTCCTGTGGCTTTGCTGGCAGCCCCCCGCCTCCACCTCCTTTGAGACCCTGCTCAGGGTTGATGCCTCCAGGCCGCCCTCCGGGAGCCCTCTGGTTGGGTGTGGTGCCCTCCCCCACCCCCTCCACCCATCTCACTCTCCCCTTCCCTCGCTGGACTGCCCTGTGCTGGACCCTTCATTTCTTCTAAAAATCGGGGCGTGGGGAGGGCGGTTGGAACATGCATTTCCCTCAGCCTGGAATGTTCTCTCCAAGGTCAGCTCCCCTCAGCCTTGTCCTGGGGTGAGCAGGCATCTCTGCATATTGCCGATGATACAGCCTTGAGTCCTCCTGTGGTGTCATGTTTGTTGGCTGTGTGTGTAGTCACGTTCTGTGTGATGTGCCAGACAGACAGGAGCCAACCCCAGAAACGTGAAGCTGGCGAGTCGGCTCCGTCTCAGTTTGAGTTCTCAGGGTGGGTTCACTGTCCCTGTGGTTCACGGTGGGCACTGTGCTCAGAAGACCCTGTGACGCAGTTCTCTGAGGCTGAGTCACCCCGCCCACGGGGTTTGATGCCGTTACTCTAGCTGAGTCATTCCTGTTCTCTTCTTTTGTCGTCACCATACCTGCCCACCTCTGCTGACTTAATGTTTTCTTTAAATTGGGACCATTAAAAAAAATCTAAAGTAAATTTAATTATAAAGAAAACTGGTACCAGTTGTCCATCGGAAGAGAATACTTGCGGGGGTACACGGTGGGTACACAGCTGGGTTTCTGCAGGTGCTGCCTGCCCAGAGGTGAAGAGGGACATGGCACCAAATAAGACGATCTTCTTGACTCCTCAGAGAGCCTGCGGAGGTGGCGAGAAGGGACAGGCTTGTCTTCAGAGTTGTCGTGTTCGCTCCGGGGTCCGGAACCGCAGAAGTGATGCTGGTCCTGCGCTTGAGTTCCAGGGTCGGGGCACTAGGAGCTTAGCCTCTGAAGGGTGGGCAGCGGGTGTGAGTTTGAGGACCGTCTCCGTCAAGCCCCCCAGCACTTCGGTTCCTTCATCTGCGACGTGGGCCCACCTCACAGGGCCGTCCAAATTAAATGGCATCATATTTTCAATTTGTTTTTGTGTAATATGCGATGGATAAATGCCAGCTTTTATTATAACAGTTTCAATTATTGGAGCCGTCTTAGGTTTCTTGAGAGCTATTGTTAGCTTTAAAGTATGAAAATACTTGAAAATGCTCTTTAGCAAACTGACTCCACAGAAGGATCTGGCACATGTCCTCAGTCTCTCCATGGGCCCTGAGATCACACTAATGTCAGAGACCCAAATGGAGCCATCCCAGGTATATTGATTTCTTCTCACTGAGATTAGCTTCCTCCCTTCTTTCCTCAGCGTTCCTTGGGTTCTTGGGGGCTCGGCTAGTTTACGGTGAGGAGGACGGTCTTAGGAAACAGCAGCCCATCATCCCTGGCCCCTGCCTGCTGCAGGGACGAGACTCCCAGTGTGGGTGCCCAGGAGACCAGACTGGTGGGTTGAGTCCATCGAGGACCACAGGCAAGACAGGTGTGTGCAGATAGAAAGCCCTTGAAAAGCCCATCTGGTTTTTGGGCTCTGGGGCGCTTTGGCATTTAAACGCTGGCATACGGCTAATGTTTTCTTCCTTGAAGTTGTTCTGGGTAAGCAAACCTATTTGCCGTCCCTGGCCTCAGCCCCTGTGTTAATGGACTCCATCCCCTTTAGGTCCCACGTCCAGACCTTGAAGCTGAGTCTCGGCTTTTTTTTCCATTCACGGCCCCTTTGATGGTAACCAAAGCCACAATCAGCTCAGAGCAGGTGGCGGTCCTCCTGACCTAGCAGTCCACCTGTCTGGGAAATTACTGAGCCTTCCCGAGCTGCCTCGACGTCCAGTTCTGAAATCTCAACGACTCCATCAGGCAGTGACAGACACCTGGGAAATTAGAACGACAGGAACAGCACAACAAAGTTTCAGCCAGGACACAGCTCACAGTGACTTCCCCCAGAAGACTCTGTTTCTCGCCTGCCCTTATATAATCCTCAGTCACGGGAGGGGTGCCTCAGCAATATTACACAATGGCTGCCTTGTGGAAGGTTCTCCTGAGGGTTTCACGTGACTTTCCTGGGCACATGCTGCCCTTCTTGAGCAGTTTATCTGCTTCTGCTGGGCTGCAGGCTCCATGCTGATGGTAAAAGAGAATGAGAATCGAAACTGTCTCCATCTTGACTGTCGCCTTCTAGTCTGCCCCTCTGAAACGCATTTGTCAGACCAGCAGTCGCCTTGTTCAACTGGCGCAGACCTGGGTTTGTAGGCAGGGTCACAGATGTTAATGTGACCGGGAACCTTTGCCTAAGAGGAAGGCCTAGAGAGTCATGCAGGGTGATTTGGAGAAGGTTTGCTTTGTAAAATGCAGTTAAATGCATTCTGGCAGCTCTTCTTCGAAGGTTAATTATGAGACTGACTGTTAGGAAAAGCCTAATTAATAACAACAGGAGAAACACTACGTGTAAGTCATATTGAGAATGTGACAAGCACTTTATAAAACCAAGAATTCAACATTAAGGTTGAGACTTCATCCTCCAACCTGTGGCTCATTGTTCCCAGGTGATGAAGCAGAGAAGATGCATTAATTAAATATTTGGGAAGCACTCTGCTGCTTCTTATTTATTATCTCCTGGGAAGCTGACATCCTAGCAATTTCTGAGAACAAAAGGATCTGCAGAACTAGGCTGGCTCTTCATCTCATCAGCAGAATTTCCTTTGAATACATGACTTTCTTTCCCTTCTGGGTGTGAGGGGCGGTGGGGCTTGCGAAGACCCCTGGAAGAGTAAAGCTGCAGGGCACGGGTCAGTCTGGAGCGGGCTAGGCGAACTTCTGCAAAGGCCTGGACAGTAAACACGTGTGGCTTCGTGTCTGCATGGTCTCCGAGGCTCCACTAGCCATGCAGACACAGCCACGGGCCGGCTGAGCTCCCCTACGCTTCCTGTGCAAACTCATGTGGGGGCGCAGTTGACCCACAGGCCGCCAGCTGCTCACAGCTGCTCAAGTCTGCAGACAGGTGCACGTCTGTAGCCCTGGGCGAGCGTCTCTGTGCTTTCAGTTTCTCAGAGTAGTGTGGGGACACTAGCAGCAGCCCGTCTCCTTGGTGTGGGATGGTGGCATGGAGACCCAGAGCAGAGTGGAGGGTAGGGTGGCTGGGGGGCCCGTGATAGGGGAGAGAAACACTGAAGGCTTCCTGTTGGGCACGGCTCATCTGCAGTCGGGAACTGGAGGGGCGTCCTGTAGGACTGCAGAGCCGGTGCTTTGGGGTCACTTTGGTAGCCCATCTAAGAGCGTCTCCCTTTCCCTGACGGTCCCCAGAGCAGCTTCCAGACTCAGGATTTCAGGCCTTCTCCATCAGTCATTTTCGTCTCTTGGCCATTCTTGATGACAGAGCTTTCCCAGTGGGCGATGGGATCCCTTGAAACTTCTGGATGGGAGCTTCTCTCTCTCTCTCTCTCTCTCTCTCTCTCTCTCTCTCTCTCTCTCTCTCTCTCTCTCTCTCTCTCTCTCTCTCTCTCTCTCTCTCTCTCTCTCTCGGAGTTTGGATGGTAGGTTAGCTTGCTTGGGCGGGACTCCCTCCAGAGAGCGGCCATTCGGATGAGGCGCCAGGTGGGCAAGGCTGGGTCATGGCATCACCCTCGCCACTGCTGCAGAACTTCCCTGTGGGGCTTGGCCCTCTGAGGGACTGCACTCTGACCGTGCCATCTGGTGGCATGCGTCAGGTAGTCATGGGTTTCCAAAGGCAGCGCTGCTCCTCACCGTATGCCGGGGCTGGCCTCCAGTCCCCAGACCTCAGCTGAGAGGAGGCACATGCCTCCCTGGCAGTGCCAGGGGCGTTGGTGAGACGGTGCCGTGTTTGGCTCAGGGTGCACCTTAGTCAGCACCAGCTATTCCTTTATTACAGCTATTTCTCTCCTGCTCTCATTGTCTGATGGCAACTCCTCTTACTGCTCCCGCAGCCAAAGA
Organism: Solenodon paradoxus; assembly: GCA_004363575.1. Classification (NCBI taxonomy): domain Eukaryota; kingdom Metazoa; phylum Chordata; class Mammalia; order Eulipotyphla; family Solenodontidae; genus Solenodon; species Solenodon paradoxus. Next base: position 68,094 of record RJWH01001063.1, read on the forward strand.
TATTGCTAGCTTCTTGGTGTCCCTGGTCTTTCAGGTAGAGGTCATTTATTAAAGTAATCATTCTAAAGGGACTAGTGTAAGGTTTGAGTCCTCTCCTCCCCTTCCTTTCCCTTCCCTCCCTTTTGTTCCCCTCCCCTTCCCTCCTTTGAGACCCTCACACCAGCCCCACTTACACTCTTAATGTTCAGATGGAAGGAGTGGAGGGAGGAGGGGGAGGAGGAGTTAACACCGCTGGTGTGCTGGGCACCGTGTCTGCATCAGTTCATCTTACAACATCTCTGGGGGCGCTTTGGTGGCCATATTCCTATTGAGAGCTAAGAAACCTGAAGCTCAGAGAGTGAATGATTTGACCAGTGAAGTGTGACTGGCGTCTAAGTGTTGAATTAACATATTCACATAGTCATTCATTCATTCATTCATTCATTTCACAGCTTCCCACCCAGCACACGTGATGGGTCTAATGCTGTTGCACGTACTGGTAGCTGTGAGCAAGAGATGGCGATCACAGCTCAGATCCAAACCCAGTTCTGTCAGACTCAGGGTCTCCGTGCTTTCTGTGGCCCCGCATCACCCTGTAAGCTTTCTTCCCATGTGGGTGACAGATCCCGTGAGAACCGTTGTTCATATCTCCCAGAGAGCCTGTGTGGGGCTTGGGTTCGGTGGACACCCACGATGTGGAACGACTGATTTAGAAAAGAGCCACGTCCAGTCTGTCCTCAGAGACCCAGTGAGAATGACAAGAGCTGCTGCCCAGTCGGACACATGCAGCCCCCTGTGCCCGGTGTGGCTGACACTCTTCTGCTGCGTGCCAGCCCGGGGAGTGTTTGCTGTTTCTTGCTGTGGCAGCGGGCCTGTTGGTAACTGCCTGGGTGGTGGGATCTTTGTGTGGCCTTCTGGGAAAGAGAAAAGACTCTCAGCCCCTTTCAGTCAAAAGGAGACAAGTAGGAAAGACAGTGTCCACTCTGAAGCCCCCCCCCCCCCCCGTTTGCAGATTGGACTGAAGATAGTGCAGTGAAACGAGAAATGCTGATACAGAAACTCAGCAGTCGGGAGCTCTTTGGGAGGGTGTAGTTTATAACGAAGCGCAGCACCCTTAACCCCTTCACTACGCAGCACCTCTTGCAGCAGCTGCTGGTTGGCGGCCCTTCTGATGGGACTGAGGTCTGCGGCCTCGTGCTCGTGGGGCCCACCCTCCTCCGTCGTTTGGCCCACTTGGAGAAGGGTCACGTGTTGGTGGCAGCTGACCGGTACCACGTGCAAGGCGGTGTGTGGCACTCTTGTGCATGGTCCCCTGTAATCCTGATTGGTAACACGCCAGGTTTAAGGCGACTCATTCTGATAACCAAGCACTCCTCCCCTCGAAGAGGAATTCCTTGTGGGACGCCTTCACGTCAGGGATTGGCGTCTGGCGGCTGGCCCACGTCTCGCTCAGACATCTGTTTCATTTGCTTCCTGTAGTTTTTAAGGGGCATTTGTTTGCAACGCTGACACTCAGGACATGTCCCGTGAACTCTGATTCCCCGTTTCTTCTGCTCGAACGGACAGACGCACCTGCAGTGGGTTTGCGTTGGTGCGGTCCTGGTGCCTCCCTGGTGCCCGGCGCCTCTTCCTCCCCTGCTCTGACCGGCCTGTCGCCGCGGCCCTCGCGCTAGCCGCTCTGCTCTGGGTCCTTTCGAAGCGAAGATTTGACTTCACTTACAAGCTGTAATTCACTCAGCACTCGTGCAGTGACACTGTGCCGAACATGCACTCTGCCAGGACGCTTGTGAGCGGAGCTGTCTGGGAAAGGTCCGAAACCCAGCCCGGGGGCAGCCCGGGGGCTCCCAGCGCTCCCGTGGCCTGAAGGCCTGGCTTCTGTGCAGCTCGCTACTGTCCAGCCTTGTTAGGCTGTTGTCGTAGACGCCTGGCTTCTAGATGTCGCCCCCAGATGGGGAAGAGGAGTTTTCCTTTTACTGGGAACTTCGGCTGCAGGAGCAGTCGTCTTCATGTAAGGTTCTAAGCAGCGATGCTGTTCACTGACGTAGCATTTGCATCTTCTGTGCTGGGCAGTGTGCTAGTTCCTCACCCTCATTTCTTAGTGCAGTTGGGGAGCAAGACACGTGGCTTCTAGAGCAGTACGACCTCCTGCAGGAAAGAGAAGCCTGCAAGGGGAGCGTTGTCTCTGAAGCCGTGCTCTGCCGGTGTCCCCAAGTTTGTGGGAGCCCAGCGCCGCCTCCCCGCTCCTGGGTCCAGGTGTCGGTGCTGGTTTCTGTGCAGTTTGTTGTGGTTTGTTCTGCCGAGTGGTCCGGCGTGCGCGTGCGCGCTCTGCTGCCCTGCTGGCCCCACACTTTGTTTTGGACGTTACCTTCAAGTTTTAGGTTCGAGATTTCTCGGTCAGCTCACACAGCTCAGCCCCCTGGGTCGGTTTGAGCCGAGCGGCGAGATGCGCCGCCACCCCTTACTGCTGCTCTCTTGAGTCTCACATCCCCGGAGAGTGTGTGTGAGTATGAGTGTGAGTGTGATTGTGTGTGACTGTATGTGTTTGTGTGCGTGTGTGAGACAGTGCACAGGGTACTTTCTAAACCATTGTCGAATCTGAAGACAAAGAGCCAGCTGGCATTTAGGGGGGTAGATAAACGTAGTATTTACATTTCCGATGAGAATGTCACCAGAAGCACCATGCTTTCGAGAGTAGCTCACAGAAGGTTGCAGTTCACGTTGCAGGCCTTTCAGCTTTTGGCGGGAGGGGAGGGAGTGTGGGATTGGCGCTGCTTGGCACACAGGCAAGGTCCTCACAGTCGAGTCTCTGCTCCGCACCTGGCGTGGCCTGGGAGCCGTAAATCAACGTGACTACAGAGCGGTTCTTGGCGGGAATGAAAAAAAGAAAGCCCGTGGCACGTGACGTAGAACTCCGCTCGCCCTGCCCTGCGTCTGTCACGACGCTGTCTGGGAGTTTGGGGAGCACTGCCATGTTTCATGGACTGTCCTTTGTGTCAAGTGGGCTGCAGTGCCTTCATGTTCTAGCCTTCTAGAGAAAATGAACTGGCGTTCTGTGATTCGAGTTTTTCTTTTTTTGGGTCCAGAGTTTGCATGTCAGCTGGTGTCAGTTGCTCCTCTTTGCATATTTGTCACTGACAAGCGACAGTCATTTGTTCTTCCATTTTGGAACTTGGGGACCGAGGTCCAAGCATGCACGCTCCCTGTCATGTCCCCCAAGGCTGGGAACCATCAAGGGACCAAACGGGAGTGAGTGTCAGCACTGGCAGGGCCCCGGGGAAAGCCTCGTCTTCCCTGACTGCCTGGGGAAGGTGGCAGCGGCCGTTCACTGACCAGGACGCTGAGCTACCAGGCCCAGCTTCCTGTCCACGCCTGCTCGGGTGATGAAGAAGGGAGGCAGACTTAGATTTGTTGTCTCTCCAAAAGCCCCCCTCTTGTCACAGCGTCAAAGGACCTGATGAATGTCTACCTTTCTCACGGCACCCATTCGACTGTCGGCATTAATCCCAGAGCCGCCGCCTCTGAGAAAGGTGGCTGCCTCTGAGGGTGATCCAGCAGCCCAGAGTGGTCACCAGGAACCTCAGTCCCCCGTGCTCTCCATCCTGCTTCCACACGGCCCTTTGCCTCCGCCTGGCGCCGCCTCAGCAGCTCCGGACAGAGGGACTCCTCCCTCTGGCCAATGTGGCCCAGAGGGAGGCAGAGTCAACTTGTCCTTCCAGAAGCCCCCGCAAGCATCTCCCCTCTCCTAGACTTGCCGCGGCCCTCCCTCCACATGGCGGGGCCCACCCTGCAGATGAAGGGTGCAGGGGAGGACCCTGTCGTTCGGTCTTCTGTGCATGTTCACCGTATGCCTCAGCGAAACATTTCCCATAGGCTGCTCGCTGCCTTTTGCGGGCCTCTTGCACCATGAAAATATCTCTGTTCAGACATTTGGATAAGAATGTCTTCCTTTGTCTGCAGTCTCTTGACCTGCAGGTGTTTTACAGCTTTTAATTTGCTATGGCACCTTTTGTTCCCTTGGGCCCAGGGACATTTGCAGGACAAGTGCAGACCTCTGCGGGTCCCAGGGTCCTGCCCAGGACTGACCCGGGCTCTGTGGCAGCCAGACTGCTGTCGGGGTGGAGGCAGGGAAGCAGGCAGCCAAGAATCTGTATGTCCTCTCTCACCCATCACTCCACCGGACGTCTCTTTCAAGCACCAGTTCAAAGGGGAAATTGCCGCTTTTCTGCTCAGGACCTGCCCCGCTGAGCACACGGCCCCGGACGGCTGACTGTTCCAATCGTCCCCAGATGGGAGCTTTACCTGCTTCTGTAGTCAAGGTCTCCACCTGTCCTGTGCGGGCCTGGGCCCCCAGGTTTTGCAGACATGTCCAGGTTCCATTGTAAGAAGAGGACTCAGTGCTAGACAGCCAATGGCAGACACAGAAGTTTCTTACAGAAGGTAAGGGGATGGGTGTGGATGTGTGTGTATTCAAGGAATGACCGAGGAGACAGGTACAGGGTGTGCGCGTGTGTTCAGGAGAGGACGAGGCAGGTACGGGGTGTGTGTGCGCATGTGTGTGCATTTGTTCAGGAGTGGAGGACGGGTACGGGGTGTGTGCGCACACGTGTGCGCGCGCGTGTTCAGGAGTGGAGGACGGGTACGGGGTGTGTGCGCACACGTGTGCGTGTGCGTGTTCAGGAGTGGAGGATTGTGGGTACAGGGTGACCTTCAGGTTTTTTTTCTCTACCCTCATGGAATGTGTGTTTAGCTGGGAAAGACAACAAGTAAACAAATGAATAGATAGGATGTCAGAAGACGATAAATGCTGTGGAGAAGAATTAACCAGAGAGGGTGACAGGGTTTGAGAGGGGCTGCTGGATTCACTGCGTCGTCAAAGGTGACTACTGGCCTGCTTGCGATCCACCTTTCAATTCAGTATTTATTCTCTCCAGGGTAATATTTTGAAAATCAAAATCTGATTTCACTCTTACTTCAAACCCCTTAGTAGTTACCCGAGACTCCTCAAGGCAAAACTAAACACATTCATGTGTCCTGTAAGCCCCCAAGCCCTCCTCGGCCTTGTGTCCCCAGTCCCCAGATAGCTGAGCTGCTTCCAGTTCCTTCAAAAAGCAATGCACTTATATGGGGATCCTAGCATATGTTTATTTTAATGTATAGAATAAGTTACTACAATTAAAAATATGAAAAAAAGCAATGTATTGAACTTTTAAAAACCTTGAGTTTCTTCTCATTTCATAAATAACAGGGCTTGATTTTTGTTGTTGATTTTATTTGGATTTGAGATGCATTTTAAAAATGTATTTGTTCTTGTATTCTATACATTAAAATAATTTCCTGTGTATAGGTTCCCCATTTCTTAGCTGTATTTCAGCACACCCTGCATTGGTGTTTTTTTTTGTTTTTTGACATATGAAGCCCACAGCCACCATGCTGGCACAGAGGTGCCCGTTTCCAGACAGCATCCCCGGCCCCGAGGGCTCCATGGAACGTTGGTACTTTCTTTGATGACAGTCAGCTGCTTCCCGGCCTCCCTCCTGCAGGTTGGGAGAAGCTCATGTCTCCCTTTGCAGCAGAGAAAATGGGCACATTTCCCATGCAGTCAGATACCCTCCCTCAGACAGGGGTCCTGGGGAAAGTGAATCCTGTGGCTCCGCTCCGCCCGCTCAGCCTTCGGGCATGAGGACCCGGGGCCCAGCCAGCGCTTCCCGCCATTGTGCCCGCCTCCCCAGCCCCCAGTCTCTTCTCTGCAGATTTCCCACCAGTCTGAAGCCAGTGAAAGGCCCACCTGGCAGAGCAGCGAGTTTTGTTTAAAGACCTGCTTAACTGTTTATTTCTGGCTAAATTTGCAAAGTAGCATATGAATCTATACTTTAGTCTGTGGACACCGACATCACACGCCAGTTCCTTTCTCAGAATAAACTGCTCCAAGAGACGGCCCTCTGTAAAGCCGCCCCAACTCTTCCAGGCTCGTTTTACCGGAGCAGAGACTTGACATTCAGGGTTATGTGGTGGGAAGGTACCCACTCCGGGAGTCAGACAGACCTGCTTTGAGTCTGGTGAGCGGTGGATTTGGCCAGTTACTCAGAGCTGCGGCCTCAGTTGTTGAGCGTGGGGGGACGGTTGTCTTTCCTGGGTTCCAAGTTTAAGTTCATATGTATGGAGGCCCCACAAATATGGCACGAAAAAAAATAATCAGAGGATTTCGGTTTTGTATCCTTTTTAGACAAAGATGAATTAGGGGGAAAAAGTTGCAATTGTGGGTGAGTGAAAAGTGACCAAGTCTGTTCACTTGGCCTCTGGGACCCTGGAGTCCCTCCCCTGGTGGTTGGATGCCTTCTGCCTTCCATCACAAGGAGGGGGCTTTTCACACGGGAATTCATCTCTGCTGCCGAGGACAAAGGAGTATTTCTCTGTTCTTTTTATATCGGTTGTTTTCTGGTAACTTTAGTTCAAAACAATCAGTATGCCAGCTGACAGCCTGCTCTGAGCTCCATCAGTTTTCTCATCTAGAAAACGAGGGAGAATCGTGCTGACCCATTGTGAGAGTCTTCTCATGTCTCAGCACATGCCACCTGTAATTTATGGGTGCTCTCTCTAGTGTGGGTCCCACTCCTGGGGACTGGCCCAGGGAGTGGTCTCCCAAGCATGGCTGATGGCACAGAATCCTGACATGGAGGGGTGATCCAAGGTCTTCTCAGCTGACCTACCAACCCATATACACGTTTTATTGATGTTACGCTTCATTTCAACCAGCGTTTACTGAGTGACTTTGCCAGGCGCTGGTGCGTGTGTGCTCACACAGACACAGATTTGGTCTTGCCTTTATGGAGCTTATGTTCCTGCGAAGGGAAGCTCTCAACAGGGAGTAAATAAGCGAGTTAGGCTCAGAATGCGATCTACTTCTGTGGAGTACGTCGCTTCACAAGTTGGTGGCTTGAAACAGCCTTTCCTTGTGGACTTGTGGCTCAGTTGACCATCCAGCATATGTGTGTGCAGTGTCAGATTGGAATCGCATGCAGTCCCTGTCTGGGCTTCATGTTTTTATGGACCGATGGTTGCAGGCAGCCCTCAGTTCCTTGTCACGGGACCTCTCCCTGGACAGCTGACACAGGTCAGCTGGCTTCCTCGGAGGGAGCCCGTGAGAAGCAGAGAGTGGAGGCAAAGGGAAGGTGGTCTTTTACCATCTAATCTTAGCAGGGGGTCTCGGTCCCTTGGCCATTTTCTGTTCATCGGAAGCAAGCCATTGGGTCCAGTCCTGCTCAGGAAGAGGACTTCTCAGGCTCTGGTGGGCTCTCTGGAGGTGACAGTTGAGCCATGTCCTGAGTGTTGAGATGCAGGGTGGTCAAAACAGAAGGAAGAGCAGGAGGAGACAGGGCAGGGCTTGTGGGGGGAGCTGGGATGAGCCCACTATGAGGGTTAACAAAAGTGAGCTAAAAAGGTGTGGGTAGGCTGGAGAGACTGGGACAGCCTACGCATCAGCCCTTCGAGTGACAGACCCCTAGAGAGCAGGCACTGTTTCCAGGCACCTGGTCCTGTGAGGTTAGAAGGACTGGTTAGCAGTCACCATTGGGGAGTCTGGTCTTTGCCTTGGGCTGAAGTGGAGAGAAGGCTGTAGGTAGTGAGTTATCTGGAGAGTAAGGTTGAAGCCAAAGGCCCCGTATTTAAAGACCAGAAGCTCACTGTATGGCTGGAAAAGATGCCAGTGGTGGGGTCGAGGGCAGAGCTGGCAGGACCTCCTAGCTGTTAGGGACTTGACTTTGACCCTGAACCACACGGGAGCTGCTGGCGGGTTTTGAGCAGCATGACGGAGCCAGTGCACTGGACGCTGTGTTGAGAGCAGGTGGACGGTGGGTCGGCCAGTGGCTGTGAGACCACCTGGGGGCCCTTGTCTGAGTCCGAGTGGAGAGCAGGTGGCGGGGCCAGTGTGCTGAAGATGGAGGGAGCAGTGGGGAGATGGCTGGGCTGAAGATGTGTGTTGAAAAGAAAACCATTCTTTGCTGCACATTTCTTTTGTGGCTACAAAAGAAGAGTCCCCGACGACACTTAAGTTCCGAGCCTGAGCGTGGAGGGCCCTGCAGTGTCGTTTAGTGTGATGGGCAAAGGGAGTGTGTTTGGGGAGCAAACCAAGAGTTTCGTTTTCAGGCCCTTGACTGTGAAGTTGGGGCATCCGATAAATGCCAGGGGAGCTGTTGAGTGAGCACTTGAATGAGTCTGGAGTTCACGTGTGGCCGTCGTGAGATGGTCTGAGATGGTCTTTAAAGCCGGGCTGCTCGGGGTCATCTAAGGAGCTTTGTGAAACTCCACTTTGAAGAAGAGAGCTTGCAAGCATCGCCTGACCTGGCTGTTCCACATGGATGTTTGCAGAGAAGTGAGGGGTTGTCCGTGACATCAAGGGGACTCTGCCTGACTACATGGGGGAGCGCTGACATTCGCAGCATCTTCCCCGTCACCTCAGTTCTGGCACAATCCATCCCAGGTCCCGGGCATTAAAGCTCCAGGTAAGCACGACTGTGACATGGAACCTGAACAAAGGAAGAGTCTCCAGGGCTGAGCGGTAGCAAGCAACGCTCCAGGCTCCTGTGGCTGCGTCGACTTGACGGAGCTGTGTCCTTGAGCCAAAATCGAGCTCTCTTTGCAGCATCTTATGGAGGAGCTGTGAGGTGGGTGCCTGCGGCTGGAGAGCGTTCCACATGTCGTGGAATGGGTGCATGATGGGTTTTTTATCTCGGCAGAAGTAGAGTTCTGTCTAATGTTTCCTTGGTATTTTCTGGGACTGAGTCCCATGAAGGTGGGAGGTTGATCATTTGTTGAGGCTAAACACCATCTTTCCCTTGAAGGCAAGGCTTCTGTTTTCTTGGGAAAGGAAAGTGTCATACAACCCGCTTCCTGACCCAGAGAGGAGGAGGCCTGGGAGGCATGGAGTAGAGGGGAAGGAGCTGTGCCCTGCTCAGAAACTTGCTCACAAGCAATGAAGCCCCCTGAGCCAAGGCCAGCAGAGGGATCGCCCTGACTGCCCCCACCCCAACATATTCCCAGCAGCAGTGAAGCCCAGCCTCTCTCACTGTGTATCCGGTGCTGTGCTCTGGGCCCCATGGGCAGTACCACATTCTCTTAGCACCTCTGGAAAATCACTTGATATACTCCATTTTATGGATGAGAAAACTGAGGCTCAGAGAGGTGATGTCACTGTGTGAGATCACAAGTAGCGTGCACACCAGGGTGAACCCACACAGCTGCGAGGAGGCCCAAACATCCATGCAGGCAAGTCATCAGTGGCTCTGTCCTAGTAAGGAACGTTGCCTAAACCTCTTAAGCAGTGGATGGTGGATGGTGGATATAGCTGATGCTTCCCGACAGTCCCATGGGAATAGGGAAACCCACGTGGAATATTTACTCACTTAGTGAGGGACAGAAGCGTCACACATCCTGACACTCAGTGGTGACATGGCTACTTCTGCCTGGAACCCGCTGGCCAGAGCAGGCCAAAGCCTGGCCCGTGGTGTGGACGGGCTGGGGGCGCAGGGCTGGACAGATGGCCAGTCATTTCCAAACCTGTGCTTCCTGCCAGCTGGTCAAGAAATGTGGACCCTGTGCCCTCACTTGATAGATGCTACCAAGCTGCAAGCCCCCTTTTACCACGCTGGGCTCTGGGGTCTGGGTGTGGTCTGGTGGTGGTTGATGGCTCTCATTCTGGAGAACAAAGGAGCGTCACAGCCCCGAGCCTGTGCGGGATTCTGTGATATTTGTCTGCACCACATGTGCCCAGAGAACAGGCTTCTTGTGACCCCTGCTGAAGGAAGAAGGGGGCCTGGTGTTTGCGGAGTGCTGAGCCCAGTCTGGGCTCGGGGTGCTTACATATATGCGACCTCGTTTGACCCCCAGAAGCTTTTTGAGAAAAGAGGTTACAGTCTCCACTGTGCTAGTGAAGCGATGAGGCTTAGAAATGTTCAGAGCCGCAGAGAAATAACCAGTGTCTGATTCATGGGACTCACTTGGACTCGTGTGGCCCCAGACTCGAAGCCTGCCAACTCCAGTGAGTTTGTTTTTCACCCTCCCATCTTGTTTTTCCGTGGTGAGTGCCGGGGGACAAACTGTAGAGATGCACGGATGTTTGTGTAATAGCAGAGTCTACGAGCAGGCGGCAGCCGCAGGATTGCTCCGAGGCCTGCTCCCTCGGCTCAGTTTCCCCTCGGAGTGGAGCGCCGCCGCGGTGAAGGCCGGGGCTGCCAGCTTGCCGGTGCAGATCTGACGCTCGGGGAGGTGGAGCGCTCTTAGTTTTGCTCAGCCAGTTCCTGGGCGAGGGGCTGCCAGTCCTGGTCATCTGGCTCCAAGTTCACCCTCCAAACTGCGATCCCCGGGGCCCATGTGAGCGCAGTCTCCCTCCCGTCAAGCGGCTTGTGTCCGCAGCTTTCTTCTTGGCTCCAGGGAGCAGCCGTGTCTCCGCGGGAGCAGGTGACGCGCCCGAAGGCCCGTCTCAGCTTTCAGCAAGGCTGCTTGGTCTGAGAAAGGGACTTTCCAGGAGAAAAACATTTCTTTTTTGTTGCTCATAAAATTGAATGTTTTTCATTTACTGTCTTTCTTTTGAAACTTGCCATAATTTATGGAGCTGTGTTTGAAATATTCAAGAGGTCTCTCTGTATTCCTTCTGAAGGAATATGATTAAAAATTCACCCTGGTCTTCCCCTGATTTCTGGAAGACATTCAGATATGACAAAGAGCCACATAATTTCAGAATTTACATCTTTATTTGAAATTCTGGGCTTTCCAGCACCCTGCACAGTACATGCAAAAGCAGCACTTCAGGGTGAATGAAGTGTTTTCTGGAGAAGCCTCTGAGCTGGGAGTGAGCATTAGATGTGTGATCGTGTCACCTCTGGGTCCTGGCGTCCACTGCTATGAGTAAGCCCTGCTACCCCCGGCCAGGGTGCTCTGAAGCCTGCGTCTCCCATTCCCTCTGCCCTCTCAGTGTGGCAAGTGCCCATGTTAGAACCGAGGAGACGAGCAGAAGAGCCGGGGCCTGGTGTGAGCTTGTCCTCCTGACTCCAGGGGCCAGCCCTTCCGGCTGCAGGCCTCAGCGTGGTGTCGCCTCTGGACCTCCCGTGGCCCCAGGCTGGGTCGGTGCCTCTCCTCCTGCTCCCGGACCTGGGTGTGCCTTCCTGTTCAGGCATTGCCCTCACTACGTGGGGCCTGTCAGCCTCTTGAGTCCTGTGGGGCTCCCGAGGGGTGCCCTGGATGACGCCTGGCACCCCATGAATGACCGGAGGGGGAGGAGGAAGTGGCCCCAGAGCGTGCAGGGGGCAGAGAATGAGGAGACTGATGAAACGAGGCCCCCGAACAAGAGAGACTGCGGCTGGCGGTGGGAACGAGTTGAGTGCGGAGTCTGAGGTCCCATGACTAGTGTTGATGCCGCTGCCTGTCCTGTCAGAAGCATCATTAGCGGAAGCGTAGAAGCCACGAGGGTCGTGATTTCTCTCGTTTGCGGCCGTCTCTGCAGGGCGTAGAGCAGGCTGGGCAGATGCTCAGTAGAGACTGGCTGAACAAGTGACTCAGAGTTGCCTGATGTTGCAGATGCGTTTTAGAGAGGCTGCCATGACTGGGCCTGCTGGGGTTGTCTGGGCAGCTGAGGTGTGGGCAGTGCTGAGGGGCGGGGCGGGCACGGCCGTGTGCCCACGGAAGCCTGCTCCTCACGAGCCCTGCCTGCCGGCCGCTGCCTGTCTGCGAGCTAGAGAAGGCTTTTGACTCCGGAGCAGCAGGCGAGGCCGCTGTGAGCTGCCTTCAGCTCAGGTTCTCAGAAATCGATCCTTGTCTTCTGGGAGCAGGCCCGCAAGAGCTGTGCTGCTGAGAGCAGGGACCAGCGCAGAGCCATTTACTGCCATTCGTGACCCACTTCGCCCAGCCCAGCCATGCACAGTGTTTTGTACTTGTAATGGGTTGTAATTACGACCATTGTATGATGCCAGGTAAACTGGCATTATCTCTGTGTTGACAGAAAGCAGCCTTTGCCCTTTTCTCCTCCATTGACCTTCCCATAATGGAGCCGGCAAAGATAAGCCCCGGAGAAGTACCTGGTTTCATCAGAGGCTGTGGCAGCAATCTCAAGACACGTGTTGTTGGGTGAGATCCTGTGCTCCATGCCAGGACTGTGAACTGCCTGGGAGACACACGTGCCTGCCAGAGTGCGTGAAAACTGATCAGAGCAGCACCAAATGTCCTTTGGTGGGAGCTTTGGGTAGCAGAAGGCGTGCGGGTCTGGGCATGAGCCATTGTCGTCATCTCTCTATGACCATGGGCAAGTGTTCTAGCCTCCTTGGACCTCAGTTTCCTTCCCTGTAGAATGGAGCAATGGTACCACGTACCAGTGTTCGCAGTGTACGGCTGGCAGATTGTACACTACACAAGAACACGTGACTCTCGGGAGCAGTGGGAGCTCTGTCAGCCCATGTTCAACTCACTGAGCCCAGGCCTGTGTAGCATGGCCATTTAGGGCATACCTGTTCCTTATCTGTACAAAAGAATCTTTATCTATGACCTGGATGGTGCTTGGCATGTAGTAAGTGCTCAGGGCAACAGTAACTGAGGGTGCTGCTTTTGAAGAATCATTTATGAAGAGGATGGCCAAGAGGAGAAAAGGGGTTGCCTGCGTAACGGCATCACCGTGGCTCCCAGCGCCGAGTGCTGAGTGCGTGTCAGCTCTCTGTGGAGCGCTGCTTCTGTGTCAGTGCACGTAGGCCGCACCAAAGCCTTGGGAAGCACACGGTGTTGACCACCGCATTTTATAATGAGAAGCGGGCCAGGTTGGTGAAAGCAAAGTTAAGACCAGGACGGGGCAGGGCGGTGAGGGTTTTGATCCCGGTGCACTGGACTCTGAGTGTGTGCCTTAGACGCTACCCCTGTGTTCTCTCGGTGAGCTCCCATGGGGTGGTGACGGGCTCCTGGCTCTTTTGTTCAGACGTCCTCCCGACTCCATAGCTCCCTCGTTAGTTGGCTGCAACTTTCAGCAGAGGTTTGGAGATCTGTTTTTGTGTTTCTCTCCTGCCTTTGTGCATTTGTTTGCTGCTGTCTCGTCCGCCATTCCTGTCATTCTCCCTTAGTCCATTAGGGGGTGGGAAAGAGAAGGGGCCACTGGACTGTTAGCAGCTGCTCTGCACCTTTCTCCAGGGTCTGCTGCGCTTCTCTGCGGGGTGAGGCCCCTGGCGGATGAGGACCAGCGCGGGACAGGGACTGCACCACGGCAGGCCTGTAACAGTCACCGAAGCCTGTTTCTGCAGGCCTCCCGTTATAGTAATTGAATTCTCATTAGTTCTGGGTATTTCTTTCCCCCTGCTAAGCCCCAATCCCAGCCAAATGTTTTCAGGCTTTCTGCAGGCATGTGTGCATGTGTGCATGTGTGCTGTCTGTGTGGGGCCCTGCTCCCACGTCATCACCGCTGCCAGGTCCTCTGCTGCTTGATTGTTGTGTTAGATGCCTGCCGGCAGGCTGGTAACACCGTACACTCAGAGGCGGGTAGAAAATCCGAACACGGACCCAGACATTTGGATCCTTGCTTCGCCTCTTGCTTCCCCGTGACCGGGGCGGGATGCCTACCCTTCCTGGGCCTGTGTTCCCAGCTCTAGAGTTAGAGGCAGTAGCAGCCGCACCTCTGGGGACTGTAGGGACCCGCTGAGGTACTCCATGGCACACAGGGCAGGGTCAGTGCCTCGGGAGCCGCCTCCTACTGTCACTGTTGCCCCTTAAGTGGAGGGAGAACCTTGTTACAAAAAACTTTCCATTTCTCCTCTCCTTTGAGGGTCTCGTGGCCTTGAAGAAGGAACATATTTCACTGAGAACCAGAGACCTAGCCTGCACTCCTGACCCTCAGACAATAAGCTGTGTGACCTTAACACGTGACTTAGCCTCTCTGAGCCCAGGTGTCCTCCACCTCCATGTGGATGTGTGTTACTCTGCCTGGGCATTGCTGAAGCTCATGGGCTTTGGAATCACCTCAGCCATCACTCGTGAGCTCTGTGGCCTGGGACAGTTTTTTACTGAGTCCCTGAACCTCACCCTCCTCCTCTGGATCATGGGTGCAATCAGGCATGTGTGGAAGGCTCGTCGCCAGGGTCAGATAGTGATGGCAGCTGTAACTGTGCCAGGGCTTCTGTGACCTCTGACCTGGGCTGAGTCTCGATGCTCACTGTTTCAGTTAATGCTCCCGGTTTTCTTAGTCTCCTGTCTTACCAGTCTTAGTCCGGTGCCCTACCAGACAGCAGTTGTGCATCTAGAAGTGAGAGGGCTTGATAGAATGGCCTCACATTTTTCTTGTCAGTTCTCTTAAATTTTCTCCCCAAGAGGTTGGACCTGGGTTTTTTTTGTCATTATTAATCATCATCGTATCCATTAATGATGAATGCAGGCCGTTGTCAGACATAGCATGAGTGCTGTGGACGGGTGCGCCTCACACTCTGCAGTGACGGACCAGCATGGACAGCAGGGCCCCACGCCCCGCCCCGCCCCTTCCCTGTGAGTCCCTGTGGCTGTTACCTAGAAACGAGGTCAGATGAGACCGGTCAGGGCCCTAGAGCCTAACAAACTCCAGCAGGCCGTGGTTGAGCAGCCCGCTTTATTTTTGTCATCTGTTAACTACCTGTGGTCTCAGAGCCCTGTCTGAAATGAGTCTGAATTCGTTTCTGGTTACTTGAGTGTTAGCAAAGAGTTACTTGAGGACAGTAAACTCAGCATGACTTATGTAAGATGGAAACTGTTTATTCCAGTGACTGTATTCAGGGCTACGTCATGTAGAAATCGAGAATTTCAGAGCTTAGGAACCGTGATCATTGCAGTTTTAGTGACTGCTGAAAACTGTTTTATCAAATTGTCTCCAGTTCCATTGCACCCCCGGCCCCTGGCCTTCCCCTAGTGAAATGAAAGCTATGTCTGCCGTGGTCAAGTCATTCTTCTGGCTGCAAGAAGGAACTGGCTTTTGACAGTTCCTGATAAACACTGCTTGAAGCTTGGATGTTTCCATGTTTTATGCATTTATGGAAAATTGTTTTAACACTCTGGCTCCCACTGCAAAACAAAACACAAACAGAATAGAAGCCTGCTTAGCTCTGAACAACAGTGGCGTGTGTCTACAGCACTGTGGGGGGGACACAGGAGAGGTATTTCGAGCAAGGGTGGCGGGTGTGTTTCCAGCCAGCAGTGCGGTGAATGGATCCGCAGCCTGGGGAGGCTCAGCGAGGGCTGGCGTGCCTTCCGGTGAAGGCTTTGTGCTGGCCTTATCAGCAATGTTGTGTTTGTTTGTGAAAGTCCGAAGAAGATTATCTTGAGCTTTTTTTTTTAATACTGGAGGAATAAGGCAGCTGGGAATACTAATTTCATGTCAGCACAAAAGATCTAGTTGAAAGGCTCAGTGACTGACCTGTTCTCCCTGTGTTGATTGCATGGCTCTTACAAGGCCTTTTGTGCCGTGTTCACTTTGTCTTTCATTCGGGTTGGAGGGGGTGGGCACCGGGGGATGGGCGCCCTGCCTGGGACACAGAGCCGGTGGTGGAGGCGTGGCTAACCGGAAGCAGATAACTCTCATGTGGGTCGTCGTAGCCCCCCCCGAGGTCCAGGTGTAGAATCACATTCTAATCGGGAGGCTAAGTGGTGGTTCTGAGAAGTGAAAGTGCTCATTACTAGGAAACTGAAAGATGCAGTAAAAAGAATGGGAAGAAAATAGAGGCCTGGGGTAAAGTGAACATCTTAGTGTTTTTCTTCCTCTGCCCTCACTTTGTCTAACCACCTCACAGAGGGGAAAGGAGGGCTCCCCTTTATTCCAACTGAGGCCAATGACTTCTTTGTTTTTTTACAGAACTTCTCCCTATGTCCCTTCTTTATGCAGACTGTTTGTATGTCATGGGGCTTGATATTATTTATGTATCATAGAGAATATAACAAGTGCCCGGCTGAAGTTCAGGAGGTTCTGGGGTTCAGAAGGGGTCTCTTGGGAAGAACATGGGGCGGGGGCTGGGTGAGTGCTTAACCTGAGCTCCCGGGGGGCTCCTCCTTAAGATGCTGGCAATATTCTTTCAGGTCTTCTGAAAGTGTGAACAATATTACACCTCACTTTTCTCTCACATGTTGAGTAAAATTGTAGTTGGATTTGATTTTGAGCCCCAACTAGATGACTCTTGGCAACCAGAAGAATTTCTGTATGCTTCGACCACGTAAGATGGCTTTGTGCTTTCTGTAAGGTGCAGCCCGGAAGCTGTTGTTCACTCTGAACGATGATCATAGACGACATTCTTATTTATTTGGGATCAGACAAGAGTATGAATGAATGTGGAAGAACTGATGTGCTTGCGGCAGGCTGAGGAGCTGTCTCTGGGCCTGGTGAGCAGTAGGGGGTGCCCAGCACCCGCTGTCCAGGGCCCTCCCTACAGCATGTGCGCCCCAGTTTCCGTGAGGCAGGGTGGAAAAGCCTGTCTCGGAGAGCTCGTCAGTGACGATCTGGTGACGATCCAGGAGGACGAGATTGCTTTCCTGTGCGGCAAGCCGTTGTGCTGCTCTCTGTCTTCACCGTCCCTGGAACCGTCCTTGACTGGGCTCTGGTTCTGTTTTCTGGGTGTTGAGAACCCAGGCTGTGATCAGCAGGAATGGTCAGTTACTCTAATCGTGCCATTGGCAGTGACATTCTTGACACATACAACTCAGAAAAAAAACTTTTGCTAGAAAAGTGTTCATTCATTAAGAGGAAAAGCTTAAGGTTCAAAATTGAGCAGATTCTGTCATATTCTGACGATAAGCTGTGGCCTCTTGAATCCATGGTGTTAAAAATCAAGCGCATCAGTGCACCTGCATCGAGTAGCAGTTGGGCACAGTCCTTGTACATCCCAAGGACCCAGGTTTGCATCCCATGACCGGGGCAACAACCAAGATGAGCAACTAAATTAAATAAATGTGGTTTTTTTTTTTTTTTTTTTTTTTTTTTAAATCAACCAAGTCAAAAACATCCAACTCGTGGGTGGATGTGCGTAGCTCATAGGTAAGTAGCAGTACGACTTCAACCCAGTGAGCCTCCCAAGCCTGTGCTGATGAGCATCAGGTAGGGGCACGTCGCTGGAGAGGGTCTGCCCCTGAGCCTCACCCTTCAATCTTGTGTGTTCCAGGTGGCGGAGATGCACGGCGAGCTGATCGAGTTCAACGAGCGTCTGCACCGGGCCCTGGTGGCCAAGGACACCCTCGTGTCCCAGATGAGACAGGAGCTCATTGACCTCCGGGGGCCGGTAAGTCTACCCCTCCCAGGGAGCGTCCTCGCCTGGCCATTCTGCCTCCTCTCTGACTGTGCCCCGGCCCCACTGTTAGGTCTGTTCAACGTCCGGGCTGTAAGAAGTGCAGAGACCGAGAGTGACATCCACATGCCACAGGCGGCCTGCATGCAGTGGTTGACCATGTTTGGATGGGAGGGGAGAGTAAACGAAACACAATACTGCAGATCCTGTCAGCGCCCCCTGGCAGTACCCCTTTCACACCCTCCCCACTGATGCTCGAAGGCGTGTGGCTTCCCTCCTGCCTTTAGGCCTCAGCACATCCCAGAGTGATGCACAGGTGGGTTTGTGCACCTTGACCTGCACGGTAGCACCTGTTCTTCTGTTCCTGCTTGGTTTTAATCTAGTGCTGTGGTTTGCAGCCCCTCCTGACTGGGTCTAATGCAGGGTTTACAAGCAGCGCCTCTCCTAACACTTCGTGCGCGCACTTCTGTGTCGGGGGGCCTGTGCGCTGGAGGGTTCTCAGCACCCCGATTTCTGCCCAGTGGAGGCCAGTAGCACCCCTGCTGTGGCAGCCCCAAATTTGTCTCCAGACATGGCCAAGTGTCCCCTGGGGGGCTCCCTTGGCCCTGGTCAAGGACTCCCGATCTAGCTCATAGCTTTCTCGACTGTTTGGTTCTGCGGAATCTGGGTTCGTAGGCTTCGAGGGCGTCCCAGCATTTCACTGTTGCAGTGAATGTCTTTTCCTTTGGACACATTTATAAGAGCTGCGGCTTCTCTTGCAGAGCTGTGCTATGTCGAGCGGGCAGTGCCCACGGCAGGGCCAGTGCGGCACCCACGTGTCCTGTCCAGCTGAGCCCTACGTGTTCCTGCTGAGCTGTTTGAATCAGTCCGCCTCTTCTTTCTGTATCACTGAATCAAACGACGTGTCGTATTTACGCGAGACATTTCAGCAGTATATTTCTAAAAAGTAAGGGTTCATAAATAGTGTTCTTTTCATTCCTCGATCACTGCTCATTCCCTTAGAGGCCAGTGTCAGCGCAGGGTTTCTCGTTCTCTCACGGTTTTCGGAGTTTGTAGCAAGCAGGACCCACCAGGCCCACACTGTATAGCTGGCTGCTGCTTCCGTTACGTCTCCTTGTTCTCTGCGAAGATGTTTTAGTTCGCACGAAGACATACCTAACCCAAGCGGTGCCAGTTGAGCTGTTTTCAGGTGCACAAGTCAGTGGCCTTGGGTACAGGCACAGTGCGGCACACCCATCACACCGTCCGTCTCCCAGCTTCTTCATGTCACTCAACCGGAGCGGCACCATCGAACCCCCGCTCCCCCTCCCCACCCCGCGGCCCTGGCGACCACCGTTACTTTCTGTCTCCACGCGCGTAACTCCTCTTGCTTCTTTTCATCTGTAGCGTCCCTCTTCTCTTTTTCTTGGAATTTATTTCAGAGGACACAGGGCCACTTGCTTTACTTGAGTTTTCCATCACCTGAGCTGCCCTGGCTGAGTCTGCAGTGCCATTGGGCCCCTGCCCCTCTTCCCATTAGCTCCTCAGATTGGCACTTGCATCTGGACGCTTGGATTTAGCTCCTATTTTCTAAAATATATCTCTGTGGTTGGGGTGCTGTTTCCTAGCAAGTGTCTGCTTGTCTCTCTTTGTGATACAGTATTTCACATCCATGACAGCGGTGTTCCTGACAGTCAGTGCCTAGGTGTGAGCTTGTTGGATTAGAGGGTTCGGAATCTTCATGTTTGCCGAGTTTGCCACACGGTAGAGTAGAAGCAGTGCTTGTGACTGTGTGCTCTGTCATGTGAGCTCTCACCCCTACCGCTCTGCGTGGTTTCACGTGCCTCTCTCATTGCCCGGGGGCCACCTTTCCGTTGGCTCTTTGCCCGTTTGGTTTTCACGTCTGTGCCTTGCGTCTTGTAGCCTTTGCCCATTTTCTACTGAGCTGTGTTTCTCGTAGGGGTCAGTGGTGGTTCTCTGTCATCCGCATGTCTTACTAATACATGCTACAAATACCTCCCCCAGCCTGTGGTTGTCGCTCGCCTTCAATACACGTGGAAACTCTCGAGCATCTGTAAAAGCAGTGCGAGCCATTGGAAGAAGGAATGAGTGGCCCTCAGCTTCATCAGTATCGACTCAGGGTCCCCTTCTTGGGTCTCTTCCCAGTTCAGACTGTTTGGATGTGCCTCCAAGCGGTGACGTGGGCTCTTGACAGACTCTGTTGGCCCTTGGCGAGAAACAAGTGGTAGAAAGGAAAACATAAGAAAGGGGAGCATTGAGGGAAAAGCCAGTCTTCCTCCTGCCCTGCTCCCAGTTTCCCTGCCCTTGGCAGTAACTGTCACCAGCTACGGGGTTGCCTTTCCAGAGACGGACAGTGCCTGCGTGGGTCACACACACACATCCCCACGCTGAGTCACTGGTGGCCGCAGTGGTCGCTGTCTGTGTCGTGGCCCACGTCAACATACTTCAGAGGTTTTCATTTCACCCTCTAGGCAGGGTCGGGCCGTTCTGTGTACGAGCTGCATCACGTCCCGCATGCGCTCCAGATGGCAGTGCCACAGGTCTTTCAGCAGGCTCCCCCATGTGGATGTAGAGTGCTCCCCGGGATGCCCCACGGGTTGTCCGAAATTCTGGTGGAACCTGCCCTTTAGATGAGAAGGTGTCGGGCACGTCGTGGGGCTCCGTGTGATCAGAGACCTCGCCCGACAGCTTTTCACTGCGCTGGAAGGAGCAGCACTGGCTTCCGCCGCCTCCGCCTGCTGCGGGAAGCCCTTCTAAGGCCTGTGTGCCAGGACCTCACACTTGATCAGGTTCCAGCCTGTGTCAGGCACACGTTGGATCTTTACCTCCCTGTTCTCATTTAACTTTGAGAACAGCCCTGTGTGTCCACAGGTCTCGTTATCCTTGATAGGCTTGCAGCAGAGATGCACAGGGCCTGCCTGGGCACTGTTCCTTTCTCCTCATCACAGCCCAGTGCCCCTGCGAGTCAGGTGTTGAGCGGGAAGCTTCCGCACACCTCTCCTTTCTCCTTGGCGTTCTACATGTCTCTCTCCCAGACACCACCTCAGCGTCTGGCTTCCTGCCTCATGAGGCCCAGTCTGTGTCTCTTTCCGCTTCCTTGGACCCCAGGCATTCACCTAGCAGGTGCCAAATAAATGTGGGTTGGCTCACGGGTGAATGAGTGAGTGGGTGAGTGAGTGAATAAACGAACGAATGGCTAAATGAATGAATGAATGAATGGGTGAGTGAGTGAATGAGTGAGTGAATGAGTGATTGAGTTAGTGGGTGAGGGAGTGAAGTGGGCGGGGAGTGGTGGGGCTCCAGATTTCCTCGGGTTCCCATAATAGCAAGTCTGTCGCTCCAGCCAGTCCAGATGCCCTCAGGGCAGTGACAGCCATTCACCTAGGAGATCCTCTGCTGGTAGCAGGTCTTTTCTTGCAGGCAGGTAGCGATAGCTGGAAGGGAGAAGAGAACATAGTGGTCTTTAAGGGCCTAAAGTCCGCTAGGCAAGCTGCCAGCTGATCATTTGGGCAGTGGCCCCAAGGGGACACCCTTGACCTGGTCATGACTGCCTCAGGCCCTCTCCGGTCATCTCCCCAGGATCAAAAGCAGGGAGTAAGAGGCAGTAGCCCCAGGCTCCTTTTCAGCCCTGAGGCCTCTCCTTTCCCTTATGAGAGGAGTCTTTGGTGGAGATCTCGGCCTCTCCGCCCTCCCTTCCACGAGGCCTGGTCTCTGCTGACCCTGGACTGGACTTCCTTCCAGACCCCAGGACATTGGAGCACCTCCAGGACAGGGCCAGGTCTGCTTGATTTGGAAACCTCGGGTTCCTCTTCTGGCGGCTGGGGGTTCACATGGCATCAGCTTCGTGGCTGGTCCAGGAGGTGCTGCCCTGAAAGAGCCCGTGGGGGCAGGCGAGAGGCCCAGCGTCCTCATCCCTGCCTCCCGGGCCTCAGTAACTGCTGCGAGTGCGTCCTCAGCGTGGAGCCGGACGACGCCTGGACCAGACAGTAGTCCTTTAGAAGACAGGCGCAGGCCTCAGCTCGCTCCCATGGCGTCTGTTGCGACGTTGCACATTTCAAGCCGTGTCGCTTGTTTTAAAGAGAAGAAGTTTGGGATTAAAGGTTGAATTTCTTTCCATTCCTTTTTTGGAGTTAAGTATTTTTAGGCCTCTCCTCATTATTTCTTCCCCTCTGGTATACAATGTGAATGAATGCTGGGTTTTTTTTTTTACCTTTTAGTGGAATTTGATTACAGCCCTGAAAATTCCCCAGGAGAACAGCTCCTACTTTGAATAATAAATGGAGACAGGGAAATAGAACTTGGTAAGATTGCAAGTGTTGAGGTCAATTAAAGTCATGGCACAGGAAAAGCTGAGGGCCAAGCAGTTTGTCAAGTGCAGGTTTGTCCCACAGGGAAGCGAACCCGGTCTCACTTTCTGTAACTGAAGTTGGATTCCTCTTTGATCTGCCGCTTTGGTGGCTCTCGGCTCTCTGTCCCGAGAACCCATGGATTTCAGCAGGTTACCTCCGTGAGCAGGAAGGCTGGGGTGACCTGAGGGTTGTCATTGCTGCCCTGGCTGCAGGCGTGAGCCCGGCTGGCTTGCTCTCTGCTGTTGCTCTCTGGCCTGACCCCCATCCATGTGGGCAGAGGACCCCCTTGCTTGCCATTTGCTGGGTGCTTGGTTTGGCATCCACCTCTGCCCCTGCACCCCCAGATCGTCCTGCTCATGTGTTAGGCCTGTTTCTCATCTGAGACACTGAGTCACAGAGACTTACCCCAGGGCCCCCTGTGTGGCTCCGGACTGCAGTCTGGAACCCTCTCTCCCGTTTCTGCTCTTGTGTCTGCGGCACTCCAGGCCCGGCCCTCGGGACTTTAAGGTCGTCAGGCCGCGCGGGCACACTGGCCCTGTTGCTCATGACTCTCCCTCCCTCGTCTCCCGTCTCACTTTGTACATCTGAGTGCGGGGAGCAGGCTGCTCCCTTTATCTTGATATCAGAGGGACTCCGTGGAGTCTGGAGAAGGCATAGTTTTCCAAAAGCAGAATGGTGATTGCGAGGTTGTGCATGTAGAGAGGGGGTGCTGAATGGAATACGCTGAGAATGTCAGTGGAAAGGGTGTTGGATGGGCCAGGCAACTCTCCAAGGGAGTAGCTCCTGTCTCCTTAGATATTTTACTTTTTTCTGGAAAGTGGATTTTTTTTTGCCATCTCTGAGTATCACCATCCTGTCTGGCATGTGCCCCCAGGGGTTCCATTGCCCTGCCCTGTTACAGCGAGGCTCCCCGTGCCCCCACGGCAGGTGCTGGAGCAGGTCCGACCTTCGGCCCAGAGTCCTGCCCCTGTGTGAGGGCCTGGCTCTTCCTTCTGCTCGTGGTGCCTTGCTTCTCTGCCTTTGGCCTTTCAGAAGATTTGTCAACATTATTTTTCCCTGACTAACATACATAAGAATATATTTTTGAAAGAAATCAAATAATAGACAACTGAATGCAGTGGAAAATACAAGTGTCGTCTCTCAGCAATTCCCTACGCTGAGGAGTTCAGTGCATACCTGTCCTGATAGTCCCCTGCATTTACACACAGGCAGGCGCATGTACGACACGTGATTGTTAACACCAAGGACCACCTAGCCCATTCACCCTGTTCTGAGCCCTCGCTTTCTCCGTGTTTGGGAACGTGCTGGCAGCTCCCCCCTTCTTTCAAGTCTCCCCGCATCCTTCACGGTCCACCTCTTACTTTGAGAAATCCTTTAGTGGTGTCAGCACTGAGTTGTTGTTTTTTTTTGTTTGTTTGTTTTCTTCTGAGTTTCTACAATCCATTTCCATTTGGATCATTCTTTTTATCCACTTTTGTTGTTCTTGTTTATTAGTTAGTGGTTTGTGTTGAACTGCACCCTCTTAATTTTCTCCACCTCCAAAGAGTTGTGCCCAGTGAAGGACGCAGGCATGTCCACACGCGGTCGCAGCCGAGTTGATGAGGGTCTAGCAGATGTTAGGCTCTTGATGTGTATCTGTTGAATAACTTAATGAACAAGGCTGAGATGGAATAATATCCGTATCAGACATAATGACAGCACAGTGTTGCTAATTAACTGCTGAGCTTGGTCAGAGGAGGCGTCCAAGAGGAGGCGTTTGACTCGGGTTTTGAAGGATGAGTAGAAGTTGTTAGGAAGATGAGGCTGTGAGGCAGGGGCAGTGATGGTATAACTCACCACTGTTTGTTCATGGGTGCTATCCCCCACTAGTCTCCTGGGGCTATCCTTGACTTTCCCCATCGATCATGAAGTCCTTAAAAGTGAAAGTGTATTTGCACTCCTGCCCACAGCAGCAGGTAACTTTACTGAATGACTCTTATATTCTACCTCCTTCCCAAGTGTTCTGCATGGAGCAGCCCAGGAGCTCCTGTCTCCATTTTAGAGATGAGAAAACTAAGGCACCAATATGATGTCCCCAAGTTCTCGTGACTAATCAGTCACAGAGCAGGTCAGTCCCTTCCTTTTTCAGTCTTCATGTCTTCACCTTTAGGAGAGACTCTTTATGCTACCCAGAGAGAAGTGCATGATGTTTGACTTCACTGAAATCAGCCTCTAAATCGTCCAAAGAAGGTCGTCATACCTTACCTTATCATAACCCTGAATAAAGTGACACTCCTCATCTCCTTTATTTTTCTTTACGGCACATATCTCTCCTTGGCGTAGAGTTGTTCTTTGCTGTCCCTCCCGGTCCATTTCATACCTGGCTGTGTCCCCAGCACCAGGAGAGTACAAGAGATTCGATGGTTTCCACTTCTCACACAGCACCGTGCAGTGCGTGCCCTGGATGCACCTGGTGGGTGGACTGAAGCTCAGACTCCCTGCCGGCCCTATACTCCACGCAGGGCCAAGGATGCATTTGTCACAAGGGGGTCCGCATTGCTGTTTTCATTTTTCACTTGCTGTCATGAATCAGAAGCTATCATATGTCTCCCGCCTCTGATTTTCCTGATGTCTCCATTTAAATGGTTTCCAATTTGGGTATGAAATTATCTCTCGGTCACAGAGAGATTTTGTGCTTCAGCAGTGGCTGTCAGAACAAGCCAGAGCTTAATTGGAGAAGCTTTTGGGGGAAGAGCAGGAGCTGGTTAGAGGAGACTTGTCCTGTCCTGGGCCCACATCTGGAGGATGGCTTCTCCCCAGACTGAGGTCTGGACCTCGCGTAGCCACCACCTCCCTCCTGCGTGCTTGACGCTTGTCTGTTTACTCACTGGGGCCTAGTAGCATCTGTGTGTCAGGTGCTGACACACCTGGTCATGTGATGCATTGAGCAGCCTCGGGCTGTTCCCCGCACCCTTCACCATCTGTAGAAGATGCCCCAAGAGCTGAACGGTGATGACGGAACCCAGGCCCCACCAGAGCCTGAAACCTGCACGCTCTGTTGCTCCTGGTTTGTGTTTGGAGGTCACACACGGAGCATTGCCAGAGAAATACCTCCGTCCCCAGAGCTGTGTCTCCTGAGGTGTGAGGATTGCCCTGCTGGCTGGTGTCAAGATTTCAGTGATTCTGGTGGTTCCAGAGATGGGCGTTAAAGACCCTGGGGCTGGCAAGGTAGGGGGCTTTGTTCTCCCTTGGGTTTTCTTTCAGCAATCCTGGTGAACTCTGAGGTCGCTGTCCTACGCATGTCTCTAAGTTCATTGACAAAGCAGATCTCAAAGGCATCTCGTTGCAGGTGGGGGGCAAGTACAACCTTGCCAGACACGTGGAAAGAGATGACAGAGTTACTTGCAGGCGACCCTGATGACCTTCTCAGGGGGCCACTTACCTGCTTGCAGGTGGTCAGGAGGCTTCAGACAGGCAGTGCAGGCAGAGCTCATGGTGCCGGACGCTGAGGTGCACACACCAAGCTGGTGCCAATGAGGCTGATCAGAGAAGTCAGGCTACCCCAGGCCGCCAGCTTCTCTGTCTCATAATCTGCCTTTGCTTTGGTTTCCCAAGTTCCAGGTCCTGTGCTTTGAATTGGGGATCAAAGGCAAGACAGACATGGCCTGAGACCTTAAGTAGCTCAGACCCCTGGCAGCCGGGACTGAGGGGTTTCTTCCAGTTTTCATCCATGGGCCTGGCCTAGCTTTCAGGAAACTCACAGAGGAGAATCACATGCTGCTGGAGCCAGGAAGGGATCCACATTTCTGAACCATGTGGAAAGAGAGTCCCAGCTACCTGGCTCTGCAAAGCACGCTTGTGCTGACGAGAGACACAGTGCCGGGTGCTGGCGAGCATCAGTCCACACTGACCCAAGGCTGGCGGTCCGTAGTTCTGCTGTCACTGCCCACTTCCACTCCCTGCCCCTGGCCTGCTGCCCCACGGACACGCACACCCCAGTGTGGTCCCAGGCTGCCAACCCTCTAGTCCCTATGAGGATAGAGAATGAGACTACGGCAGGGCCAGGGAGTCCCCCAGACTCGCTCTGATGGAAGCAGCTCTCACCTGACTCATCATTTGCATGGACTTATCTTTACCCAGTTGCCGCGGTCACAGGATGGATGGACACACACACAGGAGTTTGTTTAATCCACTAATTGCAGGAGGAAATGGCTGCTGGGCAGCAAGCAGACACAGCCCATCCCTTTTTCCTGCCCCTCCTTCCCTGGGGACGGCGATGACAGCTCAGAAAGGGAGGTGACGGCCTGCTGCCACTCAGCGGGCTGGAAGCTGAGCAGGGACCAGGCTGTGGGTCCCGCTGCTTTGACCTGACTCCAGAAACTTCTTTTCGAAGGCTATTAATTCAGAGGGGGTTAGGGATGTACTTAGGGAACTGTGACTCTGAAAAGGATGTTAATAAGTTGTTACAAAATTTAATTCATTACTTATTGATGAAAGATTGAAAAGTAGGCAGATTTCTCACTGGTGGGGGAGTTCTTGTGTCTGATCTTCACGGGGAACCACTTGGCACTCGGAGGGTTTTGCCCTCCTAAGTCACAACGCCAGCGGGTGGGGTACCCAGCGGCCACGAGGCCGTCGTCTAGCTGGTTGTGGGGCCCCTGCTGTGGGGGCTGGGTTCGTAACTTCTACATGGGAATAGTCTCGGAAGGAACCACTGGAGTTCCTGCTCCACTTCGGTGCTAAACACTGCTGAGCAGGTCGTCCAGGAGGCAGGTTCCAGAATGTGCCTTTGGTCTTGGAAGCATACAGAAAGCTGAGCTTCAGAGTTCTGTCATTTTCTGCTACCGAAGCCGCCATCCTTCGGTCTTGCGTAATAGAGCTCCAAGGCCAATCAGCTGCCAAACTGTTGCGTGGACTTGACTTCTCTGTCCACTCCCCACCCGTCCGTGACTTCTAGGAGCTGATAGCACAGTGAGGGGTTAAATTTAGAAAGTGATTTGTACCTGTAGTCATCGTGTTCCTCGTGGAAGAACGTGTCCTCAGCCACCCCCAGCTTCCTGCAGTGACTGTCGCTGCCGGTGAGTAGCACCCAGACCCCTACCTCACTCTCGTTGTCTGGAGATACTTACTGGGACCCCTCTGCCAGGCTCTGGGGCACAGTACACCAGACCCCATCTTTTAATTCTTTTATTAGCCCAATAAGTCTAGCAGTGTAGTGTGATTTTCTGCTTTATCACTGAAAAAGGATTCGGAGAGATCAGGTGTCTTCGTTAGGGTGACAGAGTCAGTGCCACTTAGACCCTCTGTCCCCAAGCTGTGCCCTTTCTAGGCGGTGTGGCGACCCAGTGTGACTGCCCAACACCGCCTGGTCCCACTGTGGCTGCCACAGAGAGCCCTGGGAGCAGGTTAGTCCCCTGGGTCTGCTCCCCCTTCTGTGAGCTGAGGGCAGTCAGCTTCTTGCATGATGGGGATAAATGTGGGTAACAGGTACTCGCTTCCTGCTCCTCATGGCTTCTGTGCTCAGCTGAGCGCGCGGCCCACGGCCACCAGGCTGCTGTCCCTCAGAGCAGCAGTGGTGCTGCCGCTCACAGTGGGTTCTTGGTAAAATGTCATTCAAGAAAATCAGTGCGGGAACAGAAAAGCCAGATACATTTTCAGTGATATAAGTCAGTCCCAGACATGTGGCAAATGCAAACGCCAGTGCAGTGTTAATGAGCAAAGAATTGAAGGGTGAGAAAAAGCCGTGGTTCCAGGAGAGGGGACAGGTCAAGGCAGAGAAAGACACTGGTGTCTTCGGTCCTAGGGACTGAATACTTGCCTTAGTGCCCCGTCTTCCCTGGGGCCTGTGCTGCATTGCTGGGAGTAACTGGGGAAAGCGGTGGGGTCTCAAAGTGGAAGGTGGGTCTCCTAATCCCACGCGAGCCAGCCGAGGGGAAGACTGCCAGGCTGCAGCCCACTGCCCTCCCTGTTGTCCTGTGGTTCAGGAACTGGGAGGAGGGTGTAGGGCGGGTTGGGGGGTGGGGCGCCGACTGTTTGGAGGTTTCCTAGGACAGCAGGCAGCGCTTGGGGCAGATCACGAGTGTGACTGCAGAGGGGTGGCCGGGCGCCACCGACTGACGGCTCCATGGTTGATAAGAGGTCTGCCTGTCCCTGAGACACAGACCCATGACTTTCCCCGGCATCAGCAGCCAAACGTACCAATAGAGAACTGCTTGGAGCATGTCCCCACCCTGCGACAGCCCCAGGATGCGGCTCTTACTTTCAGGTGGCAGAAGCAAGCCCAGGAGGGATTCTTGCTCTTGTCGGCAAATCAGCAGTGCCAGTCCTCTGCAGGAGTAACATCGCACTGAGGCCAGATGCGGCCCAGAGCTTGTGAGTGGCAAATGGCCCAGACGCGCCGTGGCTCCAGTGGCCAGAGTGTCTCCGTCCTCATTCCAATAATGTCTTTGGAGACACCAAGCTTCACGGAGTCCTTCCTTTGAGCAGAGAAGCCCCGGCCTGGTTGTGCACCCACGTTTCTTGGGGAGTGGTGGCAGGTGTAGGAGGCAGAGCCCAGCTTTGGGCCTCAGCCAGCCTGGGGCAGTTGTGGGCACCTCGCAGCATTTCTGAGCCTTTTGGGAAAACAGGAAGCAAGGCACTTGGATGAGACGGTTGCTCCGAGGAGGACGTGAATGAATGCTGCTAAATGCCTGGACCCTCATTTCTTCCCATCCCTCACTATTAAGATCAGGGGCCTCGTGGTATTCTCAAGCCAGTGAAAGCCATTTCATGAAGCTGTGGCACTCAAATGCTTGTTCTTCCCTGTCCGGAAGGATTGAAGTGATCATGAAGATTTCAGACTGGCTTCAGTGCAGTTTAAAAGTGGATGGACATTTGATGTGGAAATACTGCCTCTCTTATCATCCATCCATTCATTCATTTATTCATCAGTCACACATACTGACTATGTCCACAACATGACACAGCAGCCTCCTTATTCTGGGCCAGTCTGTACTTTGGTCCCCAGGCTTGGCGCTTCCAGAAATCGCCCTGCGCTTTCTGGTTAGGGTTCTACGCAGCTGTACATCTGTGCACATCTGCTCGTGAGCAGGTGAGTCTCCCAGATGGACTTCACTGGTCAGCGGTTGCCTGCTGAGGCTCTTCAGCCTGCCCTGGCTCCTTCATCGGTGGTGCTCCAGTCTGCAGGTGTGCATGCCGAGAATGGGGGGCTTGTGTGGGAAGCAGTAGGCCTTAGTGGTGGTGGTCCACATGCTGGAGCCGCACCCCGTGCCTTTGAATCCCACCTCCATCACTTACGAGCTGAGCGACCCTGAGCAGTCTGTTGCTTGACGTCATGCTGCCCAAAGCGATCTTAGAAAGCTCAGCCACCTTCTTATTCCTCATGGGCTGTGGGTGGACTGGGCTCAGCTGGGGCTGCAGTCATCGGGGGCGTCTCGCGGGCGCCTCCAGCTGGCCCTGGCGCCCGCGCTGCCTGCTCAGACGTGACTGCTTAACAGCACTTGATGAGTTTGGCCGTCAGTTACCACCACGCGTTTGCTCTAGTGCCTGGTTTCAGGATCCATCCCACTGAGCACAGAGACTCCCCGAGTTCTCTTTCTACCAGCCCGGTACTCACGTAGACACGCACATTGCTCCTGCCTTGCTGGCACCAGTAATGCCACGTAATTAGAAGAAAAGCTCCTAAGTCAGAGGATCTGACAATCTCAGCTACTCACACCTGCTGTCCAAGTGTCCCTGAAAGTCAGTGTCTCTGAGCAGAAAATTGTCTCTCAAGAAAAAGCCTTGTAAGAACTGATCGTTTTTGAAGAGGCCCTTCTATTTTATCACTATAAAGTGATGTCTGACCTTAACCCCGTGTCTTCTGTGTCGGTTTGTAACCACCCTTCCCTTAGAACCTTCCTTCTCACGACAGGTTCCCTGTGCGCAAGCTCTATCATGTCCAGGTGGAAAAGGCTGCAGTCGTAGGAGGGGGATTGGCTTGGGGTGCACCTGTTGTGTTCTAGTCTGCGTGCTCCTCCCTGATGTCTTCTTGACCCGCACACTGTCCCACAGGCCCCTTCCCCAGCCTCAGGTGCTGGAGGGCTCAGGGGAGAGGCCGACAGGCGCCGAGTCCTGGCTGCTGCCCTGCGCTCCTCATGGGCACCCAGAGGAGGGAGTCTGAAAGGCGGTGTGGTTTAGCGCCTGCCTTTGTCTTTACGTCCTCATCCCTGGTGCTCTGTGGGCGGCTTTCCAAGAAAGTACGTTTGGGTGTGGGCTTTGGGAAAATCGTTGACTCATTTTACATAGTCATCTGATATGTGATATGTATGTTTCTGTTGTGGTTAAATGATTAATACAGAAAAGTTCACAAATACACACTGCAAATTCATCCAACTCATCCCTGAGACATCCCGCTGTCCCTGTTTGGGTCTGTTTCATTCTAACCTTGTTGGTGCTGGACGTTGTAAGTTACACTTAGGAAACGCACTGGGCCTTCTCAGTTCATGGCAGCTTTTTATTAAACCGAGCAGCAGCTTTTTCTGGGCCTTAAAAATTTACCAAAAGTTCTCTCTAGGTGGAATAATACATGTCTGTTTAAGTCTTTAATTGGTAGTACAGCAGTCCCTTTCCATGGTATTGCTGCTGTTACCCGTGGCTGACCATGATCTGAAAATAGATTGCTATAAGATAGCTTCAGAAAGGTTAGCTGCACATGGTTTTTATTACAGTATTTTCTATCTTATATATAGATGTGTGTGTGCGTGTGTACTTTTTTTTAAAGAGAGGAAGGAAGAGGTGGAAGAAGCATTTTAAGGGAGGGAGGGGAGAAGTTCTGTTTAGTTGTCAGATGATTCACTCATGGACAGTCAGGAAGAGGTGGCCGTGGGGTCTGATCCTGAGCCCCGTGACCCCAGAATACAGATTCCACCCCACTGCGTCTCCTGCCCCCAGAGCGAGCCTGCTGTTCCGCCGAGGGGAGCCTGCCCGTGTCCTCTAGTGCCCTGGAGGGCGGACCTTCACCTTGTCCTCTCACCTTGTAGCTGGTCTTTCCTGATGCTGAAGGTTGGCAGCAGAAAGGTCATTGAAGCTGGACTTGAGTCTGTACCCACTGCCAGCATGGATGATGTGGGCTGAGTTCTGCAGCTTCAGTCTCCTCATTTATGAAATGTGGGAGGAGGCTAATACTCACCCCCAAATTGTTCCCAAGATCAGTGAGGACTGTGGCTCACAGGGAAGTTCCAGGCACGAAAGGGGAAACCCACGTTCTCTTTCCCTCAGCACCCCCCACCCCACAACGTTCTGCTGGTTTCTCTTTGTTCTAGCCCGCCTTTCCAGCTCGTGCAGGTTCGATCACATCACAAGGGAAGCCCATTCCCTGGGTAGGAGAACGGCGTCACCATTGTCCAGTGGCTTCTTTGCTGCTCTCGTCGTGGGCCTTCCCTGCTGGTTGCCATCATGCCAGGCGGCTAGTGTCTTTACCCCACCGAGTCTCGGACCCCTCCTGGGTCAGAAGAAAGTCATCCCCCTGCCGAACCACGCTGATGTCAGTGGGAAAGCGGAACATGTGGGGCACACGTTGGCCCCTGCGTTTGCTTACTGGGGTGTCAGTGTGTGATGTTCGCTGTGGTGGCCTGCCTGTCTCATCCCCTGCACATCTGATCTCTCGCACCTCAGCTCCTAATTCAGCTTTTATAGTTCTAAAATTTAATGCTTTTACATGCCTGTGATTATCTCAATAGGATTAACAGTCATTTTGCCATAAAGATAATTGAGATCTCTCGCGGTGGCATGTTTTTATTTTCTAACACTGTCTTGAACCACTCGTCTGCAAAACTCCCTTACTGTTTCCCAGTAGCTGCTTTCCCCTCACTCCAAACAGAAGATGTGCAGGGACTGTTGTGAGTCAGCGCGCTCCTGTGACCATGCAAACCCCGTAACCATGTGCGTCTTCTCTCTCCCGCCCCTCCCCCACGACAGGTACCCGGAGACTTGAGTCAAACGTCCGAAGATCAGAGCTTGTCAGATTTTGAAACGTAAGTCCATGGCGTCTGCTCAAGAGGGCCCTTGGAAGTAGAAGGCTATAATTTGGCTTGTGTCCCAGAAGACCCTGGGGGACAGGAATGGCTGTTGAAATCTACATCGGCCCATTTGGTTATTAAGAGGCAGGGGTTTGCCTGCAGCCTGAGTCTGGCCTTCAGATGTGCCTCATCTCCCCTCCCGGGTATTGAAAAACAAAAAAATTTAAAATTCTCTATACCCAAATCCCTGCAAGGCCACAGTCAGCTAGAGCTGAGCAGACACTGTTTCCGTCACCCCACGCTGTGCTCTTCAGCCATCGCTGCTTGTCCCTGCCACCTGACTCAGGCCCACTTCACTCAGGTCCTGATCTCTGGGGCCTCTTGTCAGAAGTTGAGTGTACAGTCCCTGGCTTATCAGACTCAACAGTTGTCAGTGCGCTGGTCTGCTTTTTTATTCTATTTGATTTTCTCTCGTGCCTCTATTAACCCAAGGATGTCGTTGGTCTTCACTGTTTCTGATCAGCCTGCCTGGATTTTTGGACAGAGAATCCCCTTGCCTGATCAACACAGGGGTGTGACTCCTGGGTTAAGGACTGAGCTCAGTCCCCGTCCATTCCCAGCCTCCAGCCCCTGCCCCACGGCTAACTCCCAGCATTCCTCAAATCCGGCCCAACACTGCTCAGAGAAGCAGCCCCCACCTCGTATTCTCCCTTGATAGAACAGGAAATCATTCTTTGTTATAAATACTTTTGCATCTCCAGCAGAACCCCAAATAGATGTGGAAATGGACAGAAATGAAGGGAGAGGCAGATAGTTCTGTAATAATAGAGACTTGGAGACTTGAGTATTCCGCTTTGAAGGGTGGCTCGAGCAGCTGGGGAGAAGGTGTGTCGGGGATAGAGGCCCGAACAGCTCTGTGACCAGGTAGAACCCGACCAGGTAACAGCAGAGCACACTTCTCAAGCGCTCACGGACCACACAGGGTGCACCGCAGGCCAGGGCGCTGAGCTTGTCGGCGCACTTCACAAGATGGATGTCCTGCACAGTGTCTCTGAACCACAGCGGTTTCCCAGGGGTGTCTATTTGCGATGTCAGATGCACCCCCATGGGGCAGGGACTGCGCCTGCCTTCTCCACGACTCCCAGTACCTGAGTAGTGTCTGGCACGTAGTAGGTTCTCAACTGTCTCCTGGAGGCAGGTGAGCAGACAAAGGAATGAGCACGCAAACTTCTGGCAAGGAGGGACTTGGCCATGGCATTCTGCTCTGAGTCCGTGTGCTGACTGCTCTGGTGGGGGGAAAGGCTGCCTGGTTCTGGGGGCCCGACTGCCGCCCTGTTGTCCAGCCCTCACGAGGCCTTGGGGGTTAATGAAAACCAGTTAGTTACACTTGTGCTCCACCTCCCACTGATGGAATGAAAGGGGAGCCCTCTAAGCAACTGTACAATTTTGGGGACCTTTACAGGAGCAATGCAAACCAATTTGTTGACTCAAAATTGTACTTTGTCCACGGAGCCCTAGGCACATGATCAGTGGAACTTGGTTTTCACCCCACGTAGGAGGTCAGCACCTCAGCTCAGAATTGAACTGAAATGCTGATTCAGGAGAGAACCCTTTCTTTGTGGAAATGAAATGGTCTAGAGGCGTGAGAATGTTGAGTCATGGGTCTTCCGTCGTCCACATCTCAAGTCGTGTTCCAGCCACAGGAGGCAGGAGAGTTTTTCTGAGCTGCTCCTTGGATTAAGCTCGGGAAAGTGCGTTCAGCCCTGGAGCGACCCCAGAAGCAGCAGGGGCTAGAACCTCCCAGCACGTCTGGAAATCAGCGGGGAGCTGATGTTGAGAGCTGCTGGGGCGGATCTTGGCGTTTCGGCACCAGTCAGCGTATCAGCTCCGCACCACTTGGATGCAGACCGGTGCAAGAGCGGACGGTCCCTGTGCCCGGGGACGTGTCTGTTTTGTCATCACACAAGGCTTAGCTGTCACAGCCAGAGTAGCCTTTAAATAGCTTGAGGATTACCTGAGATGATACAGGGAAAAGCATGGAGCCATACGTTGCAGGTAGTTAGTAAATGATTTTGTATTTGAATTTAAATCTTCGTTTTATGAGAGCCATACACTGTGTTTTTGGAAAAGTTGAAAGAGGGCTCTGCCAGCGCCTGACACTCTGGTACCCCAGCTTGTCTGCTCTATGGTTTCCCCATTCCTTGCCAAATAGCTGTCACGCACAGCGTCGTCGTGTTGGGCTCCTGAGCTTTTTCGTGCAGTCTTATCTTAAAAAGGGGCCAGGGTCTAAGTGGGCAGAGTAGAAGCAGCACGGCGCCCCTGCTGCTCCAGAAACCCGGGGGGCTGATCACGTGACCTTCCAGTCCCTCCAGGGGCTTTCATTACCGCCGCTTTCACTGAGGAAACCGAGGTCAGGTCAGCTTTTCCTCATCCCAGAGTACAAACGACATAGATGCATGGATATGCAGTGTACACATGCGCACAGGCACCCAGGTCCCCTAAAATAATTGGGGGGCACCAAGTGTTGAGATGTAAGCTGCTGCCTTAGTTTACTTTTAAGTGTTAATAGATGTTGCCGAAATTATGCATAATGCCTGTTAAAAGAGAAAATGATCAATTTTGATCTTTTTTTTTGTCAGATCAAACCGGGCGCTGATCAACGTCTGGATCCCGTCTGTGTTTCTCCGCGGCAAAGCAGCCAATGCCTTCCACGTCTATCAGGTGAGTGCCAGCTTGGGTGACTCCCCATTGGGGGAACCTCTGTGTGCCGCTGCCATGCTTTTGCCTTCTGGTGTTGGAGCGCAGCGCTCGGGAGCCAGCCCGCCAGCTCCCTGGGCCCCCAAGAACGTGGTCCTCCCGTCAGTCAAAGGAGGTTTCAGAGAGCAGCTTCCTTGTGTGGGTCAGGCCTCCTTGTGTGGCCGTGCAGAATCTCAGCTCTGACTGCTGGGGCGGAAAAGAGACTTATTGCTTTGTGTGGCAGATGGAAAATCTGGGGGTAGGCCCAGCCACAGGCCTAACTGGACCTGGGTCAGGAGTCTGCTACCCTCTCCTGTTTGCTCTGTTTAGACCGACCTTCTCTGTGGGTTGACCAGAGGGCTCCCAGAAGCACCAGGCATGTCTCACTGGTTCATGGTCTGGTTTGATTTGCTTTTTAATTTTATTAAAGGAACATTGCGTCCTGTCATAGAAGGACTGGGTGTGCATCACTATTAAGTCGACATCTGTGTTAGGTACATTAAGTTCCCACCAGCAGTCTAGTTCTTTACCATACAGGTGACCCCCTTTTATCCAGTTTGTCTGTCCCCCTCCCTTCCCTACTTGTAACCACGAATTCGATTTTATTGACTGAATGTCTATTTTTATTTGATTTCGTTCATTTGATTGCTTCTTTTTCTACCACAGATGAAGGAAATCGTAAATGTCTTTCTCCTGGCTTATCTCACAAAGCACAATACTTTCTGGTTCCAGCCATGTCATTGCAAATGGCAGGATTTCATCTTTATTGATACCTAGCTGAGTAGTATTCCATTGTGCATAGACCACGCCTTCTTTCTCCACTCCTCTGTCGTGGGCACTTAGGTTGCTTCCCACTCTTGACTATGATCAGTGACTCTGCCATGAACCCTTCTGGATCTCAAGCCATTTCTAAATCTCCTAATGGGCCAGGATCAGATTGGCTGGCTCTGAGTTTGGGGCAACCTCATGTGATCACTCGTCAGATTGCGGGGAGAGGTGGCTCCTCAGATGAAAACCAGACTGTTCTTCCCAGCAGCAAGGACAGGGAGCACTCAAACCTACAGGTGTCTTCTCGGGCTTCCTCGGGGTAGAGCTGGCAGCCTGGCAGGGGGTCGTGCATCTGGGAATGTGGCACCTTTGTCTGCTTTGAAGGGAATCTGCCCCCAGCACTGGGACCCCTGTTTTTCACCTGTTCTCTGATTTTCTAATAGCTCTGTCTGCCGTTTCCTCCTCTTCTTGTCTTCTTTCTCTTTTTCCTTTTGGCTCCCGTTCTGGGCTGTCAGTTTCCTTTGTGACTTCTGCTCCAGTTTCACGGGCTTTTTCTGTTGCAACAGCTTTCACGAGGTTTTGTTCTTCTTCCCCGTGAGCTCTGCGACAAGTTTGAGTTTTTCGTTTTTGCTAAGGAAGTGGGGAATTGACCCATTGAAGCTATTCAGTTGTTTTCCCCACAGATTGGGATGGTGAGGAAAAGGACACTGAACTTGAAAATAGGAGCCTGGTTTCACTTCGTGACCGGGAAAAGCTTATTTTCCTCATTCGTGAAGGGAAAATACTCCTGCTGCCATCTCGTAAAGCCCTTGCCGGCACTGGCTATCTACTTGGTATCCGCTTCTTGGCTCCCAAACGTGCGCCATGTTTGGTCTTCGTCAGCTCTGGTGGTGGCCCGGGTGATGTGGGTTCATGCAGACACCAGAGACACATCTCACCTCGACTCTCCTGGGCAGGTGAGCTGGGCTGGCAAGGACGCTTGCCCCCGGATCACCTTCATTTTCCCGTTGAGCCGGCTGACAGCAGCGCGTTCTCATGCTCCAGAAGCTGGGCGTTCGAGCTGTCCGAGCTCTGCCTTCAAAGGAGAATTTGATGTGACAGATCTCCAAACATCCTCTTCTCTTTTTATTCCCAAGCCAAAGCAAAGCCAGACGAGAAAGCCCTCTTATTTGAGGGCCTTCGGTTTCTGCTTTGCCATCAGCACCAAGCTGGGTGGTGATGCCTGGAGGATGAAAAGTGAAGCAGACAGTTTTATTTCAGAGCAAAACTAACATGTGACACCACTTGCGCGGTTTTTTTGACCTTTCATGTTTGACTTCTCCCCTCCTCACCTCATGAGTGACTTGGCAGCTCTTAGCTTCTGAAAGTCAGCAAACATGCCATCCCTGTTCCTGAGCTTTCCTGGGGGGCCCAGCCAGGGTACAGAGGGCGGGTCCCGCATTCCTTGAGCCCCATCACCCAGAGCAGCCTCTGCACACTTGACTCTCAGAGACCACCCTCAGTGCTGGGCTGTACGAAGTGCTGTCTCTTGAATGAAGCGTTTTGTTCCTTTTAACCTACAATGCTCCTGCTGGCACGTCAGGAGCAAAGGCATTAAAAGCCTTGGTTATGGTGCCTTCTTTAACATGAAGGGTGTTGGGTTGAAGGCGGCTCATCTAAAAGACTGGTAGCATCGGCCATCATTTTTCTTAGTTTAAAAAATATGTATACTATGTAATTCCACACATGATGGGAGATAGTTTCTAGAGAAACTCCTAGAAAAGAATGATAAAGTAGAAGTACAAAAAGAAATATCAGAGTCAGAAAATATGAGCTGAGCATGTCCAGGAAAGAAGAGTGAAAATCACGTTTCTGTCGTGAGACCCTATGCAGCTGATCTCACAGGTGTGTGAGTTTCCTTCGGGCTTCCTGGCAGCCAGTGCAAGCACGGAAGTGTCACTGTTTAGTTAATTCCATTGCTAATGAGAAGAAGCGATATCATTTCTTCAAAGGGAGCATTAAAAGAAATTTCCACACAGGGCTTTAGATTAAGCAGTAGTGAATGAGACAGTCCCCCATTATTTCTCTATGACAAATCACTGTAGGTTTCGTAAGCTGTACCTCACAGGGAGCCCAGCACACATCCTCAGTGAACCTGCGTTCATTTGAAGAGGCAAGACCGAAAGATCAGCACGTGTAGTTTTCTCAAGGAGCCCTGCACTGTCCAAAATGACAGCCACTAGCCATGCGTGGCTATTTCAATCAACTGAAATAGAACACAGTTAGAAACTCAGTTTCTCAGGCGTGCTAGCTGTTTTTTAGTTGTTTAGTAGCCACTGGTGGCCAAGGCTACACATTGGACAGCACAGACAGAAGTTCTGTGGATGGTGATGATCTAGAACAGTCTCTTCCAGTGTTGGCACGCAGGATGACTTTGTGTGCTTAGTAAGGTTTCAGTAGGAGAGAGTCTGGACTTTGACAATGTGCTGTGCTGACCTGGTGGAGGGAGATGTGTCTTGTTTGTCTCCCTTTGTCTGTCCGTCTGGCACTCACTGGAAGGCTCAGCATCTCTCCTTCGGCAGGCAAAAGACTTGAACTTAATTCATTGTACCGTTTTGTTTCATTGTATTGATTTTCACATTTGCTTTCTATTTTGGACTAGAATTCTGTTTTCTGCTGGGCACAGTGATAGTTTCCTTTTACAATAAATTTAGAAAGAAAGACAGTTGGGTTAAAGAAAAAATTACAAATCAAGGATAGTGAAAACAGCAAGAAGTTGGGGATGGTCTCTGTGAATGAATGACATTTGGGGGATGCTGGCCCAAGGATCGGATGACAGATTAAACAGAGAGAAGCAGCCGCCACCGCCTCTCACGGCTCTGCTTGTGTGACACAGAGCAGCTCATTCAGTCCTCACGGCAACCCTGAGGGCGGGACACGCTTGTTATCCCCATTTTAGAGATGGGAAAGCAAAGGTGCTTCGAGGGATCTCAATCATTTACATGCACTTTAGTCCACTAGCATGACATTCTGTGAGTGACGGGGAGTGCCGCTCTAAAAACGGCGGAAGCAGCTTCATTCTGGATGGCAGGCCCAGCCTGGCTGACGTCCCTGAGACGGCAGCCAGGTACCTGAGCCCGGTCTCTAAAATTGCTCGGGGCCATTTTAGTGCGCAAACCCTCAGCACCATCCCCACCAGTCCTGAAGTCCAGGCGGCCTTGCTTTGGGACCTGTTCGAGCAGCAGGGACGGTGCAGCGGGTGCTGTGGTGGAGAAGGGTCCAGGGACGACCCTCAGAGCGGCTCATAGAGCAGTGTGGTCCTGGAAAGTGTGCCCCTAACATCAGAGGAACGGAGACCGCAGCGCCGCGCCAGGTCCGTGGACCCCGCCACCTGCGTCGAGTAAGAGGCCGGGATTCTGTTCCGCACGAAGGACGCTGGAAGGAAGAGCCGCCCTGGCAGCGTTGGGTCTCCGAGTGTCTTACCAGAAACCACTTGCCCCTCTGAACCCTTGGTTCATGCACTTTGCTCCGGGTCCTGGGTGGGAGCTGAGATGTGTTCCAGCGCTGTAAGAAGTGACAGCCTTTGGCTAATTTTAAAAATGAAAAGTAAAATTGATGTCCAGAATTTTCCCAATTTAGGTTTTGTGCCCATGTGTATTTATCTCTTCTGGTTCCAGCTAATGCTTAGCTGCTGGCAGACGCTCCTCAGAGACAAAGTGGTTAAACACTAACAAATAAAATGCAGGAAACATAACAAAGTAAAATGCAATCCATGAACTGGTCTTGCTTAGTTTTTCTCTTTCTCTGTGTTTGATTTCCCATCACTTCCGTATGGCAGTTACATTCCTTGTTAATCAGTTCGTTCCCAGTTCACACCTTTGCAAGTGTTTGATCGTAGCTCCTGAGTACTGACTCCCAAACACAGCTGGGATTTGCTGTCTTAGTGTCTTGTTGCTGTGTTTATGAAGGTGTGTCAGACCTTGAAACAGCCTGCCAGGTCTTTCCTTAAGTGATGATCACAGCTATTTAATTGGCTTGAAATAATCCTTCAGTGCCCTTGCTCTCGGAACCCCCAGGTCTTTTCCTTTGAAAAGAACCATTAGCTTAAGTAGCTGGAATCTGTCCTCTGTGGGCTGCGTTCCGGCCTTCCATCTGGCCACCAAAAACACTGGCTTTTGTACAATAGTCCATTTGCACAGCAAAACTAATTAGCTCTCCTTTGTGAAGAAGATTGCTTTGTTGCAGCAAAGCATTTTTCTTCTAAACTAAGTCCTCATTGCTAGTAGGTGCTGTCTGGATTTAGAGGATAGTAGGGGCGCCCCAAGAAGATTCACACTGCCTCGCAGGCCTCCTGTGTCTCCAGAAGGAAATCGTGGAGTCCAAACAGTTACCTTCCAGGTTTATTCCAGCGGAGTATGTTTATCTAAGTGATGCCAGGAAACCCCTGCTTTCCCATGAATAATGTATCAAGGCTGTAGGTGGGCCGCCAGGGCCGCCCAGCTTTGGAGGATTGGGCTGCCTCTGTAGGTCATCTCTTCCTTTACGTCCTCTTTCTGGATGTGGTGCGCCCTCGGGCCCTCTGGTTCGCCTTCCCCTGCGGCTCGGTCT
Organism: Solenodon paradoxus; assembly: GCA_004363575.1. Classification (NCBI taxonomy): domain Eukaryota; kingdom Metazoa; phylum Chordata; class Mammalia; order Eulipotyphla; family Solenodontidae; genus Solenodon; species Solenodon paradoxus. Next base: position 107,745 of record RJWH01001063.1, read on the forward strand.
CTGACTTGTGTGTGGAGCTCTGCGGAGAGGTGGGCTTCACCGAGCAGAGTGAGTGGTGACTGAGTGCAAGCGTGGGAGCCCGCTGCACAAGGTGGGCAAGAAAGGGCCTCTGCTCTGGCCGGGGGAAGAAAGGGCCCGCCCAAGGCTGGTGTCACCTGCACGCTGGCCCTCCTGCCACACCGGGAGGTGTGCAAGGGCCGGTGGGAATGGCCTTGCAGACCCAGGAGCCATGTGCTGCTGGGTTTCTGTGTCTCATCCACCAGCATTGGCTTCTGAGCCTGTGACAGTTGAACAGAGAAGCGTCCTGTTTCTTGCAAGGAATTCTGCCCATCATCTCAGTGACCCGTCATTCATTGTTGGAGCTGCTGTGTTCAGCTGAGGTTGGGGACACAGTACAGAGAAAGCTGCAAAGGCTGGGAAGTAGAAAAATGGGTCCCCAATACTCTGAGAGTTGTGAAGGCGGAGACTTTGAGCCTAAGTATATTAAAAGCCGAGAGTATTACTCGAACAAATGCAGAGCTCCCTCTGGGCACAAGCGCGTGAGTGTTTGGAAACATGCCTTCAGCCCCTGTGTTGGTCTTCAGAAAGCTGAGAAGACATGGACTTTGTAAAGCAGCCTACAGGTCGAGGGGACACGCCGTCTTGGTGGCGGGACGTCGGGGTCTAACTACCCTTTCTGCCTGTGTTTATGAGGAAGCGAAACGGGAAAGGGAAGGGACCGTCAAGTGCCCGGGCACGTCTTTCTGCTGGATGCCAGATCCCAGATAATGTGACAGCCTGGGAGGCTTGTAAAACAAGGGGCTCCGCAGGCAGGGACAGTGTCCCTGGCTGTTACCCAGTCCCTCCTGACAACACCTGCACTTCGTGATGAACAGTGATTGTCCTGTTCGATCTGAAACAGTGCTAATGGCCGGTGCTATGTCTGCTCTTCAAGTGCTAAGGACTTCAGATACTGCTTTTCTCGTGGCTGTAAAAGCTGGCGCCAGTGTCCCCTAAATCGACTTGGCCAGAACAGGAGGCAGGTCCCTGGTCTCCACACAGATCAGACATGGTTATTCCTCCTGACGATGAGGCTGGGTGCAGCAGGTGTTCTCCAGGTGGGGTCGGTCCGAAGGGCACAGGGTGCCGGTCTGACCTGCTCGTGGTCTTGGAGTCTCTGGGTGTGCTCCGTCCCTGTCCTGGGCCTTCTCTGCATGCCCAGCGGTGGTTCTGGGTACCCCTTCTGCTGCAGCTTTCCTGCCACCACCAGAGGCAGGCACTGTAAACTGCCTGCGTTTACCTGAGTCTTGCCAGACGGAGGGTGGTGGTGGGGTGGGGGCACAGGGTGCTGCTGAGCACCCTACAACAGGCTGGGCCCCCAACAATGCCGACTGAGCAATGTCAGCTGAGAACCGCTGGTCCGCAGTCAGCAGAAAAGTATAGTTTGGTTCCTATGTTTGCTGGGCCTGTGCCTGTGCCTGTCCCTGGGGGTGGCTTCAAGCATCCAGCGCTGGAGATAAAGATGAGTCTGAGTGACCTGCAACCTGTGAGTCAGGCCCTCTGGGCAGAGCTGTCTCCTCAGCCTGCTCCTGTGACTCGCCCCCATACATCCAGCTGGGACATTGGGACGACAGGCTGACCACCCTGGCCAGGCTCTCAGACCCCAGTCCATACGCAGACTCTTGTTTGTCAGAGGAGCCCAGCTCAACTGGAGTAAGAAGTGCGTGGCCTCGGTTGTCTATCAGAAAAGACCCGGGGGATGCTGAGCACGAACTCCAGGAGCTCAGGGTCCCGAGGACAGAGTCTCCCATCTTTTGAGAAATTGTCCAGCATTCTATGTCTGCTCTGTCACACCAGGCTGCCTGGCGGGATGTGTGCAGCACCTCCAGACAGACAGCCCTCAGCAGCACCTGTCCAAGGCAGCCACCAGGGGCTCATAGCCCAGGTCTGGGCTGGGGGACAGTCTGGTGACATTCATAGATCTCTGCACCAGGGCTTCTTGGCCACAGCACAGCGACGTTTGGGCTGGATCACCTTTGTTCCGAGCGTGCTGTGTGTGTTGCGGGGTACTGAGCAGCTCTCCCCAGTAGCACCGCGCATCTTCTCCCCAGTTGTAACAGTGTCACATGTCCTTCAGGACACATTGCGGGGCTGCACACTCCCGCTCTGAAGAACCCGTGGAAGCTGCTGCGGTTGGTTTGCTTTCTTGGACACAGCTGGGACCCTGCGTTCCTGTGATATCTGCTGGTGTGTGGGCCTCCCCTTCTCCTCCTGAGCTTCTGCAGTGTCTCCTGGTCTCAGGGAGCTCTGCTTGTGATGCTCTTCTGACGACAGTGACACTGTTCATTTCTGGCCATTGCAGGCAAAGCTGCCAGAATTGTCCTTCTATAGACTTGTTTGTACACATTGCAGGTGTCTCTCCAGGACAAACATCTAAAGTAGATTTGCTGAGCTGGAGAGTATATATATTTATTATTTTAATAGGCCCAGCCAAATTGCTCTCCCAGAAGGCTGCACCAATTTTCAATCACACCAAGAAAATGAAAGTGTACTTTGTCCTCATGTCCTTGCCAATGGTAGGTGTTATCCATCTTTAAAATTTTACCAGTCTGATAGAGGGGGAAAATGACATTGATCTTGAATATGCATTTTCTTCGTTACTCGTGATGTCAAGCATATGTCTGCGCTTCAATCTGCTGTTTGTGTTTTTCTCCGGTGAACTGACTGTTTGTGCTCCTCCCCCACTGTGCTCTGCCGCTGCTCATCACTGTCTCTTCTCTGTGCTGTGTGTTCCTGTCTCCTGCTTGTCTTTCATTCTTACTCAGGAGCTTTATGGGTGTGTTCTTATTTTCTGAGCTCCGGATCTTGCGAAGCAAGGAGTTTTGTGTTTGACCTGATGAAGTATCATCATTCTTTCATTTCACTGTCGCAAGTCCTGAGGTCTTGTAGATATTTTTTCCGTTTTGGGGTATAGAAAGAGATGTTCCACATGGACAGTAAGTAATTCCTCCAAGGTCATCAGTGTCAGAGCCAGACTGCTGGTCTCCCCACCCCAGGTCTGGGGAACCCTGGGCTGCAGGCGGCTTCCAGAGAGCAGTGTGGAGACCAGTTGGGGGGAGTTGGACAGAAGCAGGTTTGGACTCATCTGTCCAGCTCTCTGACTGTCCGTCCATCTGTCTGTGTGTATATCCAGTCATCTGCCATGGTTAGGGGCTGTGGATGTAATTGTAAGTGAGAGTGAGCGTTTCAGTCACTGACTCCTTGATGTAAGGAAGATTGAACATAGAGACTGGTTCAGAGCCAGGGCGGTCTTACCAAGCAGAGATCTTGACCCTGGAGCTCCAGAGCAGATGGGCTTTCTTGTAGGTGCTGGAAAACCACTCAGCCACATTTCACCCCTGCCCCGGGCAAGATGGATGGATGACCTCAAGGCCCGTTCCAAGTTGATGAATTTGTGAAAACTTTTAAACTCTCATATCTTCCTGGTCTGCGTGGGAAGCAGGAGCCCTAGCCACTCTCCGTCTTTGCTTTTTTTACTGTTGCAGCCTGGAAAGTGGGCTCACCGGTGCCCATCTTGACCCACGTGCAAGAAACAGCCATGTTGATGGTCACAGGTTTGCACTGTTAGAAGGAGATACATGCTCTTTACAGCCCGCAGAGTTAGAACTGTAAACACGTGCCCCTAAGCCAGAGTGTCCCAGGCAGGGGTGCCCCTTGTTCCCCACCTTCACGGCTCAGTCAAAGCCAGAGGCTGAAGTTCTCGTCAAGCTTCTCACAGGGTGAATATGCCACCGTGGCTGCAGCGCAGCAGGCCCCAGCCCCCTACGTCTCGACCAGGCCCACCATGCCACCATACGCAGGCAGGACTGCCGCTCCATGTGGTACTGCTCACCCGGGGGTGGCTCTGTGAAGGCACAGGGTGTTTCTGTCTTGTCCACTGTTACATGCCAGGGCCTAGGACGGAGGAGGCAGACTCATTACGTATTTGGTGGATGAATGAATGAATGGACCTTTCTCGTTGGAAGCTGCTGGTCTGGCTTTCTGACTTCAAACTCCTTACTCAATTTTCCCACTGTAGGAGTGCACCTGACATGTTCATCAGAGTTCTCCCTTTGAATTAGTCCTCCAACTCCTCCTTGAACAACCATTCCCTCCCAGATCATTCTTATCATTCAAGTTCAGCTCTGCCTCAGTTTTCTCACTGATTTAAACAGGTGTCTTCCCTGCGGTGACTGGCCCAGCTCTGGTTCAGGAAGTTTTACTTGCCCCAGGTAGAATGCTATCTTGTGGCCTAGCAGTGGGTTACTTTTCCTGGAGTTCAGTGGTCAAGGGGCACAGTCCCTTCAGCTGTAATTCCCAGACTTTCCCACATTCATGAGCCGTTTCCCAGCATCTGCACCTACACCCAAGGCAGCTGGGAGTAGTTCACGATCAGACAGAGGGCCTTTGGAAGGCCAGACAGTGAGCATTCGCTGAGCTCCTCCTGTGAGTCAGGCACTGTGCCGGGTGCCGAGATCCTCAGAGCACCATGGACGTGGCCCCTGCCTCAAGCAGTCTTTCAGAGAAGATGTTTAACATGTGCATGAAAATTACATACACATATCAGTTCCATCTTTGAAGGAATGCTGAGCAGCTCCAGAGATCATGAGAGGGACCCAGTTAGATTCAGGGGTATGAAGTGATTCCTGGGGGACATCGCTCTCTCCTGAAAGGCAATTCAGCATTCACTAGACACGGGTGTCTGCGAGACAGCGTTGGTGTGACACAGGGGCCGGTCTGCAGAGAGGCATGCAGGCTGGGCTCGCCACACTGCGGAGGAGAGGCCTCAGAGGCAGACTCTGCCAGTCCAGGTTAAGTCCCCGGGCTGCCAGTCTGCTCACAGCTGGTTGTCTTTTTATGACGAATCTCTCTTACCCTGTTGATGTCACCGTTTTCTTGCCTTTCAAATAGGGATGCTGCTTCATCATAAGGCTGTTGTGAGCGTTCAGGAAAGCATGTCGCTGAGGCTCTTACACGGTGCCTGGCATGTGTGTGAATGGAAAGACCCAGAAAGTGATGCTGCATTCGCTGCACCAAATAAGCATGTGCTTGCAAATGGAAACGCGTGTGTGCGGCGTGAGCCTCTGTGCACACGTGTGCACTCATAGACACACAGCCAGTGGTTTTAGCCACACTCCCCCCAGCAGGGAGTCAGATCAGTGTGGCCACCACCCCACCCTGTAGGGCGTCCGTGAAGTGGCGGCCTGAATGCAGCCGAGAGCACCCTCTTGGGTGGTGCCAGCCTGCGGTTTCCTCATCTGAAACGCCTTTCACCCGCGTGCAGAAGTTGAGGAAGGCAGTCTGGAGAAGCAGTTTGCGAGCAATTAGGCAGCTGTTCAAACGTCAGCGATTATGATTTGTGTTTATGTGATGAATGTTTTCCTAAGGCCCGCGGCACGGGAATATCTTTGATTTCTGTGTTTAAAAAAGCAGCTGTGCAGTGATGGGTAGATGCCTGTCCTAGCTGGGGACCTCAGGGTCCTGAGAACGAGGGTACTGGCCTTGGGGGCCTTCTGCACACCCTCACTCAGCATCTGTATGAACTGATTGACACAATGCACCGAGGCTGGTGCTTTCCCCACACGTGGCCTCTAGTGCCCGCTTGTAGAAGACAGGGAGGGGCTGGCACTTTGAGCTTAGCATCTTTTTCCCTCACCCTGCAGACACAGGAAGCATTTTGAGCCCAGTTATCCACTTGAGCCACAGCAGACTCGCCCTGAGCTGTGAGCCCCAGCTCCTTGCCAGCTTGCAGCAGATGGAAATGCTGTCAGACTGCCTTGGCCTGTGGCCACATGGAGGCCCCTTTGCAGGGCCCTCAGAGAGCATGGTGTGAAAGCTGTGAGCGTGCTGACGGGTCGGGAGGTGTGGAAGGATGGGAGTGTGACAGCACAGGGCAGTGCAGGTGGCGAGGAGGACTCTCACCTCCGACTCACCATGCTCCGCATTGGCGCAGATGTCTGCGAGCAGGTGTGGGGACAGAGCCCGGGGAGGCCCTGAGGAGAGCAAGGCTCTGACACTTGAGTTATCGGGAGAAGCGAATGAAAAGAAGCGGCAGTTTGCAGCTTGTGACTCAAAGGAAACTTCGGGCCAGACTGGGAGGGGCTGAGTCATGTGAGTAAGCCTGCCCCTCCGCTGCCCATTTTCACAGAAATCTGTTTGTAACAAAGGCCCTGGCAAAAAACACACATGCTCCATGTAAGCGCTGCTGCTTATCGAGACCTCATTACATGTGATTCCACTTCCTTGCTACCACCCGTGTGGGGAAGTCTTCCATCTGTTTGTAGATGGGGAAACTGAGGTCAGCGGGGAGTCGTGACCCGCCCAAGGGAACACAGTCGTGAGCAGAAGGATGAGGTGCACACCCAGGTCTAGACACCCTTTCAGCTCTGCCCTTGAGAAGAAAATGCTGCTTTTTTCTTCACCGAGTTAGTCTCCTTAAAGAAAGTGTGAAGCACCAGGATGATGACGTTAAATGAGGAGGGAGCAGGAGGACAGAGCGAGGGCCAGGGCTGCTGGTGATGAAGAGGTCGTCAGACACTGCCAAACTCTCTCTGCAGCTCGGTGCCTTAAATTCTCAGCTCTTTGAAGGGAGGTTTCTAATGACAGCTGCAGAAATTAGAGGCCCTTGTTTTCCTGAATATTCCACCTTTACTGAGGAAAGGATATCAAGAAAGATCTAGGAAGCTTTCTTGGCATGACAGCTGGATTTCAGGTACACATGGGCCAGAGCCTAGCAGAGCTCAGGGAGCTGACAACTCATTTAGTCCCCAAACATCCCTTGCGACCCTGCTTGTGATGATGAGGACGTTTGACCACTGTCTCATTTAATCCTCACGTCCGTCCTGTGAGGTCGGCGTTGTTATCTCCATTTTACGTAAGAACCTGACACCCAGAGACATTAGAGCTTGATGCCACACGAACATGTGACCTCAAGCCTAGACTTCACGGCGCCTCTACCCTGAGGTCCCACATCCACTCCCGCCAGCACCGGCATCTTCTCTTGCTGAGGCAGAATTCCTGCAGCAGCCCGTCAGGGTCAGGAGAGAGTGTGTCACTTGCCACCCTGCTGCCCCCAGGCCTCTGAGGGGAGGACAACACCCAGTTTTCATTCTGTTGCCATCTTCGGGGGAAGGTTGCAGACGCCCCCTGACCACTGTCCACAGGAGGAAGTTAAAGACGCCCCCTGACCAATGTCCTCGGGGGAAGGTTGCAGACGCCCCGACCCCTGTGGCGGTCCACAGGGGGAAGTTACAGATCTCCCCTGCGCTTTTCTTTATAGCAAATGATGAAGAGAACAAACAAGGAAGATACTAATCAAAGGAATAATGAATTCTAGCTCCAGGGGCGCTCTGGACTGTGCGACTCTGTCTTCAGTTGGAAACTCATCAAAACATGAATGCCTAAAGCAGAGCTGTCCTGAGCGCGCCTGGGTTGTCAGGACCCACTGTGCGTGTGACCAGAAAGACGGGCCCAGGAGGGAAGGGGAGAAACCTCGGGTGGCTCTGACCGCAGATCGTGATTCTCTGCGCTGCTCGCTGTGGACCTGGAGCCCACAGGTCTGGTGGAAAATGACCCCCATGTGTCTGGGGAGACCCAGAGAGTAGCCAGCGACTCTAGTGGGAGAAGGAGAAGCATTCGGAGAGCAAGTTCCCAGAACAACTGCTGAAGAAAATCACATGACACAGAGAAACCAAACAGAGAAATTAACCAAGGCGACCGAGATGGACTTTCGGCTCGTGGAATTAAAGGGAGCCGGAAAGGAGGGGTGGCCACATCGGTAAGGGGTCAGCGCTGTGGGGGAGGTAGAGCTGGGCTGCTGGGGGCGAGCATGCTGTACGCACAGAAGCTGATCTACGACGACGGGCGCCTTGAGCCCGCATGTTACGATGAAGTGTGCCTTCGCGAAGTTAAAAAGAAAGCAAATCCGAGGAAGCACCTAAGTCCCGCTCAGCAGTTATTCAAGCAGGACTGCGGCGCCTCTGCTTGCCAAGTGTGCCTTTGACCTTTGGAGCCGCGGGAGCCGCAGGAGAAACGTGTGTGTGGACGCACAGGAGTTGCTTCGGTTGGTGCAGGCGGTGGACCCCCTCAGGGTTTCCTTTCTCTCCCTTTTTTCCCCAGCTGGACTCCCTGCCTCATTATCCCTCTTGCAAATGTGGTTCTTACGTGTTTTTTAATGCTATTCTTTCCCTAAACAAGGAATCAAAGCCAGGTTTTGATCTGCAAATAAGTTTAGTGTGAAATGCAGTTGTTTGCCTCAAAGAATGAACAGAGACAGTAGACATTTGAAACACTTGAATTACCTATAATCAGAACTCAGAGTGGTGTCCATTCCAAGATTAAAATTAGGATTTAAGCCCTAGCTTATAATAGCTGGTTTCTTTAAAAAAACAAACAAACAAACAAAAAGGCTTCATAAAATGCTAAAAATCGTACACACCCATTTTAGAAAACTTGGAAAATACAGGCAAGTTAGAAAGAAGGAAAACAGATGACTCAGAACTACCGCATTGATATACTTGGCTTTCTCTGTGCACTTTTCTCTAGATGGAGTCATGTCACATGTGAATGTTTGTGTCCCGCTTTTTAATTTGACATAACTTATCTCCCCATGCTGTTCTACTCTTTCTGTCAAATCGTCTTTCACAGCTGTGTAATACTCCACCAGAATGATGGCAGGTAGTTTTTCTGATCATTCTGTTCACAGGTACTCCGAGGCACTTAGAAATGTAAGTCTGTCTGAGCCAACCTTGATTTGATTTGGGCACCACTCCCGGCCAGAAGTGGCTGGAGCGCTCTGCACAGGAGAAGTGGCAAAGCGAGGAGCTGACGATGCATGTGGCTTCTCGTGGTTGTGTCCGTTTGGCCCAGCCCAGCGGACTGTTTGTGACCGGCTGTTGCTGACCTCGAGGCCTTCCCAGGAATTCACAGGTTGAGGATTCAGTTTGCTCACTCAGATCACCAGGCCATGAGAGTCACCTCGTCTACTGGCCTCCTCGTGTGGCCTCCTTTCACGGTCCTAACAGTCGTGGAGGATCACATTATCCCTCGGGCCTGTTCTGTGTTTTCATTCTGTCCCCCCAGGGTTGTGGTAGGAGGAGGGGCAGCAGGGAGCGAGCAGGCTGGGTGCAGATTTCTGGGGCAAATGAGTAAAGGCTCCCATCCTGACACTAGTGTGTCCTCGCAGCTGATTACACGGCCTGGCTCTTCCTTTCCTCATCTGCTCATGGGGGCGATGTCACCCTATTTGCAGGGTTGTTTAGAATAGTGACAGGGACATGCCTGGCCTCTAGGGAGCACTCGGTTGAGCTGGTTTTCTGTAGACTGCAAAGAACAGAATTCTGATTTTTGATGATCTTACCAGCAGACACACCTGCCTTGGGCCCGTCATTCCTGAGTTTGCTTCTTCGGTCTGCCCTGAGAGATCTGTAACCTCGGGTGATGTATTCTTTTCTAAAATGAGAATAATGACACAAACCCTGTCCAGGAGTTATGCAGCTTAAATGAATGAGATGATTTGTACAGCATTTTATGTAGCTCCCAGGCTGTCCGTCACACTTAGCACGTGACTGCATTGCTGCAGTTGCATTGCCTTCGCGTTCTCTCTTTCCACCTGTGAGCGAGCTTTACAGAAGCTTCTTTGTGAGAAAGAGCGTGGACACCTCATTCTACTGGCCAGTGGTGGCATCAGTTAAAGAAGCTTCCAGAAAGAGGGGCGCCTGAACGAGTGTTTCGTGGTGACTTTGGGGTGATCAGGTGGGAAGGAGAGGCAGAGGTGCGGGGTGTTCCCAAGCGCAGAAACGAGCGCCGGCCGATGGACGGTCCAGAGAAGGGGGGCTGGTTAGAGGAATGGCCAGGACCTGGGGGCCAGCATGAGGCCAGGGCAGACACGAGGCCATCACCCCGATTGCCGAGGTGCGACCTGGGAGGCGGCGGCGGCGAGTGTCCTAGTCCTGCTGTCTGAGTTCAGGCTGCAGCCAGTTTCTCACGTGGTGTATTGACCAGGCTGCCTGAGTGAGGCGCCCGCTCTGCGGGGCAATGAAAACTCGGCTTTGATGGAGCACGTCGCAGCGTGAAGTACTCATTCCCCCTGAAAATTTGCTTTGACCTTTTGTAAAGAGTCTCCTAAAATGGGCCTGTTACATAATGCACCCTTCTAGCTTTCTACTTGAGTTGAACAGAGTCAAGGACGAATGGAGTCAACATTTCTGCTCGAGCATGGCGAGCCCGGGGCACCGCTCTGGCCCCACTGTCTTCTGAGCTGCGGCCCCAGGAGATCGGGCGGTGCTCACACGAGGCATCTCACAGCCTCCTCCTGGAAGCCTGTTTCTTCTTGATTCTTTCAGCACCAGCCCCTGAGCTGCCCACAAGTGCTGCCCACAGGCACTCATCGCCCCCTTGTGCGGGGCGTCCTCTGTGCCCCAGGGTGGGCTAAGGAGTCCCTGCTTCCGAATGCACACGGCCATGCTGAGGCCCAACACACAACCGGTCGTTGAGCACGTGGTGCAGTCGGCGGTCAGTGCGGGGACGCCAGTGGGAAGTGAGGTGGTGGAGGTCTCTCCACTGGTCCTCAGGGAGCCTGGTGAGGGGACAGAGGCCCTGTGGGTAAATGCTGTCCCTGCCCTGCCCTGTGGGGAGTGAGGGGTCAGCACAGGCTTGGGTGCTCAGCTTAGGCCGGCAGGCAGTGTCAGAATGACACGTTTGGAGGAGAGGCTGCGGGGAGGTGAGCAGGCCAAGCTGGTGGGCAGGGTGGGGCGGGAGGACTGCGCACGTGCCTGGAAGCAGCAGCTCTTCTCAGCAGCAGCTCTGCCACTGTCTGAGTTCCCAGTGCTGGGCCAGGCTCAGGCCCCCTGTTGACTGCGAAGCCCAAGTTCAAGGCAGCCTTAGTCTGGTGCTTCGTGTGCCCACAACGGGAACTCGGCTGCTTGCAATATGGACGGAAAAGGTGGTCTGGAAAGCTGTCAGCCTGCTTGTCCAGGAGAATGGTCTGGAAGCTCACAGAGCAGAGGCAGCAGCTGATTCTTGAGGACAGGAAGTGGGGCTCCCTCTGGCACAGCGTGTTACTCGGGGGGCTTCATGAACCACCTGCTTCCTCCGGGGGCACCGGGCCCATGGGTGAGACGTTTCCCCAGTGCTGCGACCTACCCTGAGAGGGAAGGGCCAGGGCTCCTTGGGTGTCCTTGAGGACCCCAGACTGAGCAGAGGCACGTTCTTGACCAGGCCACATGCGGGACGGGGTCGCGGTGGTTCCGCGAGGAGGGGCACCGGCTGCCCCTCGGAGGCCCGCCCGCCGTCCCCTGCAGACACTGTTGGAGCTGTGCACTGCAGGGTGGCCTGCTTGTCACTCTGGGGCTGGCCACCGTCCAGGCAGCTTTTGTTTGCCAGTAAAAGGAAAACAAAACAAGGGGAAGGAAGTGTCCACAGGAGCAGCAGTGTGGTAGTGAGCCTCCTTCCTGTGCCTTCACGGCCGCCAGTCGGAGCAGCCTCCGGTACGTCTCCTCCCGGGAAAGCGACATGTGGAGGGGCGGAGACTCTCCCGTCCCGGAGGTGGTGCAGACTCGGAATTAGCACCCCCCCGCACCCAGCTCCCTACCAAAGCTGTCTCGCCGTCTCGCCGTCTCCCCGTCTCGCCATCTCCCTATCTCCCTGTCTCCCCGTCTCCCCATCTTGCTGTCATCTAGCCGTCTCGCAGCTGCTGTTTGTAGCCTGTCCCAGGCCCGCCCGCTGGCCTGAGTGGCCGCTGTCCCCAGTTCTGAGGGCAGGGCCTCTTTCACAGCCTTCCCAAGCAGACATCAGGGGCGAGGGGCAAGTTTCCCAGGTGGCTTTTATCTCCTACCGTGTGAAATGTTGGGGGATGAAGCATGCGGGCTCTGTGTCCTCCGTACAGTGGGGCTGGTAGCGAGAACAGCGAGGAGAGGACAGTGTTAAATAGCATCGGCCGTCTCAGCGACTCAGCGACTCTCACTCTTCATTTCTGGCCTCCCAAAATAGAGTGGCCGATCAGTGAGCCATAGGTCAGAGACCCGGGCCTTTTGGGCAGGCGGGGAGGACCAGGGAAGGGGGTCGCTGTTGACTGTTTCTTCTCCCTTCTGTGCCCTCTCTTGGAGTGGCCCCTTGTGATGACCCCACAAAGCCTGCCCCTCCCAGTGCTGGGACCCTTGAACAGACCCTCCGAGGGCTGGGGGCTTCCTTGACCCATCACCTGCGACAGCGCTGCCTACCTCAGGCACCTCAGACCTGCTGACCTGACCCAGGAGAACCCCGGCAGGGTCCCTTGAGAACATTAGTGTTATCCCACAAGGAAGTCTCGTTCCCTAGCTGATGTTCCATGTGCCTGGGGACAGTCCTCTGTGCCCTTGGACATGTCTGCTGGAGAATAAAGTCAGCCCTATGTCGTGTCTTTGCTGGCCGTTCTGTTGGGTGTAGGAAGCGGGGTGGGGACAGTCTCTTTCAGAGCAGGGACCTGCGCGGGAGGAGCCCAGCTCGGAGCCGTCGGCCCTTCCTGCGGGGCGTGGGGTCAGGCCTGCAGGTGGGCATGTGCAGGGCTCCTCCGTTGAAGAGCATGCCACCCTCTTTGCCTTCAGAGGTCAACTCCGGTAACATCCGCTGTGACTCTGGTATTATCCCATGTCAAGAACAAAGGAACTTTGCAGAAAGTGTCTGCCTTCTATTTGTTTTTAAAAAAACAAAACAAAAAAAATACAGGCAGCAGGCAGAAAGGGAGAGAGAGGTGGAGGAAGCACTTTATTTATTTAGTTCCACCTAGTTTTCCCCCGGTTCTAGGCTGCAAACCTGGGTTCTTGGACCGTATGTGGATTGCGCCCCCAGGCATGGGCTCAACACCTGAGCCACCAGGGAGCACCTTTCCATTCATTCTTTAAAATTCTAAACTCTTGCCTGTCTAGCTTAAAGGCAGGGAGACGGCCCAGTACTCACTGGTGGAGAAGACTGGGGAATGGCCTCCGGCGCCACGCCAGGGCCCGTGCGTGGAAGGCCGCCCACGAGGGCTGCGTGTTGCTTTGGGCACCTCATTTCCACAGGTGAGCACTTTCAGGTGTGTCCTTGTCACAGCACGTGAGGACACATCTCCGCACGTTACACAGCTCTTCCAAGCAGCCACACCCTGGCTGCTGTGTCCCTGGCTCAGTTTCCCCTCCTGTGCGGAGAGGACACTCCAGCCGGCGCTGCTCAGACCGCCCACTCATGGGGTTCCTGCCAGCTGGACCCGTGACCGCGTGCAAGTGGGAGTTTCGTGTTGAGGTGCCGCCCCCCGTCTCAAGGCTGGTTTCCCAAGGGGTGAATGCTGTTTCTGGGGACGCCCGAGAGCTGGCAGGCTCCACGGTAGCCGCGTGAGTGACGCTGACCCGGGCGAGGCCGTGGGGCCCGGGCCTCAGGCTCTGGGCAGGCGGCAGTAGCCTAAGGAGCCCGCAGACGACATTTCTGTTTGGGGAGAGGAAGGCACGGAGACGGGACCACAGTGCCGCTTCTAGGACCGGCGCCGTGACACGGGCTACGACGTGCTGGCGCCCAGAGGAGTGTCCGTGCGTCAGGTGTGCTGGAGCCTGGAGGCTCAGGACGCCCACCCCGGCTGCTGCTCCTGCCAGATGCCGTTTCTGAGCTGCTCCAGCGGTGTGTGTCCCCACTGCTGAGGCGCCGGCAAGTCGGGCTCCCGCAGCCTCCCCGCCCGGTCACTGCAGGTCACTGCTGCCTGGGTGACCTTGGCCCCGCCCTCCCGCTTCCTGGCCTCACTTTACTTTTCTGTGAACTTAAGCGTTCAGCACTTAGGGTAACATCTCTGAATATATGCAAGGAAGGGCTCAGACTGCAGTTCTGAGTGAGACACAGATGTCCACCAGACCTGTTACTTTTGTTAATGGTACTGAAAGCCCTGTTGTTCCCCTGTAGCTGAACAGGATATATTGCTTTGTCCTGCTTCCTATTTTTGCTTTCTGTCTTTCTCCTCTCCCTTTCCCACTCTCTGTCCATTCGTCTGCTCCCCGCTCACTAATTCTCTTTAACCTCTGAGTACTGGCCACAGGCAGCCCAGGCCCTGCTGTGCTCGCGGGTGGCGGGCGGTGTGGAAGGGGCACCTGGGAGGAGGGGCCCCGCCCTCATGGAGGGCCGGCGTCACCCGAGCTGCAGCTGTGGTTACCCAGCTGCTGTCACCAACAACTAAAGCGAGGGACTGGCTGTCAGGACAGCATCTCAGCCCCATTCTTTCCCTGTGTTCCCCTGCTCCCTGCTGTCCCCCCACCGCGGCTGCTCCTTCCCCTTCCCGCTGCCAGGCCCCAAACCAACAGTGACTCCTCTCCGCTCTCTGTCCCTGCAGGCCCCTTCCTTCTCTCGTCCCTTCGCCTGACGGCCAGCGCTTACATTCTCGTTGCTCAGGCCGCCGGGGAAAGGCTGCCTCTGACCTCACTGTGGGACCTGGCGGGGTCCGATGGGCCTGGCGTGTCCGGCGCACTCACGTGCCAACGGGAACCAGAGCACAGAAGGCTTCCCGCAGCGAGGGCTGAGGCTTCGTCCACACGTCTCCTCTTTACCTGAGCTGCCCCAGCTCCAAACACACATGCACTTCATGCTCGGGCTCCGTGGTCTCCTCAGAACTTAGAGGTTCACTGCCTGGGTTCACTCCCGCTTTCCCTCGCTGCCTCCCACTCCACTTTCCCTCTGAGATCCAGCTCGACTCTTTTGATTGGTTGTCACCCCCCGTTCCGATGGGCCTTATATACACAGATATTTTGATACAAAACAGCTATTCTGTATTCTCTCCAGCCTTCTTAAATTAACGCTGCAAGCCACCTTCATCCCTTGTTCGGGAAGACTGTGGGTATTCCAGATCCCCCGCACTAGCGCCATTCTTTCGAGTAAAGACTGTGGTCCCTAAACGATGATTCAGGTAGTTGAAGCCCCCAGGAGTGTGGGTTTCAGCTACCTTTCTGCCTGGCCTTCGTCGTAACCAGGCAGAAGTGCACACTAGCAGGTCTGTTAGTAGACTTCTAGAAATCAAGAATGAGAGCTTTCCTGGTGTGCAGCTGAGTCCTGGATCCCCAGACCCGCAGTCGATACTTTGTGGATGGATTCTCGCCTCCCAGCTAACCTCATTTTTACCTGCAAAAACAGAACCCAGAGAAACCACCAGAACAAGGTTGAGATTTCATAAATGTTATAAACCAGCAGCCTGCTGTCCTAGTGCTTAATGTAAAATCAATTTTCTCTTGTCGCTGGAGCAGAATCATGGGTACCAGTTGGCCAGGAGGCCTAACTGGACGGATTTTAGAAATTCTCTGGCCTGAGTTGAAATGCAGGTTAACAGACAAGACTGTCGGGTCATGTGATGTTTTCCAAGCACCGTCCTGAGGTGGTTTTTGTGATGTGACTAGTGAGTCCTTTATTTAATGACCAAAACTAGCAGAACAACCTCACCCTACCCCACCCCATGCCCAGCTCCCCTTCTCCGCATCCTGCCCTTCCCCACGTGCCTCTGAGAGTTTCCACGGGCGCGCAGCTGTTTGGCAAGAAGCTTCTAGAACACATGCTTCAGACCGTTGCTTAAGAGGAACCCCCCCAAATCATGACTGTAACTAAGACAGCCCTCGTCTAGCCCGAGGAAGCCCAGAGATGGGGTTCAGGCGACACTCTGTGAATATATGACTCCTTCACCCCCCATTCCTGCAGGGCAGGAGCAGTGCTAACACCGTTGCTCCGTTCCATAGACGAGCATTTACACGCAGAGTGAACTGACCAAGGCCTAGTTTGTGGCAAAATCAAGACTTGAACCCAGTCTGTCTTCATAGCCTGTCCTGCTCACCACCCCAGCCCCCCACTAGCTCCTGCTGCTGAAATCCCTGCCCCATCGGAGATGGCAGTGACAGACCACGGCAGGCGCCACACAGCATCTGACAGTATTTTGACACCAATCTCGTGATGTATACACATGTCTTCATTGCTGCTGGACATCTTTTTCTTAAAAGTGCTAATTATTAAAACCGTCCAAGACAATTGGGAACTTTTTTCCCCGGCCACCAGCCAGTGATCCCATGTGACTTGTAATCGTCTCTTACTGTGACATCTCCCATGTATGTGCGGCCATGTAAGCAAACCGTCAAGGTTCTGCGCAGATGAGGAGAAAGCAAGTCATTTTCCAGATAATCCTCTTGCTCACACTGTCACCTGAAACAGCCTGACCCCATCAGAAGACCGTCTCCTGTTCTTTTTGACCACATCCATGGTCCCAGCTGTGAAAGTGTGGCCCGTGCCTGGAGAGCTAGTGGAGACGGTGGAGACATTCCGGAAGGTTCTGCTTCATAGTCATTCTGTCGTTCTCCAACACAGCGAGCCGCCTGACAGGTTCCGGATATGAACCCTTGTCCCCTGCCTAGTTTCTCACTTCTAATTAGATGCCATGCTTGCCGGTCAGACAACAGTAATTTGCTTTGGTTTCTGCATTCACAAGGTTCTACCCAGAAGGACCAGTGTGATTGCCAGGGATTGGCTGTCCAAGGTATTCGAATAGCCTGGCTGCCCTGGAGATTGCCGTGGAGGAACACTCAGTTCAGCTCAAAAGCACACCAGAAGGATCCACTCTCTGCTGGTGTGGTGCCCAAACCTAGGTGCAGAGGTGAGGAGACAGCTTCCTGCCCGTAGGTGGTGCTCAGTCAGGGTGGGGGCAGGAGAGGGGTGAGGCTCAGCAGCAGGGGGGTGAGCGGGGAGGTTGGCAGTGTGAGCTCAGAAGTGGGGTACAGCCTGGGACAGGAGAGAAGACCAGGCAGAGGGGAGGGCTGTTCTGAGGAGGAGATGCTTTGAGCAAGCCTTGCAAGATGAGTAGGATTGTCCAGGCAAAGAAGATGGGTGGAGATAGCTGAGCAGAGGCCTGGCAAGGCCAGAGACACAACCTAAGTGCAGAGCTGAGTGCTTGGTCTAGAGATGAAGCGTAGAGCCATGGGGGGGATGGTCCTTGTACTTTTCACTTGGAAACAGCAGAAGATCCCCCCAAACTGGCTTCAACAGAAAAGGCTGCTTATTCCCTGTAAGTGAAGAGTCTGGAAGCAGGATTTTCGAGCTGGATGCTGGCCTTTCACAAGAGATTAAGTCCCATTACAGCCTGAACAGGGGACACTTTTTCCCTGGAACAGAAGCATCTTCTACTTTTATTTTATTCAGCAGTCCACCACCCAGCACCCCCAGACTCTGGAGATTGACGTCCCCATTCCTCCTCGCCACACTCCTCTCAAGGGCGCACAGGTTCATAAACACAGTTTCGGGGCTCTGAGAAAATGGAGATGCACCGTAATAGAAAATTAGCTTCCCTGCCAGCTCCTCCAGGTTCAGATTTCATTTCCTTTGCACCCTATTCCTGATGGGGGCAGACAGCGCCTGGGTTTGGGTTTGGAGTGTCAGTAACGGATGGCTGAGCGGGGCCACTCCTGGAACCTGCCACTGAAGGACCTGCTGGTGGCCGGTGGGGGCGGAGCGTGACCCACCCGTTCGGCTGTATTTGCCAGCCGGGACACCGCACGCAGCCTTCAGCCTGGAGAAAACGCCAGCGGCCCAGGTGGTGCTGCGCAGCTTCCACGCGAACCTCGCTGGCCTGGGGTGCTCGCTCCCTTCTGTCATCCGGTCCGACGGGCGTGGCCGCACAGCCCTGCGCCAGCACTGCCACAGGCGGACTGCCAGGTGCTGTCCCCGGTGAGCCCCCAGCTGCCGGGTCGGCCCCCAGAGGCCGCCTCTCTGTCCTTTGTGGCGGCCGTTGCTTTACGGCCATGTGCGGTGCTGTGTCTCAGTTTCATGTGGGGAGTAGGGAGGTCAGCTGCACGCGTCTCCGTGGTGCTCGCCGGTCTCGCTTTGTCCAACAGTCGTGTTTAATGGTGTCTTCAGAGTCCGTTCTCAACAGCAGAAAGAAGTTTTGGAAACCCAGAAACCCATAAAAATGATAAAAATCTGCCAGCATGCGATCACCGCCACTCATGCTTTGATCTGAGTCCTTCGGTCTTTGGGGACATAGCTGCAGACGCGCGCACGTGCACAGAGTCGCACGCGTCGCTGTGTCGGGAGGACGGCCTGAGTTGTTCGGAACGGACAGACGGCGGCCTTGCTGCCCTCGCCCCACCCTCGAGAAGGAAGCTGGAAGGCGAGTTCTCCTGTCGAGTCTGACACTGTCTGAGGTTTGGTGCCGCGGGGGCACTGCTTTGTCGCGCGGCCTGCGCAGCACACGTGGCGGAGGACGCGAGCACGCAGGACTCAGACATCCAGGCCACGGTGTGTGAGTGCAGGATGAGGTCGTTTTCCTTTTAACCCCTCGAGCACCATCCTGGGGCCCAGCAGCTTGATTGCTGGACATTAGCTCCCATCAAGATGGCTCAGCTATTTCAGGCTCCTGGGACGCCTCACACGCGCACAGGGCCCTGTCTGCGCGATTCTCTCCGTGGCCCCGAGGTTGCTGACCCTGCGGGAGGTGGCTCATGAGGCCTCCAGTGACCATTGCCTCCGACTTGGGGTGGGGAGGAGTACAGTGCTCTCTCTGCTCTTCAAACCCCCAGATACCAGCTGGGCCTGTTCCTGATTAGCCCTGCAGCTCAGTGGAGAGCCGGCTGGAGCGTCTAATCAAGCTGCCCGCCGCAGGCGGCACAGCGGAGAAACTCAACATGGCAGGGCACACCATTCCTGCTCCCAGAGGCGGCAGCACTCAGGTGCCCATCCCCTTGACATCAGGCCCGTCTCAGAGCCTCTGAGGGGTGTCTCCTCCCCTGCCTCGCTTCTGGCTCCCAACG
Source organism: Solenodon paradoxus (assembly GCA_004363575.1). Taxonomy (NCBI): domain Eukaryota; kingdom Metazoa; phylum Chordata; class Mammalia; order Eulipotyphla; family Solenodontidae; genus Solenodon; species Solenodon paradoxus. Next base: position 126,530 of record RJWH01001063.1, read on the forward strand.
CCCTTGAAAGGGTCAGCTCGCTGCTCACCAGTGGAGGGTCCAGCTGGGCCCCTGATCAGCCACCACGAATCCCAGAGCACGGGCATTCTCTCACCCACCTGCTTCTGCTTCTCTGGCAGGAGCAGTGGTAACAGCGGGTGGGACTGAGGGGGCATCTGATTGAGCAGGGGGGTTTGGAAGGCTCCTTCACTTAGTAGACACGACATGAAATGTGAGGACCAGCCCCAAGTCCTCTCAGTTCATCTGCATGTGAACTCCATCAGAGTGAGATGTCGCCCTGTCTGTGACTGGTCTGCTCACAGGCTCAATGCTAGAGTCACATGGTGGGCCTCAGGGTCCACTCAGTGAGGCAAGGGAGGCGACCAGAGTCCCTCCACCTGCCACCTTCGCAGTATACCTGCGCGGGCAGTGGAGGTGAGTGCCAGGCAGGTCTGATCTTCCTTCCATGCGACCCTTCTGACTGGCTCTGCGTTGGAATGACTCTGCCTCAGTCAGAGATTGGCAGGTCAGGGTCATGACTGCAGTGTTTACAAACCAGTTTGCTTTCCTCTTAGCGGCTTCCGGCACATTCTCCTCCCTGCAAGGACCTGGGAGCGAGTGCACGAAGCTCTGTTGTGCATCAGTGGCTGGTCCAGAGTTCTGTGTTCTCTTCTGCCCTCCATGTCCGCTGGAGCTGCAGACCACAGTCCCGTGCCTGGAGCAGCCCTGGCCCATGTGAGGACACACCCATCGATTCATTCTGTTCTTTAAAGAAATGGACCTTAGTGAGAGTGTTTTGGGTACCCCTTCACACTGGGCTGGGGTACAGAGGAGCACAAAATCTGCCCTCATGGCGCTTACCCCTGGTTCTAGGGATGGACAGTAACAGGGAGAGAAGTGAATACCTAGAGTGTGGACCGCTGATTGGTGGTGAACAGTGGTGACACCACATCATGTCCGCAGGGCCCGGGCTAAGCTGGGCTCGTGAGAGGCACTTGGGGTAGAAGACTCCTGGCCGGAGCAGGGTCTAGAGGAAGTTGGGATGCCCTGAACCCCGCCCTCGGTCCCGCGGACGCCAGTCAGTGCCGCCTGGAGGGAAGCTGCCCCGGACAGCAGAACCGGGCTGCAGTGTGTGAGCGAGGTGTGTGCTCTGTGACTCCCCCGGAGCCAGAGAGCCTGCTGGGCTGGGAGTATCGGGTCACCGTCCAGGGGAGCAGGTATGTATGCAGCTGCGGCGCATGTGGTGCATGTCCACTTGTCCAGGTCCCTTTCTTTACCCAGCTCGGGCCTAGCCGGTCGTTTTTCTCCAGCCAAGCTATTCATCTTTCTCTTGGTACTTGACTGCAGTAATATCACTCCGTCAGCACGGTCATACAGTAATTCGGACGTTTTGTTCAAGCAGTGAAGACACTTATAGTTAATAACACATGAAGCCATTTCATTAGAAGGGACTTTCATTAGGATACATTAACACAGGCCGCCAACCAAAACACTAATCATTCCATTCCAGGTTATTAAGGAAGCAAAATGAATTAGGACCCTAAATCCTAAATCCATCCAAGAACCTTTGTTGTCCTTGCAGCTTTGCATTAAACCAACACACAGGCACCTGGGTTTGGAGCCAGCGCGCCTCTCCTTTTTGAGCTGGAGACGTGGCGTCAGCCGGAGGCCAGTCTGGATCTGCTCCTGCGTCCTAGCGCGCCTGCCTCTTCATCGCGCCAGCTCTCTGTGTTGGTGTCTAAAATCGCAGCGCTTTGGGGGAAATTGTACCCAGTGGTACATCCTCTTCTCTAAATCCACGGCCATTATCCCAGTTAATGCTGTTTTCACTCTGAAGGTGTTGGTTCCACAGTGGAGGAGTCGGAATAATTGGAAAAATCGCCTGCACTTTGAAAGGAAAGGGACGCCTTTGATCTGTGCGAAGGGGGCAGTGTGCCAGCGAGCTGTTACTTCAGAGGCCCTGCTGCCGTCACCCGTCGGGGTCCTCTGTGGGATCGACCCTTGCAGAGGCTCACGCGTCCAGCTGGCATCCCCCAGAAGGGGCCTCTGCATAGCGTTCCTGTCCAGACCCGGTGCTGTGAAGCTGAGAAGGGGCCAGCCTGGCCTGCAGCCCGCACGGGAGCCTGGTGGCTCCTCAGGCGTCGGTGGGATACCTGAAAACACAGCCGAGAGGGCCTTTGCTGGCTGAACAACGCGCTCTTGCTGGCAGTTTTTCGGAGGCAAAGGGTTTGTTTCACTGCCCAACCCACAGACTGTGCCGTCTGTTTGTGTTTCCTCGCCCGCCTAGCATGTGACGATTAATTAGGCATGGTAATTACCTGGTTTAATTTCGTGATTGCACACCCCATAATTGCCCCTAATTCTGTAATAGGGAAGTTCGTGTACACAAAGGCAGAGACGATGGAGGTGCTGGGGTTACAGTGTCATTGCTGCCAGCGCCGCCGCCTGTGGGCACGGCCGCCGCCCTGACGGGATCAGCCCCACTTCACAGGCCCAGCAGCTGAGGCGCTGTGTCATCCGGGGCACGGCTGGAAAGGGCAGAGCTGGGGTCTGAGCGCAGGCTTCTCTCCTGCACAGCTTGTGCTCTGCAACCGTGCTGGCAGGCCAGGCCTCACGTGCGGCTGCGCGGGCCGGCCCCTTGAAGCAGATCTGGGGCTCCAGCTGCCTCAAAGATGCTTTAAAATCGTCCTTCTCCCTCGCCTCCTCCCTGCTGCTCCTCCTGCTCCCCCCTTCTTTATTCATATCTCTGTCTCTGTATCTGTGTACATGGACGCATGTGTACACAGACACGCAGTTGACACCTGAGCCACATGGGTTTGAACTTTGAGTAGTCACTTCTACACACATTTTTTTCCTGTTCGTGTGTCCATACTCCTGGGTATGGAGGACCGACTAGAAGAGACTTCAGCATGGGTGGATTTGCCTATCTGCAGGGAGGGGGTGTCCTCCCCAGAGACCAAGGGTCACTGCAGTAAGTTTTGCGTGAGCCAGGTCATATACAGGTTTTCACTGGCCAAGGTCGGTGCCCTAACCCTCCCATCGTTCAGGGTCAGCGGTATATGTATCTGTGTAGGAGACGAGCCATGCAGCGAGAATGGACGTGTGTACCAGACACAGAGTAATCCACACAGCGCACCACAGCCTGTTACAGTGCTCCACGTGTTTGGGCGCGTCTCTCTCCACACACACACACACACACACGTGACCTCGCACAGCTGCAAGAACCGTGCAGGTCTCTAGATCTGTCCACATATGTAGGTGTCTCTGGCAGATGTTCCTAATCTCAATGAACGCCTTTCCTGGGGGCCTGTCTGCACGAGGTGTTCTGGACCCACCCATCCACCCACCGTGGCTCCTCCTTCCCCCAGCGATATTACCAGCATTACTGGGGTAATTGTTCTCAGCAGAAAAGAAACAAGACTCAAGTTGCCTTACAACAGAAGAGAGTTGCCCCAATTCCTGATTACAGGAATTGCTATTTTGTTTTTCTTCTGCTGAGTCGAGGAGATTAGATGTCAAGTGACTTTTTATTGCTTGTTTTAAAAGGGAGTTTATTTTTGCCAGAAGAGGTCTACTCCTTTTATTCCTCTAAGGAATGATTATCTTTATGGCTCAGGCAGGAAGAATTGAAGCTGATGAACTTGATTCGGAGGGGGGATCCCTTTAAAGTGAAAACAGTAACTAGCAATTTCAGTCATAAGCCCTTCCACGTCTTCAATGAAATAAGTCCTCAATTTTGTTTAGTATAATTTAAGGGCATCTTAATTTACAGAGAAAGCTTCCCACCTTTGGAGGCTAAAAGATGCTGCTGGTGAGGATGGACTGTTAAGGCAACTGGGCACTAGGTTCCTGGTGGGAGAGGCACCTGAGAAGCTTCTGGATGCAGGGACCCCACTCTGAGGACACGTGATCTGCCTGGAATTGGGCATCTGGGCCCCAGGGAAATTGAGCCCGGTGCCTACCATGCCAAATCCCCACCCTGGCTGTCACCCCTGGGTGTTTCCTGATATCCTCCCCCTGGTGGCTTCTGCTAGAGCCAGACCTGGGTAACCTTCCTAAGAAGGTGAGAATGTGGGAGGGGAGTGGCGTTCGTCACTGCAGTTCTGTGACCTGGACGAAGAAGGCTGAACCCGTGTTTTGGAGCCCTGGATGCCCGCTGTCCCCTGCCGCCAGGGACACAGGAGGACGTCGGGACGCCAAGGGATACTAGTTAAGGGCTGGGTATCACGCTGATCTGAACTCTTACAGAATGTTTTAAAGAAATACAGACACATTGGCACCATCCTCGTTTTAAAGAAATTTCTAAGAATTAAGAAATTAGATAACTGTACATTAAAACAATTTAGGAATAGAAATGAAAGAATTTTAAAGAAAATGTAGGCACCATGACCCCATCTGGTTGACCAGAGCCTCCTGCAGAAAGATACCTGTGGTATTCAGGAGGCTCCCAGGCTGTGGCTGCCCTGTACTCAAGCCAGCACCAGGCTGCTGCCCAGGCGACTTGGATGTCCACTCACTGGGCGCAAACCCCTGGAGAAGAGAAGGGGGAGTGGGCTTGCGGTGTAGATCCTGGGTCCAGATGGAGACGCAATGGGTTTTATCAAGTCTGGGTCTGGAGCTCTTCTCGGAGGTCCAGTTAAGAGAGAGACTTGGGAGTCATTGCCCTAAAAATGAGATGTGCAGAGTGTGTGCTCACGTGTGCCAGCAGGGAGGGCCTGGGCAGGGGGAGGAGGTGCCCACATGGAAGGCCAAGAAGGGGCCATTGGAGAAGCAGGAGGGACCTCCATGGACTGAAGTAATTGAATGTTAGAAAAACTGTGGAGTCAGAATTTATTACTAACTTGGAGATGCCTGTTTTTATTGTGGTTTTAGTGGGTTTTAAGGTGTGTATTGACATTCACTGATTGCAGTCTTAAAGCTATTTATCATTGGCGATTTTACTCTCTGGGCTCATGCAATTTTCTTAGCTCATGTCATTATCTCAAATGCATCGATCTCTCACTCTTTCCCCCTGTGATGTAGTGGCTGTATGTCCCTGGAAGGCGTCAGAGCTCATCAAAAACTGACAAATTCCCCTCCATGTTTGTATCCCCGGTATGTTCTCTCAGGAATCACATCTTGATTAAAATAAAGAAGTTTATTCCCTTCGATCCAGCCGGGCTGAGGGGCTCAACCTCCCCACCACCCCAGCCTGTTTCCTTCTGCCTCCTCCGTGCCCTGGTCTGCATGTCGCCAGCACAACTGTGTGGCGCCCAGGCCTGTCTGCTCTGCACACCCCTCGGGGAGGTGCCGTTGTCAGCTCCCCTTGACAGGCGAGGAAACGCATCGAATAGCCTCTCCAGGAAGCTGCTGCCACGCTTGAGAGCGGTCAGCCTGTTGCTCCCGGGGGGTCCTGAGACATGCTGGTGTTCCTGCACCCACCCTCTCGAGTCATTCCTCAGGCGCAGAGTTCACTCAGCACCCCTGATCTCTACTCTGCCAGGCGGAACTGGCTTTCACGGGGGTCTTACGTTTCCTCTCCTCCTCTGACAGGTCTACATCCGGATAAAAGATGATGAATGGAACGTCTACCGGCGCTACACGGAGTTCAGGAGTTTGCATCACAAGTTACAGAGCAAATGCCCTCAAGTGAGGGGCTACAACTTCCCCCCGAAAAAGGCACTCGGGAACAAGGTACTGTGCGTCGCGGCCTGACCGCCCGCTCATCGTGCCCGCGTCCAGGCGGACTGCTCACCTTCCTTCCACTTAGCATGTAACATGCGTGCGGCCGAGGACGTGCCGCCCAGAGCTGACTGGTATCAGGAAAGGTAGAGACAAGAAAACACCTGCACTTCCCCGCCCTCAAGACAACTGCGTTGCGTTGTGGGCGCGTCTCGTTTCTCCAGCGAGGGCCTGTTAGCTTGTCACGGAGGCCCAGGAGTAAGTGTGCTTGGCTCTGTGGCCACACTCGTGCAGCTGAAGCTGCCACTTCAGTGTGAAAGCAGCCGCGTGGACACGTGTTGGGGTGAGGCTCCATAAAACGTCGCTTACAAGAGCGGGGCAGCTGGGCTGGGCCTCTGGGGACATCTGCTTGGACTCGAGTTCTTTCCCAGGTAGCACTCCCGGGGTTGTGTAGGGCAGGTGGCCTCAGAGTGTGACGTGACTCCGTCGCCTGGGCCCTGGAGAGTGGCACCAGGCTCCACCAGCTCACTGTTGCCTAGTGTTCGTCCACGCAGCTTGTGTTTATGGAACACCTGTGTCCCGGCAAGTGCGGAGACACGGGCCTGGCCTAGCGCTGGCAGCTCTCTGGGCCCTCGGGGAGCTTTCAGAGCAGAGGCCTGCCAACCCCCATTCCAATTTCACTGTCTGGGGTGTGACCCGGACAGCGAAGGTTTGAAAGCTCTCAGGGGGAGCTCCCTGGCTCAGAGTCTAGTAGGGCACGGAGTTGCTTGCACAGCCCGGCGGCACCTCCTGCAACATCACTGGGCCCTGGGTCAGGAGGGAGCCCAGTCCCACCGTAGTTCTCTAGGTGTGGCCCCGCCCCCCTGAGCTGTTGGACATACATATTCCCAGGCTCAGACCCACCGGAATATGTGACCTTGCAGAATGGGAGGCCGGGGCGCCGACCCTGTTCATGGTTGAAAATGCACGTGGAACGGTTGCCTCCCCGAAACCATAAGCACAGTCATCTCCTGGGACCCACCGGGGCTTGGTTTCAGGACCCCGAATCCGTGGAGGTTTAAGGCCTTTTGTTTCCGTGGGTTTTGCAGCTCCCACCAAGCGATGACACGGGTTGACTGAGCCTGCCTGCAGCGCCCTGGGTGCAGAGGGAGGGCTGCATTGTCGAGAAGCCCCCCCGTTCGTGTTACTCGGGGCCAGCCGTCCCCAGCTGGGCCCAGCGCTCCTGGGGAGGGGAGGTGACCCTGGGGCAAAACCTGCAGGTCTGCACGTGCTGGGTTTCCTTGTCGCTCTCAAAGGGGCACCTGGCTAGCATCCGCTTCCACCTTTAGCGTAGAAAACCGGAGCATGCGTTTCCATAACCCACTCTCAGGCCTTGGGAATGCTCTAGGGAAAACTATTCCTGTTACGTTTACGTGTTCATAGGTTACGTGTTTAAACCAGATGAGCAGTCTGGTCATGTCGGTCTGCTGGATCTGAGCTTGCGCAGTTCAGTGCCAGGTTCATCTCAGGCCTCGACTACATCTTCACCCCATCTTTTTTCTGTGGAGGAAAAGTGGAGTTGGGCCCATAAGAATGGAAGACAGAAATTCTACACCTGTTCATAACAGGTAGTGCAATGATTCTTCTGAGAAGAGGGGGAAATTACACTGATTCAATCTAATGACTTACAGCTGCATACAAATCTGGGGAGCCATCCAGAATGTGTTACACTGTCATAAAGCAAACTGCCTGGCCATCGTGTCCTCACTGTAAGAGATTCCTGTCTGCAGGAGGCATTAGCCGCCGTGGAGGCTCTTCCCTGCCACATTCTTCCTTAGGCCTGACTTACTCGCCTCTGCAATGTGCTTTGCCACGTAGGTCAGAAGGCTCTCCGGTCCCAGGGAGCAGGCTGTGGGCATCTTTGGGGCCACACATTGCTGAATGCTTTTTTCACAGCCTGAGTGACCTGCACTCCCATAGCTCTTCAAGCTTTATAGTTAAACGAGAGTCACTTAAGACAAAGCAACCCTGCGAGAAGTGCCCCAGCCTCAGAACGCCGAGCTGCGAGACTCCCGTCTGGTGAGAATCCGCTCAGGCCTGAGGCTTTGCACAGAGCACTGGGAAGGAGCATGACCCTGGGTGAGTTCCCCCAAGAGGCGGGTCTGCAGTCCTGCTCTGGGTTCTCCCGTCCTTGTTGATCTGGGGGCTGACTTTCAGCCTCCGTGGACTTTTGACCTGTGACACGTATGTCAGAAAGACAGTTTTTTTCCCCCACTGCGCCTCTCCCGATACAGTCCTATTTGCAGACAGATGCACTTGGGAGTTGCAGGTCCCCTCTGGGGCCCAACCCCATGGTGGCAAGCTGGTTCTTAACTAGGTTTTGGTCCTGCTCCCATGGTCAGGGTGGGCCTCTGGTTCTCTGCTGCTCATGAGTGGTCACAGAGCCGCATCTAGCCTTGAACTTCTGACTGGCTGCGGGCCTCTGACTGTACTTCAGTTCCCTCTTCCCCTGCAGTCGGCCTGCTGACCCACACCTGCTTGCCTGAAGCCTGCTGGCTGCTCCCAGGACAGATCTGAGGGCCCGTCTGATTTTCCAGGGCAGCCTGAGTCAGGATGCATGACTCCAGCTCCCAGCAGACGCTGCTGGTGAGGAGATGGTGCTGGCCCGGCTGGGCTCAGGGGTGGAGGGTACCTGCTGGGGTGCCTGAGGGCAACTTTCCTGAAGAGTTTTTATTCCAGGTTGGCTGGGAACAATCAGCCACAGAGCCTTGTCTTTGATGCATCACTTCAAGAATGCCTCACTTGGCACTTGGACTGTGAGGAAACAAAGACAGAACATCCTTGAGGGGTTGAATTATCTGTCCCTTTATACTCTGAGCCTCAGGCCCCTTGAATGAGCCAGCTCTGGAGTCTTCAGGCCTGGGCAGTGTTCAAGGACACATTAAAGTTTAGTCTCTGTAAATTCACCAGATAAATATCTTTCTAGTCGGGGCTTCTAGACATTTCTCCCATAGTGCCACTATTATTGATGACCTGCCCATTTTAGAATTAAGATACGAACATAAATGGCCCAGTTTGAAGTTCTTTATTGATAAATGAGCACACTGTAGTGTGCGGGTGCAGGATTCTTCTTTGCCAGCCCCAGGGTGCCATACACGTCGACTGTGAAGGCATGGTGCCCAGTGTGAAGACAAGGTCCGCCCCACCCGACTCAGACCCAAGTCAGTGACAGTCATTCCCTGAATACCGCTGAATGAGTCTCTTCCCATTGTGACTGAGTCCAGACTCCGTGATGTAAAGTTGCAACTTCAGTAGCAGAGGCGTGGCTCCCCAGTCAGGACAGGCGTGCTCAGGCCGAGGCAAGTGCCCTCCGTGACACTGGCAGCAGAGGCCAGGCCAGCTGTGTCGCAGCCCAGGTGTCAGGTCGTGGGTTAACCGGGAGCCCCGCCTCAGAGCTCCCAGGCTGTGGAGGCCCCCAGTGTGTGGCTGTGATGCAGCAGCAGGAGAAGGGGCAGAGCCAGGTCGACAGCGCATAAGGAAGTGATAATGTCAGTTCTGCTCACATGTCCATGGTCAAAGCCAGCTGCATGACCTTGACCCACACAAGGGGGCAGAGGTGTGCTTGACCTGCTCTCATGACTCCCAGGGTAGTGCTTCCTTGAGTCACGTGCTCATGAGGGCACAGCGCCAATTCCAAGCCAGCCTGTGGTCTCCCCTTCTAGAAAGTCCCAGTGTGCTGCCTCTCCCACCCACTTACGTGAGCCTCATCACGCCACTGCCACCTCTGGCCTGGGCACCGTCTGTGGCCTACTCTGGCCTTCCTGGAGTCCCTTTCCGGCATGGTAGCCACAGTGAGGTTTGTATGTTATCAGTGAGATGGCGTCACTGTTGATTAACACCCTGGGTGGCACCCGTGACCATTCAGTTTGGATGTCTGCCCGTCTGTCCTCTGCTCCCTCCCCCATTGTCTTGTGTCCCACTCTGTTCCCTCTGAGCTCCTAAGCTGACCCTGGTGTTCTTATCACTTTGCACCTGTTTGTCCTCTGCCCGGAGCAGCTCCCCCATGCTGGCCAGATAGTCCGCTCTCATGCACCCTGCAGAGAGGCCCCAGCCATCCTGTGCTCTGGCCCGTTGCTGGCTGAGTTTTCTCCCTAGCACGCGGCATTCCTTGAAACGATCCGTCGTGCACTTGGAGCCGGCTCTGTGGAATGAAGCCCGCGGCTCCGGCCTGTTTCTGCTCACTGCACAGCCCTGTGCCAGCATCATACCTGCCTCCAGAGACACTCGCGGCCCGAGTTACTGAGGACAGGAAGTCACCGGGGAAGGTCCCCTCTTGTTTTCGTCTTCATTTCACTAGGTCTCGGCACAAATTCAAAAATATCTGATTCCAAAGCAGTAGAACATCATATTCAGCGTGACTCGGGAGGTCGTTTGCTGTCCCTGCTGAGCGAGAAGTTTTTGCAGAGTGGGCAAGAGGCCAGAAGCCTTTAGGGACAGAAAAGATGGCTTTCTAGCGATATGAGCAGGCGCGTTGACTGACGAGCTCGTCATCCAAATGGGCCTCATGCAGGAGGCCTGAGGTGGGAGACCCGTTTCGAAGACACCACTAAGAGTCCACATTACTGCTCAGGGAGCAAATGGGAACCGAGAGCCTATCATTCCTTCTCAGGATAATGGAGTCGGTCCCCGAAAGTTCATTTGGCATTAAGGCACGGCGAATCAGTTTCCCTCGAGCTGCAAATAAGTCAACTTGTTGGGGAAATGATGCATTAAAATCCTCATTAAAAGTATATCCTCCCATGTGTGGTGGAGGAGGAGACTGGCTAGCCGAGCCCTGCAAGCTCCTTGATCGGTGCGGGGAGTCCATCAGCCTGGAAACTGACCGAGGAGGGTCTGGGCAAAGATGGGCGTCGAGCAGAACACAGACGCCGAGGAATCCTGCCATTCGGCAGGCTCTTCGGGAGCACGGGCTGCGGAGACAGCCTGGTGCACCATCTCTGCCTTCACGAAGTGGCGGTCCTGTGGGAGAAAGACAAGTACAGCAGGCGGCACTCAGAGCCCTGGAGGGCCCCTTGTGCTCTGGAGAAGAGTGGGGACAGGAGAGGAGTGGGGACGGGGAGTAGGGGCATTTTTGTGGGCAGCTTTGTGCTTCGTGGCCATCTGACAAGTCAGTTCAGAGTTTGCCTCCTCTCTCCACCCTGTTTCCTCTCTGCTTCACGCACTAGCCTCCTCTCACGTTGCACGGCCTGGTGGCGGGAGCAGCGCGCATTTATCCTATCGCTTGATGACCAGAGGTCCTCGTGCCTCCGGTTCGGGTCACCGTGCAGCAGGCTGTCTGCTTTCTGCGGGCTTATCCAGGCGGCCCTCTCCCTGCCGCTTCCAGCCTTTAGGGCTTCCTGCCCTCCTGGGGTCTCGGTGCTTGCTCTGCCCCCTCCTCTGTCCTTAGTGCCGTCTCTGACCGTTCATCCTCCAGCCACAGCAGACGAGGGTCCCCATTTTGAAGAGTGGTTAGATGAGCCCTGCCCAGGTAATCCGGATACTCTCTGCCTCGCTAGGTCTTCAACTTAATCCCCTCTGCCGAGTCCCCTTTGCCTCCAGAGAGCAGATGTTCACAGATCCCGGGGTTGAGGGCGTGGTGCTATTCTACTCCCCTTCCTCCTCGTCTCCTGTTTCACTTGACAAGTGGGGAGAACGAGGCTTGGGGATTGAAGGGATTTACCCAGGCTGCCTTGCGCAGTGGGTTGCAGCTGACCTGTGGGTCTGGGCAGCGGTCTGCAGAGCCCGACCACCGCCCTCCGCGGGTGCAGCCTCTGTACAGAGCTTTGCCGCTCAGGCCCAGACGACCAGGCCCACCAACCCCTCCAGGTGGAGACATCAGGGAGCCAGCATCTCGCTTGCTGACCCTCCCAGCCGCTGCCCTTTCACTCGCAGGCCCTTTTAGGGTTAATACCGCAGCCCTTGTTGTTGTGGGGCTGTGGCCTCGTCCGTGCGTCCATCCAGCAGGCCTCTGCACTCACTAGCCTCACCTGCTGTGGGGTTTTGGGCTTGTCATCTGACCTCTCCCTGCCTCGGTGTGCCCTTCCAAATCCCAAGGCTGGTCACGCACGTCTCCCCAGTCTGGCTGCTGTGAGGACATACATAAGGGCGTTTTTGGAAAGTGTCGCAGTGGTCCTGCAGGTGATCAGTGCCATGCACCGTTGCGACACACAGGGACGCACAGGCCTGGCCCCACTGCATGCAGCGGCTGCCGGGACGGCGAGCCAGAGCCGTGGGCGGGCCTGCGTGCAGCCCCTCGTCTGTGTGCACACTGCCGGTGTCCTCTGCAGACTTGTGCACGCTGGGGCTCCGATCCCTTTCCTCCTTGTGCCCCCACTACGTGTCCTGTAGACGCGGAAATGGCCCCGGTGCCTCTTGGACAAGTCACACTCGGGCCACGTCCTGGGTCACCCGCTCTGGTGGGGAGGCCAGGGCAGATGGGGCGCCCGTATGCGGAGCTTTGCACTGCAGGCTCTCGCGCTTGCCAGCAACACTCTGGTGTGGAACAGGACCCAGGACGCCCGGAACAGAGACCGGAGCTCAGACACGAGCCCCCAGTGCGCGGGAGGGTTTCCGGAGCGGACCGTGGGAGGAAACAACGGCTCCTGCGGATGAAGCTGTGCCTTCCAGCCTGGCTCTGGCTTGACACTGTGAATGGCCCCGTGTGAATAGCCCCGTGTGAACTTAATTATTAAATGAGAAGAAGACACAGATTGGACTCATTACACATTCACACGTTTGCGTTTCTCTTTAATATAGTAAAAGCCTCTTAAAGATCTTTTCCGGGAGAGCATTGCCGCAGAAAGCTGGCCTCAGGAGAGAGATGTGGCAGGACCTTGGAGCCTGTCTGTGCCCACGTGCACAGCACGTGTGCGCTTCAGGAAGTGGATCTGGGGAGGACTCTGTAACGTCCAGTTAGAACCCAGTGAAAATGTCAAGGTCTTTCATCAACAAGTCGTTCTGAGCCCATGACTAGCAGTGTGTTTGCCCCTCTGCCCCCAGCTGTGTCTGGCCCTGTGTCCCCTTGGAGAGGAAGCATCTCCTTGGTGGGCTCAGGCCACAGACCCTGCAGGTCCCGGGCGTCTCCAGAAACCCTCCCTGGACTCTGGTGTCAGCTTTCCCTTTGGGTTCCTTTCTCCCAGCTCCTTGTGGCTGCCTGGGGCCAGTGCCCTCCCGCCACGCCATCACCCCATGGGATTAGCAAGCAGGCCAGGCCTCCTGAGTATCTTTTTTTAAAAAAAAAAAAAAAAACCAACTCTGTTATTGTAGTTTTCCTTCACTCCTCTACCCCCAACCCCCTGGTGGCCCCAGGTCTCAAACCTGGGTCCTTGGACTCTACATGGCTTGCACTTCAGCTGCTGCGCCACAGCGGGTGCCGTCCTGAGTCTTGGATGCCAGCATGTCTGCTGGCCCGGGCACGGGGAGGAGGTGCGTGGAGGGAAGGAACTCGGTGCTCTGTGTGACACCAGCGTGGTGTGCTTGTCCGGTCCCTTTCTCCCCAGTTCCCGCCAGTGTTAGGTCTTTCGTGATCATTTCCACAAAGATGTCAGGCCTCACTGTTCCCCGCTGGATAGACAGGGAACTGCAGAAATTTGTAGGAATCCCTTTAAAGTCTCACACCACCCATGCCTGGGGACAAAGACCAGCTCTTAGGCACCTCTGGGATGGGGCTGGCCTTCCCAGTTCACCAGGCAGAATTGGCCAGTGCCTCTGACTTCACTCATCCGAAGCTGTGCTTGAGGACTGGGTTTCAGCTACGTCGAGCCCATTGGCTTGGAAATTGACATGAATTAGAAGACACTTGACCCTCTGCTGGGCATTAAGTGTTGTCCAAAATATTTCTGGGCAGTTAAATTACGTGTATACCATTATTTAATTTCTCCTGCTAGCTCTAAAGGCCTTCTGAATGTGCGTAACCCGTGCTGCATCTGTTTTTTTCCCCCTCACGTTTTTGGACAATTGATTAAAATCACAACCTCGAAAGAGTACTTCTCAGCTCTTACTCGCTTCTGGAATAATTGAGAATAATTGGCATCTTCCCCTTCAGTACTCCCATTAATATTTGAGAACTGTGTGTGCACTGCAATCTTGGCTCATCTTTAGCAAGCTGGGGAAAAACCTTTTAAATTTTTTAAATTGCTGCCGTTTTTGTTACTTTCCCTGCTGCCAGGCCCCAGGGCTCTGCACCCCTCGTGTGGAGGAAGCAGTCTCCTGTCCCTTCACTTCCTCTGCAGCGACATGCGCCGTTTGCATTTTTTAGAAGCCTTGTAACCAGAGGTTGAGAGTTTGGACATGGTATCTCTCTGGCCTCATTTCAAATGCTTCCTCTGTCTCACACTGGCTGTGTGACCCCAGGCAAGCCACCAGCCTGTGACAGTTGTCCCAGCTCTTTCAGGCTCTGGTGACGATCCAACAAGATGTTGCAGGTCAGCTGTGAGTGCAGCGCCTGGCACGTCCTGAGCCCTCGGGTGCTAACTTAGAAAAATACTCCATAGAGACGTCTCACTGACTTGGTTTCCATTGTTTTGTGACCTGTGATAACTCGGATGCATACTTCATTCTTCTTTCTTCAGTTCCCTCATTGTTATGGTGGTGCTTTTTATTCTCCACCCCCCGGCTTTTTGTTATTTTTTAAATTGCTGTGTAATACTGGGAGCAGTGGAAGTACGCAGCTCGATGGGTTTCCCATAGTGAACACACCTCTGAAAACAGCACTGAGACCAAGAAGCGCGTAGTCCGTGGATGTCCCCCGGCCTCCCTGCTGCTCCCTCACGGAGTGCTCGCCCCCTCTCGTGCCGAGGTTTCTGCCTGCTTTTAGGGCTTTGCGTGAATATAGTCACGTAGCTTCTGCTCGTCGTGTCTCAGTTGTTTCTCCCGAGGTCACGTCTGCAGGGTCCGCCCACATTGTTCAGGTGGCAGTTTCTCCTTCATCGCTGAGTGCTGTCCCCGACAAGCCACTGTGAACTCCTGGTGTCGACATCGTGCCAGGGTGGCTTCTGGCTTTGCTGTAATTAATACTCTTGTGTGTGTCTTCTGGTGGAGATGAGCCCTGACTGCTGTGGGTCTGTCGTCAGGAGTGGAATGACTGGTCAGAGGGTATTCTACTTCCACTCCACTTTAATAGTTATTGCCGAAGAGTTTCCCAAGGTGTCATGCTGCGTAGCTTTGTTATAGGAAGGAAGAAAATACAGAGGGTCAGCTGAAGCACCCCCTCCCCAAACCTCGATGCAGCAGCTGTTCACGTTTTGTCCCGTGTGCTTCCAAGCTCTTGAAAGTTTCTTACAGAGCGTTTCAAACGTGCCCCAGAGCACACATACAGTGAGCACAGCGTGTCAGCCTCCAGATTCAGTAAGTGTTATGTGTGTAGAAATTAAACAAATTTGTAGCTGAATCCTCTTCTCCCCTCGCTCCCAGAGGACGCCCTCCAGTGGGATTGTTTCTCCTTCCTGTCCCTGCACTCTCTCGACACAGATTAAGGGGGTTTTCTTCTCAGTGATGCACAGAAATAATGTCCGTGTCTGTGACCTTTTCACACCTGTGTTTTCATCAGTGAGATTTCTGCATGTGGATGCGGGACATTCTAGCTTGTTAACTTTAGCTGCTCTGTTAGCGAGATTCCTTTGGAAGAACAGTGTTGTGTTTAGCCGTCTCCCTTTGACGGGCATCTGGACGTTCAGCACTTTTCCCATTTAAGCAGTGCTGCCCTGAGCCCTGCCGACATTGAGACTTGGGGTTACCTCCCTGTGAGGACGGCTGCTGGTCCTCCACTCTCCTCACTTTTGCCGAATTGCTCTCCAAGGAGGTGACACCACCTCTTCGTTTACTCCCAATCCAGTGGATGAGAATTCCCATTATTCTCAAGGACGCTTGGCATCATCAGATGTATTACTTATGTTTCGCCCACAAGATGGCTACAAAATAGCATCTCATCATGGTTTCCAGTCCTGTTGGCCTGGTTCCTGGGAAGGCCCATGAGCCAGTCATCATGCTGTCTGTCCTGGCGTCCCCGTCCCTTTCCTCCAGTTGGTAGCCCTTCGGTGGTGTTTTTCCTTTGGGAATGCCTTTTCTTCCCGGGCCCTTTGCGTTGTCTGGCTGCTACCCTTTACCCATGCTCGGCTTTAAAAAGACGTGACTCTTGTCTCCTCTGAGAAACCTCTCGCTCCCCGACACCGTGGGACCTGCTGCCCCTGTGGAACCTGCTCTCTGGCAGCTCTGTGTTGAGCGTTAACCACAGGCCAGGCAGTGCCAAGGCCTGGCCCTCGTGCTTCTGTGTGGGTGGGGGCCGGGGGCGCTTGTTGCACGAGGGCGGGCCCGGGTGGGCCAGGGGACGCCCGCTCCATGGCTGCTGTCCGCAGCTGGGCCAGGAAGCTCTGCATGGCCTCCAGATGGCGGCCACGGGTTCCTTGGCTTGTCCGGGGAGCCAGCCTTCTCATCTGGCTCCCAGTGACATTACTCTTAGTTACCCCCTTGAAACCTTCTTGTCATTTCATTTCTCAGCTCTTCTGCCTTCTGAGAGAATGTTAAGTTCTTTTTTTGTAATGAGTTTAGATGCTTTTTGAGCTAAGTGCCTGATCTTTACACCCCCTTGAAAATGCAACCATTTTGTATCTAAAGGAGCCTTTGGTACTAGCTTTTGGCTCCTCCTCATGAGCTGGGCAGCCTGCTTCTCAGCAGCAGGAGTGAATGAGCCCTCCTCGACGTCTGCAGCGCCATGTCACTAAGAATACCAGCTCTGTGCTGAGCGCTAACCATCTGCCAGGCACTGCCAAGGCCCAGCCCTCATGCTGTCGTCTAATTCTGTGTCCTGCCGGCTGTGGAACTCTTACCCCGCCTCTCCTCATGCCACCGTGCCCAGTTCCCTCTTAGATCCTGAACCTGTAAGCTGGCTCTTGCCTCAGGGCCTTTGCACTGTAGTTCCTTCTGGAACGTTCCAGCCTCCACCTTTCTTGTGGCTACTGTTTGTCATTTCTTGGTGCTCAGCTTAATGCTACCTCCTCAGAGAACCCCTTCCCAACTACCCAGAATACATCATATCCCCCATCATAGGCTTCCTGTATCCCATGTTCTCCTTTGTACCATCAGCACTGTTTGTCCCTGCAGTCATTTGTTTAAACTTGGGGTTTGTGCACGTGTGTGTTTGTGCGTACATGCATGCGTCCCTGTGTGTGGGCAGAGCATTGATGGATTCTCAGCAGAGGAATGACAAGCTCTGATCTTTACTTTGGAGAGCTAGTGGCCCTGTGGAGAGTGGCTTAGTGGGGTTAGCAGGGAGACCCCTGCCAGGACGTGGATAGATGTCTGCCCGGGTCAGTGGAGAGCCATTGAGGACCAAGAGGGTTATGAGCAGACCTGGAGATGAATCCTTGTCAGAAAGGCCCGTAGAGTAAACAGAATCAGTGGTGCACCAGCCCTGTGGCTCCTGAGTTGAGGGAGAAGACTCTCTGCCTTCAGCGAGCTCGTAATCTAGGAGGAATGTATTGACTTGTGCAACTGAGATGTTTAGGCCTGACTTCAGAAATGGCTGGACCCAGGAGGTCAGACATCAGTGTTGTGATCAGAGTCTCTCTCCTTTACTGATTCATTCTATCGCTTTTCTTCTGTTTCTCCACCTTCTTGTTTTCTGAGTTGACTTCATCTCAGACTTAAAAGATGGTCACACATGTCTAGACTTTCTCCATGTCTGCCAACTATATCAGGCAGAAAGATGGAGTCTCTTTCCTAGTGATTCTGGCCTCAGCACTCTTGTTTATTGGCCCAGCCGGAGTGCTGTGACTATGATTGTCCAGGCCATGTGCTCAGCCCGGGCTTGAGTGGTGGAGTCAGTCCTGTCCCAGCTCTGGGGTCTGAGAGTGGGACATGGTTGAGCCATAGGGAAAATCACAGCGCTGCTGTCACTAGGAGATACGACTGGGTGATGTGTCGTTGAGCAAGGGACACCAGCATGGGAGAAAAGGGAGAGAGAGAGAGGTCAGAGAGACTTCAGAATGGAGGCCTCACTTGAATTGAGCCATGAAGGCTGAGCAGGATCCAGCTGGTGAGCGAGGTGGCCAGTTCTAGGGAGAGGAAACAGCACTTGCAGAAGAGTTTACAAAACAGCTCAGTCTCTGCAGCAGAGGGCCTTGGAGCAAAAGCTTGTACTGCATATGTGGGTGCCTGTGACTGATGAGGTGCCTCAGAAGAGCCGGGCTGGGGCCATTCCTTGTACTCTTAGCTCAAAAGTTTGGACCTCTATCCTGAAAGAAAAAAGCATGGCATGATTTTGAAAAATGATTTTGCCTTCTTTTTCTTTCTTTTTTTTTTAAAGCTCACTTGGGAAGCAGTGTGAAAGATGACTAGTAGCAAAACGGACTGTCCCAGAGAGATGCCCAGAGGGCTGCAGACATATCAGGAAGATCACTGTCACTCGTTCAGCACACCTTCCTTGGCCCTACTCTGTGCCAGCCACTAGCATGCAGCAGGGAGCCAGAGATGGGCCCTGCACTTGTGGACTGAGAGCGTGCAGGAGGGGAGGAGAGAGGGTAGACGTGCACTCGTAAACAAGCGTAGAGGTAATTCCAGTAACCTCTGAGCAACATGAAGTAGGTAACAGAGACTAAATTCCAGAGCCATCCTGGAAGGTCACCTAGATGACAGGAGGTATTAGGGACTGACATTCTTCAAAGTGGAAATTGAAAACTATTTTTTTGGCCACTATTGCCAACCAAAATAAAATTGTTCAACTCCATTTGAAAGAAAAAAGCAAAAACGGACAGCTGGCTGGGCTTCCTGTTAGCAGCTAGCTCTCACTTGGACTTGACCTGCGACTTCTTGACGTTGGAAGCGGCTATATGAGCTGGGCCACGGACCCGGAGTTCGTGTTGGACATATATCTTTTTGAGAAACTAGAAAAATGAGCGAGCCAGGCAGGCCCAGCACTCCTTGACCCTCATTTCCATCCTTTATCTTCTCCCCTCCCCTGCTGCCCCCCCCCCCCCCCCCCCCCCCCCCCCCCCCCCCCCCCCCCCCCCCCCCCCCGCAGTGGGAAAGCCCAGCGGAAGCGCAGACTGGACTTTCACACGGCGTTCTTCCAGCTAGAGCAGCAAATGGGAGACAGTCCTGCTACCTGGCCCTTTCCCTCAGCGATGTGGTTCGAATTCAGGCAGGTCTGGAAAGCAGTGTCTCATGCCTTTCACCATTGCTTTGGGGACTGTTGCAGGCACTTCAAATATATTGATTTTTGAAATAATTGGACATAACTTCTTTCTTTTCCAAAGGCTTAGACTTCACTGCTATGCTCCAGGTGACAGCAGCAGGCCAGAAATGTCAACACCCAATCAGGGAAAGTGGCTCCTCCTTGTCCAGGGCCTCAAAGTGGTACATTACTGCCTCCCAGGGACTCCCAAGGCTGGGTTTGAGCCACAAAAACTGGCCGGCCACTGGTCAGCACCACGGACAGCTCCGACCCGCGTTGCCCTGGGATGTTCCTCTCTGGAGATACCTACCTGAATCCCTCCCTGTGTTTAAGCAAATCCAGACGCCTGGACCATGCCTAGTGGATTCGAATCCTTAGGGGTGAAGCCCTAGAATCTAGTTTTGTAAAGTCCTTGGATAATGCTGACACCGCTGGTCTGCACAGGCAGTACTGGGGGCCGCTGGGAGGCAGTAACCTGCTCACAGTTTCACAGGGAGGTATTCAGAGAGCCAGACTGGCACTTCCGATGGGTCCACTTCTCTGAGAGCGCCACAGGCTCATTTGCCTTGACCAGGAGCTGAGGAGCAAAGAGCACAGCGATGGGTGTTTTCTTGACAGAAAGTGGTGTCTGCCAGGCTTTCCAGCGCCATCCTTCTGAATCCGAATCTGCGTGGGAGCAGGCTCTGGGGCTGTATGCACTAGTCAGAGAAGCCACTTTTGTGTCATTGCTGACTGAACGAACTCCTCCCTGCTCCTTTCTGTCCTGCTCACTCTCAAAGGGGGATGGTGCTGCTGAGGTTGGCAGACAGTGGGGCTCTGAGCACACCTGTCACCGGTGTGCCACTGGGTGGGAAACTGGACCTCAGGCTGGGCCTGCATCCTTCTCACCCTCCAGGCTGAAACGCGGAGTTCCCAGAAGCAGGCAGGCACAGCCCCTCGAGCTTTCTCGTCTTCCCAAGTGGTGCCCACTCATGATTGTTGGACAGTTGTGTTTCAGTGTGGGGAAGGCAGGCCTGGTCCCTGCTGTCGGGCGGCATTTGGGAGACACATGAAACAAACCAACCAGCAGTAGAGATATTCGGCTGGTGCTTTATGTCGGAACCGTGCAGAAGGAACATGCACTGGAAGGGACCAGATGTACTCGAGGGGTCCATACGAGCCCATTTGAACGAAATATGGAGCACTCCTAAAGGTGTGCTCTGTGAAGATTGCCAGGTGTGGAGTGAGGCCTCTGGCCCGGAACTGAGTTGGACTGCCCTTTCTGTTGCCGCGCAGCATCTGTCGGCCTCGGCACATAGGATGGGGGAGAAAGGCTCAGGTTCGGGGTCATGCACTTGGGTTTGGATCCTGCCACCCGTGTAGACCAGCGTGTTACCGCGTTCTCCTGGTGACCGCAACTGAAGATTCTGCACCTCCCCACCGAAGTTTCGGTGTGAGAGCAGGCTCAGCGCACGGCCTGACCCGCAGAGGTGCTCACGCCTGTGGTGGTGGGTGCTGGTCACTTCCCAGGTCTCCTGGTGCCTCTTAATGCCATCCCCGACCTCCCCACTCCCACCACCTCCCCATTCCAGCCGCACTTTACAGACGGGGTGTCAGCCTCATCCTCTAGTTCCGGGGTCCTCGAGTCCTGGCCGGAGGGGCCGGTCCAGGCAATCCAAGGAAAAACGTTCCATTTCTACTGATAGCTAGTGGAACAGAACTCCAAACGGCACCGAGGGACAAACAGCGCAGAGGCGACATCTGTGCCTTGTCCCCACAGAAACCTGCCGTAGGTGTTCTGTGTCACAGACGTGCTGCAGGTGTGCCTGCCTGGCTCTGGACGAACTCTGGATCGGCTCTGCCTCTGGATCCGGTCGAACATCCACGCCGTGTTTTCATGACCGTGCTTAAGCGGGTGCTTGTCTCACAGAGCCTACACGTCTTGTTCATGAGTTTAAACGCTTCATTTGGCTGAGGGGCTGGCAGCTCCCACCAAGGCCACATGGGGAGCCTGTCCTGCCCTCCCTGCAGCCCCAGGGCCACTGCCCCCCACTGCTGTTTCAGCTGCCTGCTCTTCAGACTCTTCTCCCTGTTCCTTCCCCGCCGCATTCCCCCGTTGTGAAGCAGGTGCTAGATAAATAGTTAATGTGGGGGGAATTTCGTGGGAAACAACAGGGCTCGTGTTTATTTTTAAGCAGCTGAGTTATAGAGCCTCTCCAGGCGCCGGCCAGGTGGGGAAGGTGTCTGGCTACGAGGTGCCGTGAGGTGGGCGAGGCTGCTGTGAGCTGGAGAGGCCTGTGCACAGGGGACTGGGAATGGGGGCAGGAGGGCTCCGGGGGAAGCCTCGTGAAGGAGGGTCTATCACCTGAACGGGGTAGAGGGTGCCAAGGAAGAAGCAAAATCGTAGTGAGGATCTGAGCCAGGAGCCCCCAGGCTGGCAGTGGCACAGAGTTTGGTTTTTGTGGTTGTGGCTCCAGGCAGAGCTGGTTCCGGGGCCCACATGGTCCCATCAGAACTCTCTCTCCCTCTTTCCCCTCGCCTTTGCTTTCCCCTTTCCTGCTTTGCTCTCAGATGGGCTTTCTCCAGTTCCAGGCTTGTGTCACCCTGACGGCATCCCAGCCTCTCTCCTGAGAGTCCCAGCAAAGGTGCCGGGGGTTCGATTGCATGGTCTGCCTGGGCCCTGTGCGGGGGAGCTGACAAGGCGTTACACTGTGTCCGTGGTCATTTGGAGGGAGATCATCTTTGGAATGTTACGTCGTCTGTTCCTGAATGTGGGATTTTTTCCATTTGAGTCCGTCTTTAATTTCCTTCCACAGTGTTTGTGGTTTGGAGAGTACAGGCTTTATACTTCTTTCATTCATGTGCCCATTCTTGATCCAGTCTCGGGCCAAAGAGACAGAGTGTTCCAGAAGCCGGACTTGGCCCCTGTGCCCTCCCTGCAGACTTTCCTCAACTATGAGGACTGGAAATGCCGAGCAGGAGGTCTTTAACTGTCTTCGAAGCTACAGGGATCCCAACAGAGATGGAGGCGGGGAAGTTGGTCGCTGGGCAGCAAGAGGTAGGACAGAAGAGTAACTTATAAATTCCACAGTGGAAGCTTCGGTCAAGGCATGGGAGGTATGCACAGACGGTAGAGCTGGGGTTTCCAAACCTACTGTTCCCTTGAGTATGAGAGAAGAAGTGGAATCACTGAGACCTGCAGCATTCTAGGCCACAGGACTGATGTTTTGGAATCTTCTATTCAGCTCAGGCTGCAGACAAGGCAGGTGCACAAGCTGAGCTCCTCAGTGGATGCTGCTAAGAAGACTTGACTGTAATGATGGGGGCTCTGCCGATAGACTGAACTCAACACTCCTCCCCACCAGCCAGCCCACGAAGTCTAGCTGAAAGCTTCCTGGGCCTTGTCCTAAACGCCGTTGACATAGGATCGTACTTCCTTCTGACCCCACCCAGGGGTTCCCACCCTCAGCACTGGACTCCCAAGCCAGCAGTGCATGGAACCATCCTGCAGAAATCGGTTTCTGCATATGCATATGCATTTGCATTTCTTTGATCTGTACCATCGTCTTCAGGCAACTGACTTGAGAACTTAGAGGTTTCTCCAGCCGTCCAGATTTGAAGCTCCCTCGAAAGCAGCAGGGGTTGACAACTGCAGGCCTGGCTGTGGCGGGGTCTGCGGGAGCATTCTGCTTCCGTGGCTCTCTGTCCTGTGTAAAGCCTACCCTGGCCCCTGGCCCCTAGGGAGCAGGAACTCGCTGCCCTGCTCACTGCTGTGTGGAAGTGACTTTGGGTGTTTGTACATGTCCGCTTGATGGACAGGCAGATGCCGCCCTGCCTTCTGCCTCTTGACTTTGAAGTCAGTTCATCTGTTCCCAACCCCCGCCCATCCAGCCCCGTAGGGGTCTCCTTGGGACACGGCAGCTAGGCAAAGTGGAAGGAAGTTGGGCCCGGAGTTGGCCCCTCTGCCGCCCTCCAGCTTGTCCGCGGCCACAAGACTTAGCACCTCTGGGCTCATCTCGGAACATCGTTAGGCTGGAAACGAGGCTTGCGCGTGCCTCCGCTCGTTTCCTGGAGTGCACACTACACCGGCGGCCGCCGATGCCGCCGTCGCGCCCCTGTCCTGCCGCCACTCCCATCAGCCGGTGGCGTCGGCAGCCATGCGTGTGCACCCCTCCCGGAGGTACAGTTAACACTGACGCTGCCCAGTGCCGCCTCTGCTGCCGCCAGAGCTGTGAGAACCTCGGAAGCAGACCCTCTCTGACCGTCACACTTGAATGGAACGCGAGGACGTGGGGCACTGAGCAGGAGGACTGCACTTGATGGGTGTGGCTGCGCGCTGTCAGCCCAGTGATGGCCGCTGTCCCACTGGCTCAGGCTGGGCGTCGGCTCCGCGGGGCTCCCGGGAGGACGGGGCATCAAAGAGTGAGCGCATGCGGCATTGCCTGCGGGATGTTCAGCCCAGTCTCTGCCTCTGGGCTGAGGACTCGGTCCAGGGGATGGCATTTCAGACAGGTGCGGAGAAGAAAATTGCCCTCTTGCTCCTGTGCTGCCTCCTTGGACTGCAGTACAAAAAGGGAGTCAGGCCTTCCCTCCACCCTGATGCACGGAGCACAAGGCCCTGTGACACCAGGCCCCGTGGCCGCCATCCCTCCTGCCACCGCAGCCACTCCAGGGGGTTAGCTCTGGACGCACATGTGTATGTTTGTGGAGAATGTGCTGCATTGCTGGCTTTTCAGTTTCTCACAGGTTTGGCGCTGCCGTCTTCATTCATCACACCCTGTTTAGGTTCCTGGAGGGGCTGTTAGGGGATGGGAGAGTCTAGTTGTGCCTGTGAGGGCAGCTGTCCTGCGTGTATTCTCTAGCAATTCTACTCAACGGCCCTGATGGCCGTGTCCAGTGGATGTGTGGGTGGTGCAGGGGGCCTCCCTGACCTTGCCTGCAGGTGCAAATGACCTAGACCATGCTGCCCTTGGGGAACACCCCCCTCCCCACTGCTGCTGTCTTCATCTCTGCTCAGGGCCCTGAGACCTATCCCTTACCTTCCTCTTCCTTCCAGCCATTACGGTAAGACTTGAGTTGAGTTGCCAGAGTATAGTAATTAACTGGACTTTGCTTTCCTGTCCCCTCAGGGACCAGTGACTCTGGCGTCTAAGCTAGTGGATGTCTGTACAAACTCTCAAACCGGCTGGTCTTCCTCCCCAGCCCTGAAACTCCAAGCCCAGCCTCCTCGTCCTGCTCTCATTCACACCTGCACGTCCCTGCTGGCGAGCACCTCTGAGAAAAAGCTTATTAAAGTAGCCCGCCCACATGCCCAGCAGTTTGGCCCAGATGTGCACATCAGGCCCAGCCTCGGACCATTTGGAACCCAGCCTTGGTGTAAAGATGAGGATGGTTTCCTCTTCGGAGTTTGCAAGGTTATTTTTTCCCAGTTGGTCCGGGGAAGACACTTGGTACAGCTTGGCTAGAAACACCCTCCGAAGCGCCTATAGGGGCCCAGTAGTTGGGACGCCACCACGTGGGGCGCTCCTGACTCAGATCTCCCCACTCTGTGGGGCGCGTTCAGAGTGCCCAGCAGCCCTTTTCTCGCCTGTTTCCTGGTTGGCAAGCAGATTGTCTCCTGGACACGCCGCGGGCCTGCCTGCCGCGCTGGGAGCGCAGGACGACCGTCCGTCTGCACCTGCGCCAGCTGACCCACGACCCACGCTTGAAAGAGGAAGGGCAGGTTTTAAATACTCCAGGGGACAAAATAGAGCTTTTGAAACTACAGGGTCAGAATTAACTCTCACGGAAGGAGTAGCTGATATCACTCTCACTTAAAGTACCCATTCCCAGGGGTAGAGTCCAGATTCTCCCTGGATGACCATCCCCTGCCCTGGGTCCCCCACCCTCGTTCCTGGACCCCTTGGCACCTGCTATCTTGGAGCAGCTGCAGCCTTGGAGGCCGACGCAGGTTCCCCAGAGCTCTGTCCTCGCTGCAGTGGCCGTGTGTCTGGGCGCTGAGTCTCAGCCTCCTTCTCCTCTGATGGGAGTTCTTAAAATATCCTTCTTAGGGGCTTCTGAGAATGAAAATAATACTCAATGTGCTCAGCCCAGTGCCTGGACGAGAAAATGTCCCTAGATGTGATAGTGACACTCCTCTTACCGCTGCTGGGGCTGCTGCTCCCTCTGCTAATAACAATCCTAATTATTAGTCGCACAGCCCTGGAAAGGCATCCCGCGGAAGACCCTGTGCTCACCTTTGTCCTGTGTGATCCTGCACTTGCTTCTCTGTCTTGTAAAGGTTTGTTTGTCTGTTTCCCAGTGACTGTAAGCTCCTTGAAGGCAGGAGTCAAGGCATGTCTTCTTCTTCGGTGCCTGGCTCAAGTCAGCCGAGGACTGTTTGGAGGAAAAATGTATGAACAGACGAGTGAACATGTGACTGGGTTGCTGAGTAAGCGGCTGAGCGATTCCAGCCCAGCAGCACATCCCAGCTGGGCGGTTTGCTCTAAAATGGAGCATGAATCCTTCTCTTTGCGTGCCCACTCACTGGGGCCACCCCACCAGCCTGTCTTACCCACTGCTCTCAGTCATCTCCTGACTGCTCTCCCGGCTTGGTTGACTACTCCCATTCTTCACGTCTCCTCCCAGGCACCTCCCTTCCGTCACCACGCAGGCCTGTGTCCCTCTCTTGTCGTAGGTGTTTGGGTGCCTTCTTTTTGTCCCACTAGACCGAGCTCCTCCAGGAGGAGCCCTGCTCCTCACAATTTGCTTCACTTGGGACGCTGCCGCGACCCCAGCAGGCTGCATAGAACAAGCCACCAGAAATCAGCAGCATGGCCACATCAGCCACCACGGGACAGTCACTGTGCCAGGCAGTTACGTTCCCGTTCATGTGACAGCCCGTGCTAATCGGTTGGCACCAGGGACCCTCCTTCCTCCAGTGGACCTATCCGCAATGTGGCCTCCGCACCCTGTTTATGCCCCATGCCGCTGCCCTGGCAGAGCCTGGCCTGGGACTCCCCACTGGCCACGAGGTGCAGGAGTCCTGGCTTCCCTCGTGCCCAGCAGTGAGCAGTCCCATCAGAACTGGGCGTGGGAAGGTCCACGGAGCCAGACCTCTCTGCTGCTTGGGAGCTGAGTCAATGCCCAGAATTCTCTAGACAGTAATGTCAGGTTAGCTGATTCCGAAGTGGACGTCTTGCTGTGGTTGGGCTGACCGTCATTTCTTTTGTGAAATGTCACGATAAAATTAAAAAGGGACTCTGGAAATGCAGGGTCACGCCTGCCCACGCAGCAGCGCACAGGAATGGGGCTCAGGGCCCCCTAGAGAGGCAGGATGTGGTGGAGAAGGCAAGACGGATGTGCGGGAAGGAAAATGCTGGAAACTGCAAGGGGCAGAGTCCCAGGTGACCCCCAGCTCGTCCTCGTGCACAGCATTCCTTCCTTTCGGAGATAGTCTTAATTCGATGGCATCTTTATCTTCCCGAAGATCGAAATAAAATTAATCTTTTCTGGAGGGAAAAACATAACCCCCATCAAAATAGCCCTGCATATCGTATTCTTTCAAGCAAGAGCTGACTGCAGGGTCATAACTCGGGAGCATCACTGACAGCAGCAGCAGAGTCGCCGCAGAACGACAGCAGGACCACTGGAACGAGGCCTCACTCAGCCACCACCAAAGGGTCTGCCCGCTTCTATGAACTGAACCCTTCCAGTCCTGTTACCCATCCTGTGTGTGTGACTGCGGCCCCAGGAGTCCACCCGGAAGACTCATGGTCCTCTCCGCCCCGAGCACCCACCCCGCCCGGTGGGCAGGCCTTGAAGGAGCCCCTGGGACCGCCGGTCTCTGCTCCCTGTCGGAGGAACTTGAAAGCCGGGAGCTGGTGCGCGGGTCAGCCCTCATTCTTCCACCCCACCCCCATCACTGTCATCTGCCCTTGGACTGGGCAAACCACTCCAGATCACTCTTCCTGGTGGCCTGCCTTGTCTCCCTGAAATGCACTCCGTTCATTTCCACAGCAGACGCTGTGCTGTGAGGTAGGCTCTGTATTTGGGGCTGACCAGCACATGGGGGGAGGGCCTGAGAGCTGCTGGCTGGCAGCCTTCCAGGCCAGAGGGCAGCTGGGACAGGCCTGAAGACACCCGCAGGTGGTGAGCAGGACTTGGAAGAAATGGGGGGCTGACTGGGGATGGTGGGCGAGCAGGCTGTGTGTGCTCAAACTCTGTGGCCTGTAGTCTTTTCTCCCTGCAGCCGCTAAGCCAGCCCAGGGTCTGCCTTCTGCACTCCAGCAAGCCAGCTCCTCTGCCCACAGCCTTTGCATTTTCTGGTCCCCTCAGTGGTGTGCCCTCCCGGACACCTGATGCAGTGCTACCTGCAGGAGACGCGTTTCGCCCTCCATCCCTCTCACAAACATGGGCGTGCCTGCTGCCCACTGTGGGTCACTGCATCTCAGCACACGCCCCAGCTCGGCGTCCACCATCTCCCTGCCCGCCCCCCACCCCCACCCCACGCACACACAACCTAGAGGAAAGGCATCCTGGAGGAACACTGGTATTGTCAGCATCGGTCACAGGGCCTGGCCAGTGATTGTTGGCCACAAGTGAGGCAGGCCCCAGCCTATGCCTGTTTTACAGATGAGACACTGAGGCGCCGAGGGGTTCAGCCACCTGACCGCAGAGCTAATAAATAATAACGCTGGCCGCTCTGCTGGCCAGAGGGCTTTGTCTGGTAGTGTGACCGCCTCAGTGTCTCCTGGAAGGTATTAGGACTCAGTCTGTCATACTGTCATGTAAAGGGCGTAATCGGCTCCCTGACACTGGCAGCACTGCTTCCAACTGATGAGGCCCCTGGCTGCCCAGTTCCTGCCCGCTGGAGGGCCTCTCCTTTTCCCAGGAGGCCAGGAACCTGGGTCTGATGTATGCATCCTGCTTCCACGGTTTGAAGCCATACAAGCCCTAGCGACTGTGGAAAAGGCAGGACCACCCCCACCACGTGATCAGACTGTGACGGATCCCCAGGGTGAATCAGTCTACATGGCATGGAGTTCGTGGACTGCAGACGGCCAGCCTCCTCCTGGGTGGACAGAACCCCTTTCTCTTTCAGAAGCCGTGGGCACACCTAAAAACTCACGTGTTTGCACGTGGACTAGGCATTAGATACCACAGTTATTATTCATTTGTTCGAGGCGACCGTGGCTTTATGGTTAAACAGGAACATGTCCTTGATGTTTTAGAAGTGTGCTCTGAAGTATTTTGGGGTGAAATGTCGTGGAATTCAGGGCACCTGGTGAAATTAGAATTCCAGACGAGCGATGAGCGTTTCTGTGGTGCAGGTGTGCTCCAGGCGCTGCACGGGAAGGTTTTACGCTGTGGACCTGCCGGGCTGCTGAAGTAGCGTTGAATTATGCACTAGTGAATATCGAGTTAATACTGAAAGAGATGCGTTATCTGAAATCCCAACTTCACGTACCTGCTAATGTAGCACGTAGAAAGATCCTGCCACGCTGGGGCCCGTGACAGGCCTCGTAGAGACTCTTGGTCAGAGACGGGGCGTGTCTGCGCCCCGTCCGGCGACATACCGGGCCCTCCCACCTCCGAGGGTGAGCTGTCCCATCCGGCCTCGGGTCCTCGATGCCAGCCCCTCTCCAGGGTGTAATTTCCTCCTCCGTCACGTGAGGTTCATCAGCGTCTCTTCGTCATTTGTCACATGTTCAGTGACCTGCACTTCCTGGGGGAAAGCCTGCCTTGGCCCCGAGGCTTTTGTGATAGCTGCTCCCACCGCCCCACGCGCCGGTGTGCGGGACGGGCTGTGGAACCCGTGGGGCTGGACGGCATGAAAACCCAGGGCTTTGTCCCGGGTTCCTCAGAATTTTGACACGGGCCGCGGGTCACTGTGCAGGTCTGCGTCCCAGTGAACGAGTGCACGGGATGCAGCAGAGGGGCCCGGCACGGAGCCTGTGCGCAGGTCCACGGTTTTCAGCAGAGGTGCAGCTTGTTTCTCCATTAGAGTTCCTTTTGTTGTAATGACTGGTTCATGTTCTGGAAAAATCTGAAGTATCCTCTCCGGGAGGCGGCATTTACTGTCATCACAATTACACATTGGCCTTTGTCATCGCTGGACTGTGTCCCTCACTGGGCTGCGACCTCCCCCAGGCCCAGGCCCTCGCAGTGGCTGTGTGTAGTGTCTGTTCTGGCCCTGTCCCCACGGGCACGGCGCAGGTGTGCCACAGACGGCAGCCGCCGGGCCGGGTCCCTTGACTCGCGGGCACTCCCGACGCGACCACAGACCTGCACGTCCCTCAGTAACGACGGTGATAGCAGCCCTGATGCTCCACGGCGTCTCTGGTGCCCGTGGCGCACTGCGGGGCCTTCGGCACTTTGCCCACCGGAGCGGCTCCCTGTCGGGCTCTGGGCGGCGCAGCCGGGTCACTGTGTTTGCAGGGTGGTTTGGGATGGCGAGGCCCACACCCTGAGCGCACGTCTGTTTGCCTGTCTTCTCAGGACGCCAAGTTTGTGGAGGAGCGACGCAAGCAGCTGCAGAGTTACCTGCGCAGCGTCATGAACAAGGTCGTCCAGCTGGCCCCCGAGTTCGCCGCCAGCCCCAGGAAGGAGACTCTGGTGCAGCTGATGCCCTTCTTCGTGTGAGTGTCACCCTCCTCCTTCGGGGTTGGGAGCGGTGTCCCTGGGTCCTGGGCGCCGGGACCCGGGCGTCAGGCGCGTGGAGTCGCATCCCTGAGCCCTGCGGGGCTTCCGGAGCAGAGCTTCAGCCTCGGGGAGCAGCGGGGGCCCAGGCAGGACTCGGGCTCGCGGCAGCTCGCAGCTGCCTTGGAACTCAGGTGGTCGCGGTCGCTGCTTCTACGACTTGGGGCGGAGCAAACAATCTCACAGACCCCACTGGCACCACTTCAGTTGTTTCATATTCGTGTGATGTAAGTGTGAACACACACAGCAGTACATGTAATTCTGTTTCTTTGTCTCTTACATAAGTCAAAAGGGTTTACACACCACGCACTCAAAACTCATCCACAGTCATCCTTTGACACAAGCCGTCTTTCTGAAACCAAATCTTCGCTCGCGTGAGCTGGCCCTTCCGTGTCCCGGGGCTCGCGTCTCTGCCCTGACCACACGCCCCCACTCCTCGGGGCTCACCCTGCTGGGAAGTCTGGCGTGAGCCCGTGTCGGGGCCGCCACCCGGTGCCGCTGCCTTTCCGCAGCGAGTCCCCTCTGTTCTCATCAGGCCCTCGCTCCCGCCCGTGGAAGCAGGGAACCTAAGTGGCGGACCAGGGCTTGGTGCCGAGTGTTCCGACGTGTGGGATGTGATGATGTTGTTCGTGAAGTGTCACAACGGGATTGTAAGGCTGGGACTGGTCTTGAGAAGCCCTGTTCTGGGTCCACGTGATGGCTGGGATGCTGTCGCTATGTTATTTTCTACTTTAGACACCAGAGCTCTCCCAAAGGACAGGCCTCGGGCTCCAGGATGTGTTCGGCGCTGAAAATCCAAGCGGCTCCCTCTGCTGCTGCCTGTGGGGCCGGGCCGCCTCTGCTGTCTCTGGTGGCAGCATTCCCAGTTGCGCTGCTCACCAGACAGACACTGGCGGATGCCTGCAGGGCAGGGCTTTGAGGCTGCAGCCTAATGGGTTGCTTATGTTTTTCTCATCGTGAGGGCTTTCATGAGCGTCCCGTGATGCTGGACCTTCTGATCAAAGATGCCCTTTTCCCCCAAATAGATACCCCACGTGGAAAACTCGTTTTCGTTTTACTTGGTTATTTGCGGTGGCACGGCTTTGTTTTGCTGTTTTTAAAGTGCCCATCAGTTCAGGAGGAGTTCCCATCATTTGAAATGCCCCTGGCCCGGCTTGCATTTGGAAGTTAACTGGCGTCATGTGCATTTGGTCTACGATCTGATGGCAATGGAGTCAGAGACTTGATCCTGAGCCCCCGATGCGCAGAAAGGCCGCCTACCCTGAGTCTGAGAAGGAGCGCCTCCTCTGCCCCTGAGGGCAAGCCCGTGCCCATACGCACACAGGCAGGCCAGTGTCTCTGGTGGAGCGTTGATGGAGTGCGCGCCTGCGAGCCTGGGGAGCTGGCCCGTCATGCAAGCTCGGCTTGGGCATCCACATCTGTGTTGGGGCCATTCAGCAGCAGAGAGAGACCTCGTGTGCCTCATTAGCGTGGGGCATACGGGTCAACTGCATGGGCTTTAAACGTACAAGGGGTTTCGGTAGGAGATGGTGGCACATGATTCCGGAATGGACATCGGTCCTGTCCCTGTGAAGCTGAGCAGCTTGCCCCTTTGGCTTTCCTTGCAGCTCCTCACCAGCCGCCCTCTCTTCCTTTGTCTTTCTGGCTAAGATGGGCTCACAGGTTGGCATTTGTAGTTGTCTCCTTTGGGGTAATGGAAGATGAGCCACACTGTGTCTGTGCTGCTCAGTGCTCACGTGACAGGCCCCTGCCTGTGCGCCTGCAGAGACAGCCGGCTGGCTTTCGTGCAGAGGCTCACCCGGGAGACTTTCAGTTTAAGAATCTCCTGGCTAAGGAAATAAAACCCAAAGCAGTTTGTTTTTCATTTTTTCTTTGAAAAGGTGCAGGCAGAAATGAAGGAGGCAGGCAGACAGGCAGGAGGACAGAGGAGGAAGAAGCATTTATTTTATTCAGTTGTTCATCTTGGCTGTTCCCCCGGGCCCAGGTCTTGAACCTGGATCCTTATGATGTACATGGACTGCACCCGGTGCAGTAAACTGCTGAGCCACCAGCGCGCACCGTACTCCGCCCCGGAAGATCCCTTTTGCTCCCAAACACAGATGGACGTGGTGCCAAGGACCGTGCACCCCCTCATTGGAG
Source organism: Solenodon paradoxus (assembly GCA_004363575.1). Lineage (NCBI taxonomy): Eukaryota > Metazoa > Chordata > Mammalia > Eulipotyphla > Solenodontidae > Solenodon > Solenodon paradoxus. The sequence continues at coordinate 158,154 of RJWH01001063.1, forward strand.
CACTCACTGCGGCCCTGCTTGGTGGTTGGTTCGCACTTTCTCTGCTTGGAGCAGGCGGGCACCACGTCTCCATTTTCTGAGGTAGAACCTGACTAGTGCGAGCAGAAAGGCAACTTCGTGCAGTCCCGGCCCTGCTGACAGCTGTGAGGCTCGGCGCCTGGGCCTGCTCACGAGAGCTGCCTGCCCCAGACCCCGGTGCCCTGCATGCGCCCCAGGCACAGAGGCCAGACATGCAACTGCAAACACGCTGACCCCCCAGCCCGTTTAGTTGACCAGTCCTATGGGGGTCTGTTGCTTGTTTTTCTTACTGGACCTGTGGTTGACATAAAAAATTGCCAAGTGTCAGATTAAAACAGCTAATAAGCTTCTCCTGAAAAACAAGAGTTGGTCATACCCTGTTACAGACAGAACGTCCATGTCCCCCAGAATTCCTGCATTGAAGCCCTACCCCAGAGCAATGATCCTGGAGTGACTAGGTGTGGATGCATAGAAGGGTGGCCCCAGGGTGGGGTTAGCTTCCTGATGAGAGGAGGAGACCAGAGCCCTCTGCGCAGAGGGCACAAGGAGACAGCAGCCATCGCAAGCCGAGGTGGCCTTCACTGGAGCCGCGTGCCAGCACCGTGGCGCTGGCCTTCCAGCCTCCAGGACTGACAGGAATAAGTGTCTCTTTCCCATAAACCACCCAGTCTGTGGTATCTTGTTATGGCAGCTGGGGTGAGTGTGTACTCGTTTGTTCCCACACCTGCCTGCCCCGCAGACACCGAGTTTGCAGTCCTGGCTCTCCCCACCGCGCACAGGCCGCCTCTGTGTGGCGCCGGACGGGAGGACCACACAGCCCGCTTCCTGTGGGCCTTGGACCGGAGCCTGCACTCCCATGTGAGTTCTGGCAGACTGGCAGTGCCTGCCCATCTTTATGAACCTGCTGGAGAGCCCGGGGTCCGGCCTCCGGTGGCCCGGCTCATGCACGTCCCCCCACCCGCGTCCTGTTTGCGCTCAGTGTGTCCGCGCTCAGTGTGTCGCACGGGGCCGCACGACGACGCTTTTCTGCGCTCTGCACAGATCTGCATCTTTAAGAACCGGCAGGTCAGTTTTTCCTCCCGGTCTCTCTGCCTCCCACTGCTGGTTTTGCCGATGCCAGCCGCAGTCTGAGTGAGAAAGTGGGACAGGGAGAAGAGGGCCGCTGTTTTTCCATTTTGAACGTTGTGTGTCAGTCTGGCCCAGGTGGGGACCAGAGTCCTCTCCCCGCTGAGCAGCAGCAGCCCCATGTCCTCCTGCCATTTCAGAAAGGTGGCCATGCAGCGTGACACATGACAGATGTCAGAGCAGACATGGGGCAAGGGCATGCCCCTGTGAAAGCTCACTAATGAAGGACGCTTGGATTCCAAGAAGCCGTCTTGCAGAATTGGACCGCAGATCGGCCTGGGCTTAGATGATTTGTTGTGTTGTCATTTAGGACGTTATTAAAATGTTTTTCTGCACAGTAATTCATCCTCGGGAAAAGCATCATGTTCTGCGGCTCCTTCAGGGGAGAAAGTTCCAGGGTAGAAGCTAGAGTAATGTAGGTCACAGCAGAAATTCCCAACTGGATTTTCAGCAGAAAGCGCGGTCGATGTTTTCCACACTCCCCACCGCCTTCTGCTGCCGCATTTACTCTGAAAGTTGTTAAATGTATTTTTTGCTGAAATATGAGCTGCCATGTTCTCGCGGGGAGCAGGGCTTTTGCTCGGGGGTGAAATGCCCCAGCCCGTGCTCCACCGGAACCCCAGCCTTTCGGAACCGAAGTTGAGACCTCCTGCTTTTCACGTCGCTGCTACCAGCAGCTGGGGGTCCTTCCCGGGGGCGCCTCCCACAGCTGTGTGGGCTGGCCGGGCAGCAGCATCCTCAGCACTACCCAGTAGCAGCTCCTCCTGAAGAGTCTCAGACGTGCGGCTGGCTGGTGGGCTGCCTGGCGGGGGCGGTGTGGAAAGTCACCTCTACGTGGGCGTGGTTTTGGGAGAGGACCTGTCCTGGCTGGCACCTCTGCTACAACCTCTCTGCTGGCTCCTCTGGTCTGCGTCGGCAGTGGTTTGAGAGCCCTGGGGGCAATGGGAGGTGTAGGGATTTGAGTCCGTGCTGTTCCCCGGCCAGCAAAGGAGGGGCTCGACCTGTGAGTCCTTGGGGCTGGGGTGTGCCGATGCTGGGGATTCAGTGAGGTGTCCTGTGTGGGAGCGTAGTCATGTCTCTTCCCTGTTCGCTGTCATCAGTGGATAATGAGACTCATGAGAAGGCCGAGGAGCGGATACCAACCAACACCCTGCAGACATTGCCCCGACCTTCATCCGTCCATCCTTCTTTCCATCACCTCTCCAAGAAAAGCACTGGAGTCCCGGGAAGTGGCAGTCATGTCCTTGAGGTCATTCTGAGAGAAGTGGGGGTGCAAGGGGGCACGAAGCTACCCTAGAGTGTGAGTGTGAGCGTGGCCGGGTCCTGCTAATACACTGCTGTGACCTGAGTTATTCCGAAAGCCAGCCTCCCCCACTTCCCACTGGGGCTCTCCCAGTCTCGAGAAAGTGATTCAAGGTCTGCCCTGGGGGCACCGGTGCCACTGCTGTGCTGGCTTTTCAGGGAAGCTGAGGGGAGGCCGGGCCAATGGCAAGGCTCCCCTATGGGCGCTCTGTTCACTCCTCAGAAGCTCATTACCTGGAGGCCCCTCCCAGGGACGTGTCGCTGTCCCCTAGAGAGATGGATGACATGTAAAATGCCACTTAATCACCTCCAGCTGCTGGCCTGGCTATTTCTGGAGCTGCTATGAAGGGAGGCAGCAAAGTGTGTGGTCCCCAGGGTGCTGGCCTCTGGGTCCCCGGGGCTCCCGCACAAGGAGATCTAATAAATTGCACTTCTTGAAAATGACGAGGGTGACAGCTACCCATCTCTAATATTCAGCCGGCCTCCCTGTCCTTGGGCACCAACAGTCACAGTGATTTGCTCCATTTCTGCCAGTTCTTCCTGCTCGCTGCTGAGGGAGGGCAGCTGTGCGGCACTTGGGCCTCTGGGAAAGCAGGACCCAGAACGTCACCGGACAGAAGCCTGCTGGGCACCTGGAGAGCCCCCACACACCCAGAACGTCGCCTCGTCACCTGCTGGCCCTCAAAGCCCTGGAGAGAGCAGAGAACTAAAGAAAAACAACTCTGAATACCTGCACCTTAGTGAGAAGGGGAGGTGGAGGAAGACAGGCACGCATATAACCTACTGCCTAATAATAAGGTCTTCTCAGAAAATGGGTGCAGAGTTAGAGGCTAGCATCCCGCAGGGCGGCATCCCCATCCTGCAGTCCAGGAGGCCTGTGAGGGAAGGTTTCAGAAGTCTGGGTGTTCCGAGAGGGACTGCATGTGCAAAGGCCCTGGGGCAGGGGCTTGCCTGGAGCGGTAGATAAGGCTCGTGTGTCCCGAGCCGGAGCAGCAACCAGAGCGGTCCAAGGGCAGGGTCAAGCTTTGGAGGCCAGTGTGGACATGGGGATTTACCCTAAGTGGGTCAAGAAGCCACTGAAGGTGTGAGAAGGTCTGTGACATGACCTGGTCTGCATTTTTAAAACCTCACTCTGGGTGTGGAGGAGAGAATGGAGCGGAAGGCTTTGGTGGGGTCTGGGCAGGCGGTGCCAGGAGCTTGGGTCGGGGTTGAGAAGCAATTTCCCCCCCGAATGTACCTGAGGATGGGCTCTTGGGGGTGATAAGACTTTCTGACTCACCTGCACCTGCCTGTCCAGGTGGGTCTGGACGCCCAGGGTGCTTACTTGCGACAACCTCGTGTTCAGGTCTGAAAGGTGTATTGGTGCCGACCTTTCACAGGCCCTGGGCTAGCAGGGCGGTTGGCAGGGTTTCCTGCAGGTGCCCAGACGTGGAGTCAGCCAGGTGTCCAAGGCAGAGTTTCTTCCTTTTATTCTTTGATTCATTTAATGGCATTTTCAGGGGCCCCACTGCATGTTCCACGGCCTCGTTTGTGCCCTACTTTCTTTGTGCTCTGCCGGTGACCAGCTCATGGCCTCGGGTGCGTCAGCCAAGCTCTCTTGCCTCAGTGTCTCCATCTGTCCTCCGGAGACGACGAAAACTTGTACTGTGAGCCTCTCGCGTAGTAAGCGTGCACGAGAGGGACTCATTTTACCAGCACAGAGGAGTCTGGGGAGCAGGCAGGCGTTTGGAGGAAGTGATAAACTTAGGGTATTTAAAAACCTGAAACGCTGCAGAAGACAGAAGACGAAGCAGACGCCACACCTCCTCGCTGTGCGTGGCGCTCCCCTCATCCCCGCCCCCGCGGCCAGTCGCGTCTCTTACGTAACTTTGCAGAAATTGTCAACACTTCCATAAGCCACAGCCGGACTCACACGCGGTGCCGTAGTTTGCCTTTTCAGTGCAGTCAGGCTGACTCGTCGCTTTGGAAGGCCAGGCGGTATCCAGTGCACTGGCTGTTTCCGACTTGATTTCGCCTTTGCGCTCTCTGAACAGGGAAAGATTTCAGTTTTTCTCCCGTAAACTGCTACCAGGAGCATCTCCATGGACAGATATTTTGTCAGGCAGGTCTATACGATTGATTTCTGCAAGCAGTTGGGCACGTGCAGTAATACATTCGGACAGATTTCTATCCATCTGAGCCCCCCTGACACTCACTATTTAATGGGTGTGAGCACAGCTGGGCAGCAGAGGGTAGGGGTCCTGGAAAGCTGGCTGGGACCTGGGGGAGGGTCTGGGGGAGTCCCGTCCTCACCTGTGGAGGGGGACCCAGTCGGGTGGGCTGGCAGCCGTGGGGTGGGGGTGCAGGGGTACATTCAGAGCAGTTCAGAGCAGGGTGGGTAGGGCAGGGCCTGATAGCGCCGAGGTTCGAAGTGTCTTGTCCAGGCAAAGGGGGTCGGGAGGCCAAAGAGCAAGCTGGTTTGGGAGCAGACGTGAGCAGCCTTGGGTGAGACTAGTCCTGGAGGCAGGCCTCCGAGGTGCCGCCTGATAGGGTGCTTCCTCTGAGCTCGGCATCAGGTGCCAGGGAATGTGTGTTTCCAGGTCTCACGCGAATGCAGTCAAGAAATCGGGAAAACTGTGTTCTCATTCCCGTGCAAAAGTCAAGTGTGGTTGGAAGGTGTCCACGCCGACCAGGCAGGAGCACACCGTCACGGCCTCCAGGGCCAACAGGTGGCTCATGGAGAGAGGTGGACATGGCCCCATGGGTCAGTTTAGTCTTCGCCGAGGCCATGTTAGATGCGACCGACCAGTCACTGTCACAGACGAAGTAAATACCGACACGCTCGTGACGTGAGTGGCCTCCCCGCAAACTGCACGCTCTGGAAGCACACCAGCCCCTTCTGTGGGTGATTGTGGTTCTGGGTGGTGCTGGGCCATGGTGGGAGGATCATGTTGCATTGCTTCTTGAACCCCAAGAACAGGTGATGGCCTTCCAGCGCTGCATGTCTCATGACACTTCTGAACAAAGGGTTTTACTGATGAAGCATATCATTCTAGATTTCCACTGTAATGAGTAAGTAGTATGCAGCCGTGGGGAATGTTTTAAGAACGGCTTAGGATTGGGGGATCCCCAAGAATGCAGACTTCTCTTTCTCAAAGTCCTCTCGGGGTTTGGAAACGCTCCGCGGGACGCAGTCTCCTGATGTAAACTTGGGGCTGGAGGTGACACAGGGCACCCAGGGTGGTGGCGAGAGGAGAAGAGAGGACGTGGTGGGAGGCAGGAGACTCAGGAGAGCCGGGCCCAGGGGCAGCGGGGCTTCCCAGAGCAGCGAGCATGAGTTTGCGCCAGGCCCAGCCAGAATGGCACTGTCCTCCAGTCAGCGTGGCCGATGATCGTGGAGCCGGTGGCACCGCGCGGCTCTGGTGGCAGCTCTGTCATTGTGTGGGGGACTCGAACAGGGATTGCAGGGCAGCGGAGGGGAAGCAGCACCCGCCTGCCGTCACCCCGGGGGTGGGGGCCTGGACAGTGGCCACTGCTGGAAGAGACGTGGCCGGGGGGCCTGCTGCACTTCACTCGCCGCCAGCACCCCGCCTCGTCCCACCTTCCACCTGGAAGGCCTCTGGCCTTCAGGGTCCAGGAGCAGCGTAGTTAGATGGACACCTCCAGGCTTGGGGCTCGGCCCGCCTCTGACGCCGGCCCTGTGGTGGGGAATAGACTTGTATAAACGACAGAAAACCCCATCTCCCCTGAAGCCTTTGCCCCCATCTCCTAGCCCCCATCATCACTCGTCGGGAACTGTTCCAGCGGTGGGCAGCTGCCCAGACTGACCCCTCATGGGCACATGCGTGGCGTGGCACTCCAGTCCCTGACCTTTCTGTGTCCTGCGTGCAGACGCGCACCGTCCCAGCACCGGAAGTAGCAGAGCAGGGTGGCAGGGACAGTGGGCTCCGGCAGCCCCTGTGAAGCCACCGCTCTGTGACGATAGACGACAGGGAATGGTGAGGCGTGGAGCTGCAGACCTGCCTCAGAGGCCCCCCCCGCCCTCCCCAGGGGGCCCCACAGCAGCGCAGGCTGTGGGAGCCGAGCTTTTCCGAGAGCGTGTGTAGTCTGATTGTTAGTAACGCGTGTGCGCGCCCAGCGCCACTCCCGTGGCCGCCGCGGCCGTTGCGTCGCAGAGCCTTCGGGGAAAGGGGCCGCGCGGGGCAACCGCAAAGGCAGCAGGTGGAAGCGGGCCGTGCCCACCCAGTCCTGCGGACAGCGGTCCTGGGGGTCTGAGGTTCCCCGGGCCGTGGAGCCCGCTCGGCTCCCCGTGGGAAGACACTGGTCCCCGCACAGCCCGACCTGCCAGAGGTGTGCTCCTCAGGCAACGTGCCCAACAGGCCACATCTGCGGGCGCGTTCCTGTCCGACCTTCCGTAGTCTGTGTGTCCTTGCTCCCCCGAGTCGCGGCTGGTCTTCTCAGCACTTCACTGCGGAGCCGGAGTCCTCATACGGCAGTTGTTCTGTCCCGGGGAAGTGGTCACGTTACTAATGCTGAAGGTCCGGGACGTCTTGTGTTCACACCCGTCACACATCACCACACAAACCCTGTCCACCGGTGTGATTTACCTGAAGGGGTTTCCTGCAGAGCCGCTGTTCTCGGCCCTGCGCGCTGTTTTCACCGGTGCTGCTACCCCGTCTCTCACCGCCTTGCCTCTAACCCCGTGGGTCTGTCTGTGCCCCTAACACGGGCGTTGCAGCTTCCTCCCAGCCCCAGGTGACCAGTGGCAATGGGAGGAGACATTTTTTATTGTCACAGCTGCAGGGACAGTGCTTTTGGCAGCTGGTGGGGAGAGGCCAGGGCTGCTGCTCCATGGTCCACGTGCGCAGAGGCCGCACAGCAGAGGGCGACCGAGCCACATGCCCACAGCACCGAGGTTGAAGGGCCCCATCCAGCCAGGACGCCGGTCTGCCCCCAACTCGTGTGACGAGCTGCAGACCCCGTGTCTCCGTGGTGGAGAAAGAGGTGAGGCAGAAGCCAGAGCGAACCAGGAGCCTGTCTTTGTGAAGCCCCCCACCCTGTTTGAGGTTGGCGTTCTGTCTCTCTGCAGAGGGGCAGGCAGCCCGAGGTGGGTGGCCTTGCCGTCGCCCTGCCGCGGGCAGGCCGGGCTGGGAGCGTAGCTGCTCCTGTGGCGGCGGGCTCTCCGCTGTCACCGTTCCCACAACACGGGCCAGAGGAGCTCTGCTGGATCTTCCTCATCCTGGGTTTCAGTGGCGGGCCCCGTCGCCCCGGGGGTGAGGCCGGTCTTCGCCACGCTCCCCTCTGCCCTGCTGCCCAGCTCCGGAGGGGCTGTGTGGCCGAGGCCATGTCTTCAGACCAGTTCTGGTGTGGCCGCACTTGCACCTGGACGGGGCTGTGGTACCATCCTGGTCCTGCCTGTCTCTCCTCTTTGGGGTTCGCTCTCAGTAAATGTTGCAGAAGGCTGGAAGGTGGGGCTGACGGGCTTAAGGAACTACGGAGGCGCGAGGCCTGCTCCATACCCACGCGCCCCCACCCCTTTCGGACTGGCTTGCTCACGGGCCGCCAGCTCTGCTGCTTAGCGCATGTGCCCAGGGCTTCACTGCACTCTGGCCTGGGAACTCTGCTGGAGCCAGCAGGAGGCCAGCAGGGCACAGGTCGCCGAGTGAGAGCAGGAATCCTCGTTTTTCGTTGTCCCACACGAGAGCTTGCTGTGACAAGTTGGATGTTTCCGCTCTGGCCCGTCCTGGAAAGGCAGGTTGAGAAGTCACTGGTCAGCGGAAACCAGCCGTCCTGTCAGGGCTGCACTGCAGCCTGTCCTGTGACGCTTGCGTTAAAGGTCCAGCAGCGCAGCACCGTCATAAGAGAAGGGCTGTGGTCAGGCTGGTCTGGGTTTCCCTCGAGCCCACACTGGTCACGTGCTTCATGACCTTGAACTAGACCCTTTAAGGACTTCGTGCCCAGTTCCCCATCTGTCAGATGCGGCTGAGGTAGGCCCGACCTCCGAGGCTGCCAGCTGCACTTCCTAGCGGTGCTGGGGCTGCACCCGAACCATGACGGTCCCTTGTCAGGGGGAGTTGACACAGCTCGTTTCTGGGCCCTTTCGACCTTGGGGCTGGGCGTGGCCAGCACGCAGACGTCTGGCGTTTCCCCGCCGCGCTCACTCTTCTCTTCCCAAGCGTCGCAGGCTGCTCTGGCCGGAGGCTCTGTGGCGTTGTTAGCACAAGGCGGCCCCCAGGGCCCAGCCCCAAAGTGCTGAGCCCAGAAACCAGGCTGCAAAGTGCCAGTGTCCCCCAAGTAGGGGACGTCTTCCCCCGGACAAGCTGTCGTGCGGACGGACTGTCAGGCCTCGGGAAAGGCAGGCCAGCGCTTTATTTCCTCAGGGCTCCCAGCGCCGTGTCCACCTCGGAAGAGCAGGGCTGCGGCAGACAGACGTGGGTTCTAACATTAGCGCTGCCACCTCGTGACCTGTGACCTTGACCGCTCCACGCCTCGGTCTCCCGTCTGTGACGTAGGGCCAGAGGGCTCTCAGCGTCGCCGCGGCGTCTCTCCCGGGGAGCAGCCAGGCTTCTCTCACCCCGTCGCCCGACACACACTCCAGTCTCAAGACCATCTGAGCTGGCAGCTTAGACATTATCACAATTGCTTGCCCTACTTCATGTAGGGCTTTATTTTTAAACACTGGAGCATCTGAAAATTCAGTTTGGTGTGAGGGAAGCAGATGGGGTTATTTTTGGCACGATCACCTCCGTCCGATTTGGGGTTGATACAAAATGATAGTAAGAACAGCTCTCTGATGTCAGGAAGGGGGAGGCCACAACACCGAGAAGTTGGCAGTTTTCTCAGTCTTGGCGACAGCTTGCTTCTCCACTGGTTGGACAGTCACACCTTCCTCACCCCGCGTACCCCCCTGTGCTAGTTAAGTGGCATCTAAGGGTGGTAACTAGGGACGGTGATTGGCAGGTGAGGTCTGAGTGTCCCTTCCCACATGACGTGGCATGGACAGCACATGGGTCAGTGACCAGAGCGCATCGCTCACACACACGGTGATGGTGAGGAAGCCCAGCGAGCTGGGCTGCTTTTGCTTCCACATCTAGGGGGTCAGCAGGCTGACTGGGGGTCAGGGCAGCTGGGGTCAGCGGTTGGTGCCATCGTGTTGGGGGCCGGCTTTGGTGGGGCTGGTGTGTCAGGGAGAGGAGGTCAAGGAAAGCCCAGTTCTGTGGTGCTGTCCACGCTCTGCCGCCACATTTGCCACTATCCACGTTGACCCAGCAGAGAGCAGAGTAGGAGCTGGAGGGCACCTCAGAGTCATAGGCAGAGGACAAGCAGAAGGAATAACGGATCATCAGTGCAACTGCGCAGGCAGGTGACGCTCCGCAGCAGGATCGTTTCGGCCCATTTTCAGATGAACTTGCCGAAGGATCTGCAGTGGCGGTACACCCAGATCTCAGCCCCAGATCTGCGACGGCGGCCCCCGGTCACAGTCACTGTCATGCACTTTTTAACCATGGCCCCTGGACACTCCCCGCCCCGCCCCGCACCAGCTCAGACCTCCAAGCCACCCCGTGTCTGTCCGTCTTCACAGATTCTTCTCCACACCCAGTGCCACGCCCATCAGGCGGGTAAGGGTCCCTTTTCACCGGTCCTCGCCTCCAGGCGGCAGTCTGCTGGCCTGCCCTGTGCTTCCAGCACCTGCCGGGCACGTGTCAGGGGCAGGACCGTGTCTTCCCCGTGTTCCTTCCGTGTAGCATGAGACTGCGGACCCCAGCCAGCGTTTTGGTCCACTAAGCACATGGCTTGTCTGACAAATACAGAGGGCGCACGTCTGTGACACTGCTTCCGTTCTTCCTCTCTTGTTTGTTTCAAGTGAGTCAGCTCAAACCCTGCATGTTACCCCTGTCCAGACCAAGCCGACCCCACACTGAGACCCATTCACACGCGGCCACGTTGCCCGTTGTCTGGCCTCCTGTGATGTTCTGCATGCGGTGACGTTCTGCACGTGGTGACGATCTGCACGCAGGCTCTTGCTCACTCCACAGCTCCTCCTGTGATGTTCTGCACGCAGTGATGTTCCGCACACGGTGACGATCCGCACGCGGCGACGATCCGCACGCGGCGACGATCCGCACGCGGCGACGTTCCGCATGCGGCGACGTTCCGCACGCGGTGACGTTCCGCACGCAGGCTCTCGCTCACTCCACAGCTCCTCCTGTGATGTTCCGCACGCAGTGACGTTCCGCACGCAGGCTCTCGCTCACTCCACGGCTCCAAGCACTGGCCCTGTGTTGGGCCCCTTCAGGGGCAAGTGCACGGCCAGTGGGGTCAGAGCCGGCATGGGACGTGGGTCCCGTCCTGCGCAGGCGCCGCCTGTGGGCAGGTGTCCGGCGTGGGCGGGCCCGGGCAGGTTTGCTCAGGTCTGGCTCGAGCCCCTGCGCTACGCACACTGCTGCCAGTGCCTTGAACTCATTTCGCCACTTAGCTAATAATTTCCTTAGAGGCACCCAGTGACGTGTCTGGGCCCACGGCAGGTGTCCAGAATGCTGCTTCCCAAAGCCGGTTTGTGCCAGCAGGGACTCGGACTGACCCAAGCAGCACAAGATAGAAGTACTTTTGGCCCCTTACCTCTAAAGCTAAGGGTAGTGCTCCCTTCAGGAGCGGCTGGGTCACAGGGTCTCATCTAAGAAGCCGCAGGACTCTTGGTGCCACTACCTGGCGGGCAGACGGCCTGAGGAAGCCACACATCCCCACAGGTCCCCAGAGACCTGTAAGGCAGGATGACAACTCTCCGCCTCCTCCCCGCTCCAGCCAAAGTCCCCGGGAGAGTCCTGCTCAGGACCTCCTTCCCAGTCGTTCCAGAGGACTCTCCGGGAGGATCGGGTTGGCCGAGCGTTGGGCCGCTGTGTCCCCTCCCAGACGCGCTGGTGGTCCTGGGAGGCGCAGGGGAGCGCACCGAGCGCCTCGTTCCTGGCCGAGCAGGACTGCTGTGGAAGGGGTGGCGCTGGGAAGGAGAAGGCGGATGGACGAGCATATGTCCATCTGTGGCTCTGTCGTGGGGTTGTTGGTGAGGCCCCAGACAACTGCTGAGGCAGGTTTTCATGTAGAGAGCTGTGGCGCCTCCGGCCCAGCCTTCCACGCCCACGGAGCCAGCAGCTCACGCTTCCGTGTGGGAGTCTTCTCAGTGCCCCGCGCGAGGCCCCTGGAGTGGAGTGGCCGCGGCTCCTAGCGGCGTCTTCTGTCTTTAGACCTTCCAGCCCATTCTGGCCAACAGTCCTGTTGTAAAGTGTGAGCCAGGCGCGTCAATGAACGTGGGGTGCGGTGGATTTGGGCCCGTAGAGTAGATTTCCCAAGAGCCTCGTGCCGTCGTCTCCCAGCCTGCGGGGTAGAGTGAGGGGCCATCTGCATTTTTGGAAGAGACACGTTAAGGATGAGGGGTCCGCCCACACTCCACAGAACGCTCAAGGCCCTTCCCCTGGGCCGACCCCAGCCACTCACGGGGTGGGGCCCCCGGTGGGCCCGGGGCAGGGCAGAAAGAAGGGGCTGAAGTCCCACCACGAGCACACAGCACAGACCCTGGGCTCTAGGCCCAACTGACTCGTCAGGTTCCAAAGCCACAGAACTTCTGGTGCTCCTATCAGCAGGGGCAAAGGTCTTTCCAATCTTGGCTGCTGAAGATTGTCAGGGAAAGTCAGTCCACAGCCTAATGTTAAAAGAAGGCGCTGTCCTTTGGAAGGACTCAGGGAAGGGGCCGGGCACCGCAAGGCCCAGCTGTGACATGCCCGGGGCAGCTCCCTGTCACAGACAAGCACACGCGTCGCACTCCCTGAGCACGGGGCTGAGGGCGGCAAATGTCAGCGCCCGTGGGGAAGCGGGCCTGACGTGGACAGAGGGCATCAGCCTGTCGGAGGAAACCTTAAGCTCCTGTTGTTTGTGGGGACTTTAAACTGCCTTCCTGTCTGTTTTCTTGCTCTGCAGAGGCTGACTCCTCACTGGGGCCCCTGGAACTTGTGTGTGGGGAACAGCACGTCATAGGGACCTAGGGACATTCTCCCAAAATGTTCCACTAAGGTGCTTGTTCGTTCAGCAGGCGTTGATGAATCAGTTGTCATTCCTTACTCGCTGTCAGACCCAGAAGTCAGCGGGCTCGGGGGAGATCCCCAGTATTCTCACGGCCACCCATGAGAGCGGCCCTGACCGTGCGGGCCCGTACCAGCCTCCGCGACCTTCGAAGACGCAGGCCTTTCACAGCCGAGGACCTAGCGGGCTCCAGATGCCTCCCCGCCTCCCGCCACTCAGCGAGGATTCGCCATCTACCACCGCCGGCTCTTGCAGCATTTCAGCCAGGCAGGCAGGATACAGCCCAGAGCAGGGAAATGGCCTGCCCTGGCCACGCAGGGGTCGTGGCAGCGCGGATGCCTTCCGCCCGCCTCAGTGCACAGCTCCAGGGAAAGGAGGGCGAGGGCGGACACTGGCGCATTCGGGTCTGCCCTGTGCAATCTCGGCTGCACGCGTCCCGAGGAGCAGTCGTAGCCGGGGTGGAGCTCAGTTTTGACATCCAGAAACTGCGAACGGCCACGCAGGTCCAGCCTCAGAGAAGAATCCAGAAGTCAGCGAGAAAGCACAACCTGTGTGTCGTGCGTTCCTGACCTCTGTGAGTGGGCCAGCCCCTCTAAATGTGACCACCGTCCGTGCGCACGTCGTCACACAGGCGCTGGCTGAGGCCCAGGGAGGGTGAGTAACGTTCCCACGTCAGAGCTCAGAGCAGCAGACGTGGGCTCTCGAGTCAGCTCGTGAGACCCACGGCCTGGCACCCTCCGCTCCCTGAGCGGTGCTGCGAGGCCGACACTGCCCGCCTGCAGGAAGGTGAAGTGGCTGGAAGGGGAGAAGTGGAAGAGCGCCCCTCTCAGGCAGCTCCAGGTTTCTGCTCTGCAGCTGGTTTGCTGGCTGCACCTCTTTAAGCAGAGGGCCTGCCCCCTGGGTGATGCGCACAGATGGTGGCCCCACTACCACGCAGCAGGCCGTCCTCTTCCGCCACCCTGCCCAGCCCCATCTGGGGACGGTTCTGGCAAGGGGGCTGGCTCTCCGTGCTGCTCCCCTTCACAGCAGGTGAGGGGTGAGAGGGAGAAAGGAGTATGAAAGAGACTGAGGGCCCAAGACCCGCAGAACCCCGAAGACAGAAAGCAAAGGGCAGCTCTGCGTCCCGTTCTTGCGCCGACCCGTGGACGTGGAGAGAGTTGGAGAGGTCTGAGAAACTTCGCAAGACGTTTGCCAGCCTCTGCCGGTGTAGACCCGCGCTGGGAGTGCTTGCTGCGGACAAGAGCAGCGTTGTGATTCAGATGTGAGGGGCCCATCTGGATGCGCTGGGACCAAGACCCGGGCCTGGGTCATGTCCTACTCCAGCTGGACTGCCTCTGCCGGTCTCAGAACTCACTTGGACATCCCCTCCCCTGTCCTGGCCTCACACTCACCATCCTCAGGCAGAGCCCATGGCAGCCCGCGCTGGTGGTGAGGCCTGCCCGGAGGGCAGTGCCTGGCCCGTGGCCGCGTGACGGTGCTTTGGCCAGTCCTGCTGCTGCTCACTGAGGGGCCTCAGCCATGGGCTGGAACCGGCGCAGGTCCAGGTCCTGGTTTGGCTGTTTACCAGCTGTGCCAGCCTGGCCACCAAGCCTCACCCGGCCTCAGTGACCTCCCAGCAGATGGGCATTATCGTTCTTCCCTCGTGGGTTGCTAATAAGATTGAGTGGGACCAGTGCTTTGAAAGTCCTTACCTCATGGCAGGGCACAGGGTTGGGCTCCCGAAGTGGAGGGCGATGTGTTGAAATCTCACCTGAAAGGGTGTGGGGTTTTGTCAGATGCTTATCGCGTGGTGAGATGACCGCGTAGCGTCAACCCTTCATTCTGGGAATGTGTGTGTGACTGACCAGTTCTCACCTGGTCACCTGACCTTCCGTAAGTCCAGGAGTCGGCCCCCTGGCAGACTTTGCATCAGCAGCCATGAGGGCCGGGCCTGGCGTTACTGCAGGATCTTTGGCCTCCTCGAGTGAGCCGGGAAGTGTTCCTTCCTCTTCCTTTGTTTAGCTTGAGAAGGACGGGCATTGTGAATGTGAGCAGAGCAGGGGTGGAGCTGCGAGGTTGAGGGGGATTTTTGATCACTGATGATTTCTTTGGGTTTCACTCCCGGAGGTCTTGTATTTCCAAGAGCTGGTTCGCGGCATCTGGGTCATCCGGTGTGTTTGCAGCTGCTAGTCACACTCTCACAAGCCTTTTTGTTTGTAGAATTGGTGGTGGTGTCCCCTTCTCATCTCTGCTGCCAGCAACTGGGTCTCTTCTCTTTTTTAGTCCATCTAGCTAATTTCTCCACGTGGTTGCTCTTTAAAACCGCCTGTTGGTTTCATGAATTTTCTCTGGTGCCTTTCTGGTCTGTCTGTCCCCGCGCTCACATTTCCTTCTCTTAGCTCAGCTGTTGACTTCGGATGGGTCTAGTTTTCCGTGTGAGCGCATGTGCCGCTGTGAAGTCCCTCCGCAGCTCGGCCCCGCGGCGTCACCGTGAATGCTGGTGCACGCACCCGTTCCCGTGTCCGCCTCGATCCATCAGTTGGTTGTGAATTTCCTTCTGTCATTTGTGAGGTCATCCGTGTGGTCAGAGTCAGCACAGCCAGAGGTGCAGGGGTGAGACTTGCACCCTCTGCCCTTGAGACTCATTCTTTCATGTAGAAACGCCTCCTGGGGACAGTCCTGTTGTCACGCCTGCTCCCAGCGCCCCCAGGCTCCTGCTGGGCTCTAGGAAGTAAACCCCAGTCTGTGCTCCGGGAGCTTCCGGCGCAGCCTAGAGGCTGCACACCACTGGGGTGTTGTGGGTGGCCCCTTCCTGGGGAAGTTGGAGCTCTGCGGGCCGTGCCGCGCGCTGGAAACGTGACCAGGGCTCGCCTGGCCCGGGTCAGGGAGCGTGTTCTGAAGGGCGGGCGAGTGGGAGTGGGCCAGCCACAGAGGCACAGCCGGGGGCGGGGGCGGGCATGAGATGAGCCCCGGCAGGGCCGCAGGGCCATGGGAAGGCTTTCAGCTTCTACCTGAGACCCAGCGGCACCTGTGCGAAGCAGCCTCTGCCCACTGGGCAGTGGGGGCTCTGGTCGCCGGCTGGTTTCTGCACCACGCATCCCGAGGGCTGCAGTGGGCAAGATCACTCTGGCCAGGCCAGCGGGGCCCTCAGACACTGGGCCATGCCCTCCACACCCAGAGGTCTAGTCCAGATTCCAGTCTTGGCAGGACACAGGGCCCCTGGTCACGGCCCCACACACTGCATGGCGGCGCATGACCGCTGCCGGGTGCAGATCTCTCAGGAAGATTTGGGCCTGGGGAGGCCTGAGCAGACCGGGGAGGGATGCCCCCTCCTCCTGTTCTGGGGGTGGGAGTGTGAGCACCCCACATCAGTGAAGCACCACCGTGCAGCACTCAGAGGAGCGGGCGCTCGTGGGCGCAGATCCCCAGCTGTCACTGAGCTGTGACGAAACTCCATCCCTTCACCCAGAGGGAGCATCCGAACAGGGTACAAATACTCCACTGACAGTGACAACAATTACAAAGAACAAAGCGGGGCATCTTTATTCCTTGCTACATGCAGAGCCTCTGTGATGGAAGCTGTTGCGACTGGGAACCTGAGCAAACATGAGGAGAAAATTAGACATTTAGGCAGCTACCTCCTATACCTGTGCATTTATTAAGGGAACTTTAAATATGCTCTATTAGGATTGCTTTCAAAACATAAAGCAGTAAGACATAAAATTAGTCTCCACGTTGCAGGTAAGATCAGCCGGCGGCCCCGCGGCCCCCATCTGGAGCTCTGGGGCACGCAGCTGGCCAGGCCGGGCCGGGCCGGGCCGGGCAGACCAGTCGGCGGCTCCGAGAGGGCATCATGGAAGGGATCCGCCCACCCCTAGCACGCCCGGGTCAGGCTCCCCGCGCTCCCGCTGTGTACGCGGCCCCTTGTCAGTTACTTCAGCGTGACAGTCGTCCCAGTGACTGTCTAGTGGGGGAGCAAGTGCGTGGACAGAGTCTGCCTGGTCAGTCTGGGTGTGAGGGAAGTGTCAGGATGCCGAGGACCTTGGTGTGGGATCTGGAAGGAGAGAGGTGCCGTTTATAAAGTGGGGAGCCCCGGGGGAAGTCCAGAGATGGCCTTGGACGCCTGAAGTGCTTGTCAGACAGCCTAGTGGAGACGGCCAGCGGGCACTCCAGGAGCCTGGAGTCAGGATCGGAGCTCTGGGCAGGGGTGAGGGGGACCATAGCGTCAGGAGCCCAGTGAGGCCAGGCCGTTGGGGCAGATGGCACCCTGCCACACTCAGGCTGGTACCTGAGAGGGAAGGAACAGCAGCCAGGGAGTCAGAGAATGCAGTCCAGGCTCCTTTTGTTAAAAATAATCATGTTGACCTCATGACCTCACCCCACCCCTCTGGTCACTTCAGTTCTGCCTTCAGAGTCCAGTGGCTTTTTCTCCTTTTATCCTATCCGCTTGTTTGCACTTTCTTCATATTCCAGACAGTGGTAAAATCATCTCTCTCCTTCTGACTTATTCTACCCAGCAGAGCGCCCTTGAGTTCATGTGGCCACGGATGGCAAGTCTTTGCTTTTTATAGCTTAGCGTTGACTCACCCGTGTGTATGTGTGTGTGCGCGGTGCATTTATTGTGTGTGCTCATACATGCACGTGTACACACCCCCCGAGCATCTTCCTTCATCCACCGGTGGGCTCCTAGACTAATTCCTTATCCCGGCTGCATAGTGGGTGCTACAGTGAACACGGGCACACACATCTTTGAGTTGATGTTTTCATAAACTTCAGGTAAGAAGCAGCAGGATCGCTGGATCATACACACGTTCTAGTTTCAATTTTTGGAGGCCTCACCATACTGTCATCTAGAGTGGCTGGTTGAGCGACCCGGAGGACTTCTTGGGGGAGGTGGCTTTACCCCAACCAGCGGACAGGCACTCGGAACGCTCATCTGCTCGGGTCTGTGTGCCACCGTCAGCCCGCGCGCCACGCGGCTCTGAGCTGCCACCCGGCAGGTCAGAGAGTGGAAACGATTGCGGTTTTTAGGAAATAGCAGCTCGTCAGAGACCCTGGGAAACTGTTTTCCAGGCTTGTCTTCACCCCCACACCACAGCTGCCGCCCTGTGGGTTCGCTGAGGCGCGTACGTGAGCCGCCTCGCCCGAGATTCCTCACCAGCTCAGGCCGGCCCTGGTGCAGCCCCTCGTCGCTGGGCACCCCCACAAGTTGGCAGGTCTGCTGTGCGGCGCGGCCCATTCTGTATGGAGGAGTCGGAGCAGAGGAATCCTCTCCTTTCCTGCCTGACCTAGAACGTCTGCAGAAGCTGGGCCCAGGGCGAGAGCAGGGAGCCCGAGTTTGGGGGCATCGCTGGCTGGTTCTCACAGCCACCGTGCACCCCCAGTAGGGAAGGGAGGATTCGTTCTGGCTGCTGAGCTTATGCACACGGACATCCTGCAGGGGGGCGCATTGGACCTGGGTGCTGGTGTGACCTTCAGCCTTCCCCACTCAGGCACATGTGTCTCAGGGCTTTGCCCTACAGGGCAGGGCTGCGTAGACGCGACAGGGACTGAAAGGCCTGAGAAGCCTCAAGCATTTACTCTCGGGCCCCTTCGAGAAGTTTGCCCAACTCTGGCCTCAGCTGGGCTGATCTGTAGCGATGGTGGACCTCATGCTGTGGGGAGAAGCGGGCGGGGCGCGACACCGTGCGGACACTGCCGACGGAGATGTGCACACGCACACCTGTGTGCCCTGCGTGCCACGGACAGCTGGCAGACTCCCTGGAGGACGGGGTGGGACGCACTCCTTATGCCTCTGCCTGCGCCTGAAAATTCCCCGGCCCTTTCTGATTGCCTATTCAAAAAAATGAACTAAAATAATTTCATCCAAAAAGTATATTGAGGCTGAAGTGTTGACATAAGGAAGATGGAGGAAGGAATAGCTTTTACTTTAAACTTTCAGGAAGACTGAGTTTTTTTTTTTTTGACTAGTATTTTCATAACAGACTCTTTCTGGGAAGAAACCTGTCAGGGAAGCTCAAAATTGCCAGTTATATTTAAAGTGGCAATGAATTTGCAGAAAGGCATGGGGCTGGGTGAAAGTGAGCTCCGCTCCGGGCTTCTCCCTCGCAGGCCGGGTGACCTTGCTCCTGGCGACACAGGCCTGCTCGGGGCCCTCTGCGCCATCGGAGGTAACCGGGACTCTTTGTAGCTGCTCTTGAAGGGTGCAAAGTCCCGCAGATGGGGCGGGCGGTGGCTTTAGCCGTGGCTCTTGGCCCTGGCTTGCACACTGGTCACCGGCAGGCCCAGCACATCTGTGGAGCTAGGGGCCTGAGCAGCACCGGCACTGCTTTGATTCTCAGCCCCTGCTTCAAAAGGCTAGAGCCAACTCTGGACCTGGAGCCGGGCCTGGGTCAGCTCAGCTGCCTCCCCGACACCTCGTAGGAGGGGCGGCAGCCTGAGGAATGCCCACGGCCCCGGGTACCAGGGTCAGCATTCGGGGCCCACTTCCTTATCCTCAGCCCAGCTCTGCCTGGTGACAGCTGGGCAGCGCGGACAAGCTGCTGGACGGTTCTCAGCCTCGGTGTCACCCTCTGGTGGAGGACTGTCCCCAGCCGCACAGCCTCCTGTGAGGACGCAGCACGCACAGCCCTCCCAGAGCAGGTCTCCACAGTGGCTTGCCTGCTGGTCACGGCCGCCAGGCGTCAGATGTGGGTACTGGGCTGCAGTCGTCTCTGCAGCGTGTTCTGCTGTCATGTGGGAAAGCGCACGCACGTGCACAGAAGAGAAGGGGTGATGTTCCCTCCACAGAAGCAGGCCCTGTGCCCCCCACCGCACTGCATTCTCACTTGGCTCGCCATCAGCCTCCACGCGGCCTGTTTCCTCTGGCGAGTGGCGCGATCCTGGGGGACAGTCTTTGGGCCTTTTCTGATCGCTAGTGCCTGACTCAGCCGTCACCTAACGCTCATTTCCTCTGGCCAGTGAACCTCTCCGCCCTCAGCTTTCTCACTGGCAAGCATGACCAGCCCTGACTCTCTTCCCGGCTGTTTTCTGCGTAAGGACTTGACTGGAGTCCACAGCAGGAGGGGACTCCACCTGACCTGCTCCTCAGACCTGAGGGCACCGAGCCATCAGCGAGGAGACGTGTCGTCATCATGTGCTGTGGGGCCCTGTGCTGGCACTTGTCATGCCTCATCTTGCCCCTGCCCCGAGCAAGTGTGAAGTCTGTTTGGCCTGGACCCACATAGTCGTCTGCATTCGCCCAGCCACCGGCATGGGGGCGCGAGGCCGCCGCCTTCCCCACCCCAGCTCTGAGGGCAGGAGGGCCGCTCCTCCCCGTGTGCACCTCCACAGGCAGAACTGGGGGCGGCCCTCCGCGTATCAGTGACATGGAAAGTCACCGGGGGCCACCGTCACCAGTGAGGGGTTGAGGCATCGGGTCATTTTGGCCATGTGCTGGTGACTTGCTACAAAGGACAGGCACCCCGGGGCTGCCGGCGAGCCACACCACACAGGCAGCTCCTTGATGAGCCTGTGGGGAGACGGAGGAGGGAGCGTGCTTCCTGAGCAGGTGCGGCCCACGTCTCCTGAGCACTGGAGACCTCCGAGAGGGGCCACTCGCCTCAGCCAAGTCCCGCATCCTGCCCAGTCCCCTGGGCGACCAGAGGCCGGGAGTGCAGTGTATTGGAGGACACAAAAGGACACAGAAGAATAGGGAGCTCAGAATGGCATGTGACCCTGCCCCTCAGGTCGCTCTGGCCTCATCCCGGAGCCACAGCCAGTGTTAGATGCCGAGAAGAGACAGCGTGTTCCTCGGTGGCCTGACACCTCCCAGCAGGACCTGGGAAGAGGGGCACTGCCCTCCCCGAGTTTCAGTGGTGCCAGAGCAGCTGGTGGCTATGGACAGAGGCTGCCTCAGGCCTCTTCAGGGCCATCCCTGAGAGCTCAGGCCTGCCTGCTTCACCAACCCCGTCCTCGGGTGCATGTGGCCCGGGACTAGGTGGCACTGAGTCTGATGGCACCAGGACAGGCTTTCCTCTTGGGCTTGCTTAGACTCATACCGTGGGGGAGTTACTGAAGTGTGTGCATTTCTCATATTTTCTTCCAGCTGTCACCTCACCATTTAGAGAATTATTGCTTGTTACCAAGTCTTGTCTGCTTCCTGTTCAGTCTGTGGTAGGAAGAATGACAGTGCCACCCTCCAGTCCCTGGACCTCCGAATGTGACCCCAGCAGCTCCACAGGCCAGGACTCTCGGCCTCCAGCACCTTGACTTGACCCCAGAGACATTGACTCTGACCTTCAGAGCAGAAGACTAGGCCGTGTCACTCAGTGGTCACTTGTTACAATAGCCTGAGGAGATAGGACAGAGGTCACTGTGCTGCCCACCACATAGCGGGGCAGGCAGGGGTTGCATAAAATGCACCTGTTCTTGGACTTCCCTGACGAGCCCCCTGGGGCGCCAGGGCCAGCCCACCCTGAAGGCACATCTGTTTGGGGGTCTTGGAGCCCAGCCATCCTGTCGCCCCCTGCCCCGCATCCTGAGAGCAGCGGCCAAGCCTGCACCCTAGGGGCTCAGGCCCTGTTGCTCCAGGGCCTGCAAGGGGCGCTGGGCCCATCCCCAGGACAAATAACTGACCTCCAGGCTTCCCCCATGTAGGTTCACCCACCCCACCGTCAGCCGGGGCCCGGGAAACGCGTGCCTAGGAGGCCTGGGTGCAGAGAACCTTGTTCTTCCTGTCAGACTCCCCACGCTGCCGTGGGCGCCCTCCTCTGGCGTGGCGTCCCCTGGTAGTTGTCTGGGGGGGCCCCACGAGGACCCAGCTGTGTGTGTGGCGCGCCTTTCACGACTTCGCTCAAGCGTGTCTGAACGCGCCCCTGCTGGCCGTCGGTGGAGGGACAAGGCTAGCGCTGTCCCGCCCAGCGCTGCCCACGGGTCCTGAAGCACAGCTCCGGCTCCGCGCGGTGACTTGCACCCAACCTGCAGAAGCGGCTCCCCAGTCACCGGGGTGGTTTTCTCAGTGTCACGACGGCCTGTCGCATGACCTGCTGTGCTGCTTCCACAGCCGAAGATGTGACCTGCGCTGGGCCGGAGCCGGCTCAGACTCAACACACAGAATACACACTTCCTGTGCCTTGTCCTTAGAGACGACAGCGGCCAGCCGCCCCTCCCCACACCCCTCCTGTCCTCCCCCCCTTCATTTGCATCTGGACTTGACTAGACTCCTGCTCTGTCTTGCAGTGACGTCACCCCTCCTGGAGAACCACTGGACAAGAGCAGCCGGCCCAAAGTGGCTTCCCGCTTCCCCAAACTGTCCCGAGGTCACCCCAGGGAGACGCGCAACGTGGAGCCCCAAAGTGGCGACCTCTGACCTCAACAGAACCCCAGACTCGGGCGCTACATGCTATGCCAGCTGCCTCCACTCAGCCTCTGTGACGGACCTGCCCTCGCACCTCCAAGTGACCACCACGTCCACCTGGGGCCGGAGGGCACACCTTCCCTGCCACCCCGATTAAACTGGTCAGTCTCAGGGGGCAAGGTGGCTCCTCATGGACAGACATGGACACATGGCCACGGCCTCCAGGGTCTGTCCCAGGTGGCAAGGGCTTCTCGCTCGCCGTCCTCTGGGCCAGCAGGAGGGTGGGCACAGGCCGGCTCAGAGCCCCAGGACACACATTGGTCAGGTTTGCTCAGAAACTACTCTTGACTCTTGCCCACGTGGGAGCAAGACTCACTGTCGCTCTCGCTCCCATTTCTAATGTAACTGCCTGCTCTAACCTGTGGACCTGAGTGAGGGTGGGCGCCCGTTCCCTCCGCCGTGTCCCCGCCGTGGCCGCGGCGCTCCTGCAGGGACACAGCCCGTGCCTTCGTGTGAAGGAGCTGTCAGTGACACTACACTGAGCTGCTTGCTGACCCCACCCCCGCAGTCGCCACTGGAGGCGTCAGCCCACCCTGGGGCCACCCAGGCCACAAGCACATTGTCGGGCTGGTGGATGCCAGCCGTCAGCAGCACCCCGCGGGCTCCGGAGGCTGGGGGCCGGGCTCTCTGGAGCAAGCAGTGGCCTGAAGGCCAGGAGACTCGGGCCGGGCCTGGGCTCTCAGAGCGGGTGCCCAGGGCCATGTGAACTGCATGAGTGCTGCCAGCGTGCACTCGCTGGGAGAGGACCCGGTGCCCCCCGCTCAGCTCCTCCGCTGCCCTCGCCGGGGCTCAGAGTAGATCCCTCGGCCAGTCTGGTCATTCACAATCAAGGGCCTTCCGTCCTGGATGAAGAGCAGCCTCAGCTGTACGGCCCCGAGGAGCCGTCTTCTGGGCGAGTATTGGGAGCCCAGACAGGACGCTGTGATGCAGGGAATTTGATGTCGGTGCGTGAAAGACGGACCCGGGAAGGCTGGTGGCGGATTCTCCTGGGACTGCCTCGCTCTTAGGCAGGCAGAGACTTCGGGAACCAGCAGGAAGGGCTGTGCTGTGCGCCCATCCGCGAGAAGAGGACAGGTGCCCAGGACAGCGAGGTAAAGCTGTCTTCATACAGCCCCGCAGGAGCGGCTGGCGGGCCAGAGACGCCAGGGCGCCGCCGTCGGCTGTTAGCGGCAGACAGGCCCGTGGTTCCTCTTCCCACTGGCCGGGCACCTGCCCCGTGCTCCGTTCACGTCCCTTGGGGCCACCTGGGCACACATCCTGCACTGGATGATGGGGCCGGCTGAGAGCTCACGCACATGCGCCTGCCCCCGGGTGACTCCAGCTGTCACTCCTGGGTGGGGTTTCAATTGACTGGCACGCGGCCTGGCGCTGCATCTGAAGAGTGGACTCTGCCCCTGGGGGGGCCTCAGTTTGTGATGGGACCACCCACTCAGCCGGGTCCCAGTCAGGCCCAGGACATGTCTGTGTGTGACTCAGTCTTACCGCCTGCCCCCGGAGGAAGAATGGGGGCGACGCACCAGGCTCCGTTGTCCCCAAGCATGACCTGGACGGTGAAGTGGTTTCGGGGTCCACCTGGGAACCGACAGGGCGGCCTGCCCTCATGCCCCTTTGTTCTGGCCGTGCGGGGCCCTGGGCCCTTAAGATATGACTGTGTTCTGTTTACGCCCGGACTCGCCTTAACTCAAGAGTCCACAGACCCTGCGGGATCTCGCGCGGCCTCCGCTCCTGGCCGCACCGGATACTCGGGGCCGCCTCCGTCGGCTCCCGGGAAAGACGGCCTGCCGCCTGAAGACACAGGGCCTGCGCCCTCCAGGCCCGGAAACCCAGCTCCGCCACCGCCGCGTTTGTGTTCTCTCCTCTCGAAGCAAGACTCAGGAAGACCAGGCGGAGAGGTCTCTCCTGAAGGAAAACCTGGGCTGAGCCAGCCAACCCCGGCCTCCCGCCGTCCGTCCCGCCGTCCGTCCCGCCGTCCCTTGGATCCTGGCTCGGCCCCTCCCACCTCCCCTGTGGGCACAGCGAGCATGGGCAGACGATGGCATGTCCTGTCCCACAGCGGTTGCCTTTGACACCCAATCACCAGGCCCACCCGAGGGCTTCCTGGTGCCAAAGGCCTTGCCAGACGCAGTGGTCACACTCCTGTGGAGTCGGGAGAGGGCAGGTAATGTGGTTCAGGTCTGATGACAGATGGCCCTGTCTGAGCTCAGTGATACCGTGAAACGTTACCACGAAGCCCTCAAGGCTGCTTCCATCTCGGATTGAACACCACATTCCTGACACCGACTGCACGGCCCCCGCGCCAGCTTGCCCCCATGCGGGGACCAGGCCGTGCACATGGCCTCCTGTCAGTTCTGCGTGGACAGTCCGTTCGCCGGGCTGCTCCCCGGGGCTCAGCTGGCGCCCCCACCCCCAGACGCCCCGAACCCACCCTCATTCCTCCAAACCACCACCATGCACAGCCAGTGCTTTCCCGAACCATCTTCTGCTCCGGCACACACTTCGGCAGACAGAAGGCGGGGTTCAGGCTGGAGCTGGACGGGTGCTCGCAGTTTCACCTTCGGAGGTGACCTTTGTCCCGGCTTTTCCTCGGCTCCTCAGCAGGGTCCGCCCGGGTCAGCGCGAAGCTGCTCTTGCAGAGCCGTGCTGTGTGTTTTCCAAATGGCTCTCTGTGCCAAACAGTCCATTTTCAGATTTCTCTGCCGCGGGGTTGTGATCCTTCCAAAAGCTTCAGCTACTGGATGACGAGGATCGCGGGGCCCCGGTGCTCTGAGCAAGCCTGTGGCTCAGCCCGCCCCCGACAGGCGCTCGGGCGCCTCCCTCAGCACGGCAGCTTGGAGGTCCGGGGCTGCTGCGCACTGGCGCACGGGCCTTCCCGTCTACGTGCACAGCCTGGCGCTGGCCTGCCCAGGGCCCACCTCGCCCCGAATCCATCAGGGTCTGCCTCCTGTCCGGTGAGCTCCAAGGGGCGGCCTCGCGCTCACCCTGCAGGTTCTTTTGCACCATCGACCTGGACATCGGGAGCGCTCTCGCAGGAACGGGGACTGAGGACACAGAAGGTGCACTTGCAGCCTGAGCTGCTGACCGCTCCCGAAAGGAGCCCGCGCAACATTCCAGCAGGAGTGGGTGGAGCAAGTCAGGATTTTCTGTCATGTCCAGCCAGAAGGACGAATGTCCTTCTGCAGCTTATTTGCATCCCGAACGGCAGGCGCCTGGAGCAGCAGCCCTGGGGGGGAGAGTGAGGGGCGCAGTCCCTGGCGGGCAGGTCTGCAGCCCAGCGCCCGCCACGCCTGTGAGGAGGCCCGGAGGCCCGGAGGCCGGCACATTCTCCCTGGAACTAATTTTATTGTAACTACCCTCTTCTGTTAAGGTTTACATGATAGAATTTTTAAACAAATGTGTTTAATTTTCTAAAATCTCTTGTATTAATTTTTTTTGGGGGGGAATAAGCCGTGGTAATTTTGTTACAATCTGGTTGATAACGCCTCTTTACAGCGACACAATTAAAAGGTGAAATTTTATAAAGTAGACGCTCGGTGTATGGCCTGGTTCTTTGTGCGTTTCGGCGGCCAGGGATTTAGGTGAACTTCAGGGAAGTTTTCATAATGTGGTTTTATAATGTGAATTTAAAGGTCTGTCAGCTGCCTTTTGTGTGCCATCCTGGACAATTTGGTGGCTTAACACCAGTGTTTTCTGAATTCGTGGCGCCACGCCCCATTTTGAGTGACTGGGCAGATCTGTGTGAACTGGAGCATAGACTCAAAACTCCGCACCAGGAAAAAGCCTCCTTGCAGGCTCCTCTCCACTCGCGCCCGTGAGGACGTCATCGGGTGCCCTCTGCACAGGAGAACCAGGCCCCACCGCCTCGGCCTTCGTTCCACGTGAGGCCGGCGGACAGTAAAGCGATGCGTTTAAGTCGCCAGTGCAGCTACAGTGCGTGACAGATGCGCAGAGCCCGGGTCAGAGCAGCAGAGCGCCAGTCAGCCTCCACGGTCTAGGCCAGGGCTCCCCAACCTCCCACTTTCTATGTGGGGGCGACTCAGTGCTGGAGTGCCCAGGACGCCTCTCCCAGAGCAGCGGTGCTCTTCAGCTGAGTGACCAGCACGCCTCCGGACATAGCCTGCGTCCCCAATTGACGGTCCCAGGTGAGAACCGTGGCCAGGCCCCGGGGTCCCTTGAGCGGAAGTGACATTGCAACCGAGGCCTGAGGGCTAAGACTGACACCTCCCCGAGGTCGCCGACGTGGGTGAGACGCCTTATGTGCAGAGGGAGTCCTGCTGTCAGCTCATGAGGGAAGCCGAGGGGAAGAAGAGTGCTCGGGACGCGAAGGTGAGCCCAGTCACATGGCAGATCCACTAGGGCCCGCGAGGTCACGCAGCCTCTGCCCAGGCCCTGCAATGGCTGCACCGGGAAGGAGTGGGGCGCACGCTGGGAGAGGGTGCCAGCTCCCCGCACCCGTAGTCTGCGGCCTCCCGCTTTCTCTGAGTTCAGGTCACGGCTGCCCTCCTGGGTCACCGTCCACGCCGGAGGAGGGGCCCCGGGCTGTTTCCAGCGTCGCAGCCTGGACCGATGGGCCACGCTATCTCCCTCCCTCCCCACCCTCCGTGGGGAGTGGCCATCCCCAAGGACAGCCTTGCCCTGACTGCCACCAAGAAGATGCTTTTTCTTTCATCCTCAATCCATATTCCTCCTTATTCCCAACTTTGCCTCCGTCAAGGCACCGATTCCTTCCGAATCAGCTGCCGGCTGACAGCGCCCTCCACCAGACGTCCTCGTAGTTGACCTCCGCGACTTCTTCTGCTGGTCAGTAACCCGCTCCTGCCCCTCCGACCCGCCCTGCTGCCACCGCGTCTCAGTCCCCCGCTCCTCTCTGCAGGGACTTCCCTGTGCCACACGCCCTTGTTCTCAACAGGTGGCAATACCCGGCAATCCCTGGGATGGCAACCGATTTCCAGCTTGGAGCCATTCCCTCCCAGCCACTCAGATTCCTCAAGAGCAGCAGCTGCCGTCATCTTTGAACGGATCCTCCTCACACGGCTTGCCTGGGCCTCGTTCCCAGCAGTGGCTGTGGGCCGAGCCCGTCCTCGGCCTTGCTGGTGCCTCGGTTACGTAACCTTCCTCCTTGCTTGGCAAACACCCAGGCCTCGTCAAGCCCCATGAGCAGCTAGTCTTAAAGCTGGTGTTGCTGAAACTTGGGTTCGTAAATGACATTGTGCTGTCTCCAGAATTTCAGGGACAAATACATTTGAAAGAATGCTGAGCTTATGATCTGGGGCACGCGGTGCACGAAGAGGGTTTTCCAGCAGCCAGAGGCGGCCAGAGCTGCGAGGAGCCGGGTTTGCAGAAATTCACGTTACCGGGATGTGACATGGAGAACGCATGGTAAACCCGGGAAAAATAGCGATAGATGGACACAGAAGGAAATGAGGAAGAAATGTAAACTTTTCACTATTAAAAATAAGCTAAGCCCAGAAGACAACAGCAATGCAGCACATGGAGGCGGGGTGTGGGGACCTGAAGGCACGTAGAAAACATAATTAAATGGCAGAAGTCAGCCTCTTATCAGGAATTACTTTAGCTGTAAATGGATTAAGCTCTCCAATCACAAGGCAGATTGGCAGGATGGGTAATTGTACATGATCAACTACATACTGCCTACAAGGGAGGAACCCAAGATCCAGATTTCCAAATAGGTTGAAAGTGAAAATACAGAAAAAGCTGTTCTGTGCAAAAGAGCAGGGGTGGCTAATACTGATACCCGACAACAAAGATACTCTAAATCAAAAAAGGTTACAACAGACAAAAACAGGATATTTAATGAAAGGGCCAAGACATCCAGAAGATGTCAGAAGGATACGCCTTGAGGCACCTAATGAAGGAGGGGTGCCGCCCGGAGTCTGCAGAGCCCACAGCGGCAGGCTTTGGGTTTCCTCCCTGACGGGGGACTGTAGAGAAAGAACCCTACTCCCACCATCACAAGTAGAGCTTAGGGGACCTGCCTGGGATCGGCCAGGTGCTGCAGAGCAGTGGGGTGGGCGGCCTGTCCCCCATCTTCAAAGGAGCACATAGGGGCCCAAAGATAATCTCGTTTCCCATCTGAGTAGCTGAGGGGAGCAAGAACCCTGCCCGTGACCCGAAGAAGCTAAAGTCACCGTGCACGGGAGGCAGGAAGAGCTGTCCGGGAGCCCCGGCGCACACCGACACACAGTGATTCCCCTCCTTCCAGCGTACGCTGAGCTCACGCAGCAGGCTTTGAACTTGCTCCCTGACTGGGGAGCTGCAGAGGAGGAAAACCCGGCCCCCATCACCACAAGACCCCTCAGTCTGTGCTCAGAAGAGCACAGGGGACCTGGGATCATAGCAGCCCTGGAGAGTGATAGGGAGTGAGTCCCATCGCCCAGATCCAACAACTAGAAACTGCCTGCTGCCTCGGTGCTTGATGGAACTCACAGGGGAGTGTCAGCCTGGGAACTCAGCATCATGCAGAAAAGGATTGGTCCCCCGTGCCCCCCATGTACAAAAGCCAGCAGACACCACTAAAAAGCATTTGTAACCCTCCACAGAGCATTTCAGAGAGGGGAACAGGCCCCACCCCAGCGGGCCAAGTGGCTGGTACAGCCACACCAGGACCCAAACATCGCACTAAGGAAGACATCTAACATAAAAGAGAAAGCCACAGTATTAAATCTAAGAAAATCATGCCAAAAAAGCAGCAGAAATGGCCCAAAGAGAGGGAGCGGCCAGGACCACCTGAGAAGAGTGGGAAGAGCTCCACTGACATTGGTTGGGACAGCTGAATAGAGAAGTAGTTCCAAATAACAGTCACTAAAAGGCTGAAAGGGATGCAGGCAGTACCCAACCACTGAAGGCAGCTGGAAGACCTCAAGATGTTTGCCAGGTCAAAGGAGTATGTCTCCAAGGAGACTGAGCAGAAATGGTAGAGAAAAGACACAGCAAGGAATTGGAGATAAACATGGAAATCTAAGGACGCAGACTCACATCTTGCAGAGGAAGGAATCTCTGACGTGGAAGACAAGACCGCTGAGGAAACCCCCGTGGAAGAGAGAGAAACACGACGGAAGAACCGTGAAGAAGCCCTGCGAGAGATGTCAGACACCAGGAGAACAAACATCAGGATCAGAGTTGTCCCAGAGGAGAGGGAGACACGTGTGTCACAAAGAGTGACCACGGGTCCGAGAAGCAGAACAAATGTCTAAATATAAAAAACCTCTCAGGCACATCACAGTAAGACCAGCAAAAGTCAATGACAAAAACTAGGCTGCTAGAGAAAAGAGCAAGTGTAACAGAAGTAGACCCATCGGCTCTCATCAGACTTCTCAGCAGAAACCCTGCAGGCCAGGAGAGAATGGATGAAATATTCAAAATAATAGTCAGAAACTATCCTGCGACACTGCCGTTTTCATGACAAAGAAATTAAAGGTCCTCAGTGAAAAAAGGTGATGGATTTTTCCACCAACCCCCGAGAATGCCGAAAAGCAGGAAAGCAACACAGAACCAGAAAAACCAAGAGTCGCCGGTCGCACTGAAGGAGTCGTGACCGAGCAGGCCACAACACAACACGTGGGAAACTGTTCTCTCTTCTCTAGGAAACTGCTGCAGAGCCCTAAACCCGCTTTTCTTTTCCGCTCTGTGGCTGTAACTTGCATTCCTGTTCCTGCGCTGGTGCCGCCCTGTCCTCGCGCCCATGAGGGTCACGCCCGCTGCTTCCAACGCCATCAACACTCGGCTCCCTTATGTATCCGGAACCTCCCACAGCAGCGGCTAGAGCACCTGAAACTTAACACGTTCGGAGAGCCCCGGGTCTCCCCCGCCCAGACCCTGCTCCCCAGAACCCAGCCAGACCCCTTCGCCCTCCTCCCACCGCAGTGGGGGCGTGGAGGCTGGTCTGCGCTCCCTCGCGTGTGCGGCGGGGGAATAACTGACAGTGCGTTGGAGAATAACCGTTGTCATGTTCTCTCTACAACCCCACTGAGGCGGGTCTGCCCCGACTGCCCCAAATCTGCTCTTGAAGATGAAGAGCGGCCTCAACCGCAGCGACAGTGGCAGAGCCTGTGGGGCTGCTCACTCTCCTTCCCTGGGTCACAGGACACGCACCCCTGCTCCTTCCCCGCTTCTCTGCTGGAGTCCGGTCTCCCTGACGCCGCCGATGCAGAGCCTCCTGCTGGCTCCCAAGCTCATCTCTCCACGCCGGGACCCCAGAAGCGCCCTGGGCTTAGGGAGCGGCTCATGCTGGTGCCCACGTTTAACCCGTTTGTCCCTCTCCCCTCAGACGCCTTTCTCGTGCGCCCTTGACCACGCCACGTGGGCTCTCGCGTCTCTGACTTCTGCGCAGACAGCTCCTGCCTGCGGGTCCCTGGGTCACTGCAAGCAGCAGCGGGAACTTGGGGATGACTCAGTCCCTTTTTCTCGTTCATGCCGCACACATCCCACTTCATCAGAAATTCCTGTCAAAATGTGTCCAGGACCCCACCACTTCCACCGTCTCCTTGGCGCCCTGCTCCGCAGCACCTGCCTCACCTGGGTGACTCATTTTCCTCACCACTGACCCCGGCTTGCACCTTTGCCCTCATAATGATGACTCACCCGACCCCTGAGAATCCATCAGAAAATGGGGCTCCTTTTCCTAAATCTGACTGTGCCCCATTCCTCAGAGTAAAAGCCCAAATCCGCAGTAATGACGTAGAGAGAACCATCAGCCCTGACAGCCCAGCTTGCTCTCCCAAGACCACCCCGAGTTCTGGGATTCATGCATCCACTCAGGGTCCCTGCTGCTACGTCCTCTGCGCAACACTCAGGACACCGCTCCCAGGGTCTTGGTTCAAATGTCAACTTTGCAGTGCGGTCCACTCCGACCAGCCTATGAAGTGACGCGGTAGGCAGTGCTCCAAGTCCCCGTGACCTAGGGGGTGGGAGCCCGCAGTGACGGGCCAGCACATCCCTGAGTACATGGAGGCATGGGGGCCGCAGATGTCATTGGGTCCCTAGTTTGCAGTCGTGCACGCCACAAATATCTCCCATCGGGAGTAGCAAGAGCTGCAAAGCAAACAGAAGAGGGCAGGCAGCCCAACTGAAAAACTAACAAGACGGCATCATAAAGGATGGTGCCCAAGTGGCTAGGAAAACGCGCAAAGGTACTGAATGCTGTTAGTCATCAGGAAAGGAAAATTAAGACCGAAATGAAATAGCATGTCCCACCCACTGCCATCCAAACATGAAAAATCCAGGAAACACCAAGTGCAGGCCAGGATGTGGTGCATCTAGAATTCCGCCTGCTGGTGGGAGAGCAAATTGATTCACACACACTGAGAACTCCCGTGTCTGCTGCGATTGCACTTGCGTATCCAGCGATCCAGCCGTTCCACTCTGGGGCACACCCCCCAGAAGTGAGTCGCGTCTCCGATGTGAGCTAAGAATGTTCCAGCTGCACCCCTCACACGCTCTTGCTGCCCTGGCTCCCCGCGGGCTCTGACCTTACACCACCTGCCTCTTGAGCCCATGACTCTCCTCCCACAGCGCCTTTGCTGTCTGGTACAGGGGGCACCCTCGTCTGAGAGCAGCAGTTCTCGATCGGGGTGATCCCGCTCCTGGGGGTCTGCGACCTCTTACCTGGGGATGCTGCCAGCAGTGAGGGGAGAAGTCAAAGACGCTACTCAATGTCCCTCAGTGCACAGGGCAGCCCCACAGCAGAGGACTGTCCAGCTCACAGCATCCACAGTGCGAGGCTGACAGAGTCGAGCCTAGGAATCACCAAGATTCCCAGTTACCGCTCAAGTCTGCTGGAACGTCACGCTCCTGAGGAGGCTTCCTCATATGCCCGGTTCGAAATGACGAACGACTGGCCCTGCCCCCACGGCCCCTGTACTCATCAGCTGGACAGTGTGCTTTGCTCCCTGAAATGGTTATTCCTGCCTCTCCCCACCTGTGACACCTCCCATCAGGTGGCAACTGATCGCATCTGACCAGGTGCTCCCAGACCGGGTGCTGCGGACACGTGGGTGGGTGGGGATGAGCCGGATGAAGGAAACGGCGCCTGGGGCGTCGCCGCAGGGCCCACGGGCTGTGTGCTGCCCCACGTGCCTGCGAACACTGCCTTGAAAAGGGGAGGCCTGCTGCGGAGAAAGCACCAGAGCGTCGCTTCTGCTGTGTTTCGTTTGTCAAATAGTTCGCTTTCAAGGTCTGGCTTTTCACTATTGAAATTAGATTTTCCGTTTTGTTCAAGGCAACTAACCTCTTGTCAATAGAACAAACGGGGCGGGGGAGGAAGAGCGGAGGCAACGGAGAGCCCACGATGACCTGGGGACACTTGGTGCTAGCAGGCGGGATGTGACCAAGCTAATGGCCGTTTTCACTTCTCGTGCTGCTCCCCTCGAGCCTGGGGTGGAAGTTGGGAATCGGCACCTCTTCCAGGCCACCAGGGAGGCCGGGGCACACAACGGGGGCCTGGCTGATGCACACGGGGGCGGGCTAGGGGCATGACTGCCCGCCAGCCTCCTGCAGAGCTGCCCTGCTCATGTGACCTTGGAAGCTGAGCAAATCTTCAGCCCGGGGGAGAGAACACGAAGGTGAGACATGGCAGCTGGTCCCAAACCCCTAAGACAGGTCCCGAGAGCAGAAGAGAACGTCCGACTGGTCATTGCAGGAGACGTGCTGAGCTGGTCCACAAGTGCAGTGTGTGTGGAAGTTGTAGGAGAAAACATTTTGTTCCAAAATGAAAGACCCCGTTTCAACATTGGAGTTGTTAATGAGAGAAGGGGAGGAAGCGACGCTCAGAAGCCACAGGATGCAGGCAGGTCTGAAGTGCCTGTGTGACCGTCACGCCACGACCGTCCGCGTGGGTGTCCAGAGGACAGACTCCTTCACCGCATGCAGCTCAGCTCGACTGTTAAATCCCCTTTCTCTAGAGATGACACGCGGCCGAGGAGCACGTGAAAGCAGCTTGGATCGCTGACCGCTAGGAGGACACACATGGGACCACGAGAAGACGCCACCCCACAGCGGGTGGCTGTGACGAATCAGGCGGGCGTGTGGCCGCGCTCACGCGCTGGGAGGCGTGTAGCTGCTGGACAGTCTCCGGCGTCTCAGACGGTCAGGCCTGGCTCCTGCGGCCCGGCGGCTCTTCTCGGTGTTCGCCGAGCGTGGGGCATGCGTGTCACACACAAGCACGCGGCAGCAGGATTCACAACAGCCACGACGGGGAAAAGCCTACACGTCCATCAGCCGGTGAAGAGACAGAACGCGGTGTCGGACAGCGGACACGTGGCCACAGGGAAGGAGGGAAGCTCTGACGTGGGCTTACCTTGGAGAGGTCACAGGCTCGGTTCAGACCCGCGCAGTGAGGCCCACGATTGGTTCCCACGGCCCTGCGGTGTGAGCAGAGGTGCAGTCGCGCCACGTCTGCAAAGAACCGTGCACAGTGCGGGCCCTGCTGTCGGGGAAGTGGCCAGGAGTCAAGACTGGCTCCGTGCAGGCTACCTGCACCTGCCCCTGTAGACAACCCAGCACCTGTGCGGCGCGGGGCAGCAGAGCGACGCGAGTGGCCGTCTGCTCTAACTGGGGAACTGTGACGACAGGTAAATGAAAGACGCCAGACAGAAAGGACCGTCGCGTGACCCCTTAGGTGGCAGGCCCCTAAGCAGGCACAATTGCCGGCCAGGAAGCAGTGCGGTTGTTGGGTGGGGAGACAGGAAATGGAGGACTGGGGGGGCCTGGGCTTTGGGGGTGTGAAGACACTCGAGTTAAATGCCATGCTGGTCCCCACGGCGCGACTGTGCGCGGATGCTGAAGCATATGGTGGGTGGGGGTGTCAGCTGCGGTGTCTCCGGTAATGTTCACGGTAATGTACACGGTGATGTACAGGGTGATGCACAGGGTAATGTAATGCACAGGGTAATGTACAGGGTAATGTAATGCCACAGGGTAATGTAATGCTACAGGGTAATGTAATGCACAGGGTAATGCACAAGGTAATGTAATGTACAGGGTAATGTACACGGTAATGTAATGCACACGGTAATGCACAGGGTAATGTACAGGGTGATATACAGGGTAATGTACAGGGTAATGTAATGCACACGGTAACAGGGTAATGTAACGTACAGGGTAATGTAATGCACACGGTAATGTAATGCGCAGGGTAATGTAATGCACACGGTAATGCACAGGGTTATGTAATGCACAGGGTAATGCACACAGTAATGCACGGGGTAATGTAATGCACACGGTAATGTAATGTATAGGGTAATGTAATGCACAGGGTAATGCACAGGGTTATGTAATGCACAGGGTAATGTAATGCACATGGTAATGTAATGCACAGGGTTATGTAATGCACAGGGTTATGTACACGGTAATGTAATGCACAGGGTAATGCACACGGTAATGCACACGGTAATGTAACGTACAGGGTAATGTAACGTACAGGGTAATGCACAGGGTAATGTAACGTACAGGGTAATGCACACGGTAATGTACACGGTAGTGTACGTGGTAACGCAGTGAACCTTTTAAAAGCCTGTTGGCAGCTCTCAGTTGCTAACGCTGTGTTCTCCTGAACTGTCACCGACTTAGTCTTTTCCTTTAAAGTCACAGTATTTCAAATTATTACTCTAAAAAGAAAATTTTATATTGCTCCCAGACTTTGAAAAGCTGCTCTCACTTGAGAGAAGTAATAGGGTGACCGTGGACAGGTCACGCCTGCTCCAGC
Organism: Solenodon paradoxus; assembly: GCA_004363575.1. Taxonomy (NCBI): domain Eukaryota; kingdom Metazoa; phylum Chordata; class Mammalia; order Eulipotyphla; family Solenodontidae; genus Solenodon; species Solenodon paradoxus. The sequence continues at coordinate 192,743 of RJWH01001063.1, forward strand.
TGGTCAGAGCTGGTGACACTCCTGCTGTTAAATACATCGCGTCTGGATAAATAAAACCCGCGACTGGCTTGTGAGCGCCGTTGTCGGAAGGCCGCTGTCATGCTGTTAAAGACCGGGGGCGGGTGGGCGGCACCCACGCGAGAGCCCTCCCCGACAGGGCCAGACCCCAAGAGGAGGAGACGCGCCCTCAGTTACGGGAGTCGATGCTGCTTGCGTGGCAGCCGCGTGTCCCTCGGAGGACCTCCCGAGGCGGCGCCGGACATCACCGCCCTGCACGAGAAAACCGGCTTCCAGCCCTACACAGACTCAGGCCTGAGAGAACGAGACGGTGTCTCCTTCACCCCCAGGCCCCCCAAAGCCTACACCCGTCGGCCACGCGCCCTGAACGCGCTCCAGGTGTCGCTCCTCCCGTGCTTCCCCTGCGTCTGTTAGCGCAGCAGCAGCAGCAGGTTTTCTCTCGCAAACGCTGAGACGCTTCACCCTCCATCTCGTCTGTCAGGCACATTCAAACACCGGTGCCGGGAGGCTTACGGGCCGGGACACCCTCAGGCACCCTCCCGAGCTGAGGTGCTGGAGACGTGCCCGGGGCGGTGTGAAGCAGCTCGTCGCGGCGGGAAGCGCCACCCTTGGAGACGGAGCTCTGAGGGTCTTTGCCGTTCGCGTGGCAGCTTCTCCAGAACTCGGCTGTCCCAGCGGTAAAGGGGGCCGCCGCCCCCGCTTTCAGGGAGTAGATGCAGACTTACAGACGGGGAGAGGGGGGCAACATGAAGACTCTGCGTTGTGACCAGGCCACTTTCCATCTCGCCTTGGTCACGGGGACAAGAAGGGGACGGGTGGTGGACCCAGGAGCCGGGCTGCCGTGGACCTGCCTCCTCGCTGGGGCGGAGACACTGCCAGCTCTCCCACCGCCAGTGACGGTGAACCACCCCTCCGGGCAGCCCCCTGCAGTAAACAGCCACGCACCGGGGACAGGTGCAGGTGCTCAACTTCGTGCAGCTGTCCTGAGGCCCCGGGGACAAGAGTGAGCCCAGGTTTCTGCCTGGGACTCATTCCAGACCCCAGCAACGGAAGAGGGCGGGCAGACGGGCCGGTGGGCAGCGTGCTGGAGGGCAGAGCCGCTGGGCTGGCAGTCGGGGGAGGGGCCCAGACAGACAGAAGTGGGTGGAGGGGGACATGCGGGACTCGGCACTGAGTGCTTTTGAGTATTCGACCAAGTGTGAGGCTGTCACCGCGGGTCAGTACCCATGATTCTGGGGCAAGAACTACCCGGGAAAGAGCAGCTCTGTCCCGGGGGGCAGCGGGCTGAACACAGCAGAGCAGAGGGCACAGGCTGGGGGCCCAGTGAGCACAGGAGCATTTAGGAGAGACCAGAGATGCCACAGGGTGGGGGCAGAGCTGAGTCCCCAGATGCGCCCTAACACGTTCCTAAAGGCTCCTGCTAATTCACAATCACCCTCCTTAAACTCTTCCACAGACTTGAAGAGGGAAACTCATTCACTGAGGCCATTATTACCCTAAACCAGACAAAGAGAACACCAAAAAAGAAAACTGCAGACCAATGTCACTGAATACAGATGCACAAATCCTCACAAACATCCTGGCAAAGCGAATTCAACAGTAGGTTGAAAAAAAAAACCAGAACAATACATCACAATCAAGTGGGATTCATTCCCAAGTTGCAAGTCTGGTTCAACAAAAATCAATCAAGGTAATAAACCACATCAACAAAGATAAACCATATAATCATATCAACAGATGCAGAAAGAGCATTTGACAACATCCAACAGGATAAAAACCCTTGCCAAAATAGAAATAGAAGCAACAGACCCCAACATATTAAAAGCAACATACAACAAATGCACAGCCAAGATAATTAATGGTGAAAAAAATGAAAGCCTTCCTCTGTGATCGGGACCAAGACAAGCTTCCCCTCTCTTACCACTAGTATTCGACATTGTCCTGAAGTCTTGACCAGAGTCATAAGGCAAGATAAACATATTAAAGAAAAATAATTGGAAATGAATAAAACAATCTGTTTGCCAATAGCATGATATTTATTATACCTGAAAAATTCTCAGACTCCACCAAAGAACAGCTGGACACCATAAATGAGTATAGCAAAGTGTCAGGAGATAATAACAACACTCAAAAATAAGTAGGGTCCTTATGTACGAACAATGAAGTAGAGGGAAAAGAAAGAAAGCAAGAAATCCTATTCTCAGTAGCACCAAAAGAGATCATCTGGGAATAAACCTAACAAAGGAGGTGTGGGAACTCTATAACGAAAACTGTAAGACGTTAACAAAAGAAACAAGAAGACCCAAAGAGATGGAAGAATATTTCATGCTCATGAATGGGAAGAATTTTAAAATGGTAATCCTACCCGAAGTAATATACAGATGTACGTAATGCCAATGAAAATTCTGGAGACCTCTTTCTAAGGTAATTGAGGGACAATATTGAAGTTTCTTTGGAATCATGAAAGAACTCGAACAGTCAAAGCTCTCCCAAGGTGGGGAAAAGAACGGTGGAGGAATAATCACACTTCTTGACTTCAAACTATACTGCAAAGTGATTATTATCAAAACAGTATGGTACTGGAATAAAAACAGACACACAAATCAGTGGAATAAAATTGAGTCCAAAAATAAAGCCACATCTATATGGGCAGTTAATCTTTGACAAAGGTGCCAAGAGTATTCAATGGAAGGAGGAAAGTCTAATCATCAAATGGTGCTGGGAAAACATCTGCTAAAAATAATGCAATTAGATTATTCATTAGCACCATATACCCAAAATAGATCAACGAGTTGAACATAAGACTCTCAACCATAAAATGGAAGAAAATGTGGGGGAAATGCTCTATGACCTCAACCTCAATGAGATCATTGGGGAAACAACAACTATAGCAAAAGTAACCAAAATAAAACTAAATAATTGAGATTATATCAAACTAAAAAGCTTCCGCAAAGCAAAATAAACCACCACTAAAACAAAAAGGCAACCCACTGAATTTGAGAACATGTTCACACACATTAGGGAAGAACTTACTCTCCAAAATAAACGAGCTCATACATCTCGATAAAATAAATGTAAGCCTCCACTCAAAAAATAGGCAGAACTGAATAGACACCTCTCCAAAAACACACAGATGACCTACAGACACATGGGGGAAAAAATGTTCTACATCACTCATCAGAGAAATGCAAATAAAAGCCACAGTGAGATATTGCCTCACATCACTGAGAATGGCCTGTATCCAAACATCTAGAAATAACAGTTATTGGGGGATGTGGAGGAAGAGGAGCCTCCTGCACTGTTGGTGGGAATGTAAATTAGTTCAGCCTCTCTGTAAAACACGGTGGAGATGCTTCAGAAATTAGAGTTGTCACCACTTGATCTTCCTACCTCAGTCCTGGCCTTTTACAACCTTCTAGGTGGAACCGGAGGGGATCATGTGAAGTGAAATAAGTCAGAAAGAAAAAGAGAAATACAGGATGGTTTCACTCATAGGTGACAAATAACCCCCCAAAAAAACTCAGAGGACACCAGATAACTTCCAGGGAGGTGGGAGGGGAGGGAAGGAGGGAGGGAACAGGTGGGGTGAAGGATACTGGACTCTGGTGGTGGGGGTGCTGTGTTACCCAGAGACTGAGAGGCGAGCTCAACATCTTTAAATGAGTACTTTACATATATATATATATATATATGCATGTTATATATGTGTATATGTATTATATATGTATATATAATATTAAAAAACAAGTGTGAATCTGGGATGCAAGAATAAAGTCCAATTCTTTTCTTTTTAACTTGAAAAAAAACGAAAAAGAAAAGATTAGTGAACTTGAAATCAGGGCGGTAGGAATTATCCAAACCGAAGCAGAGAGGAAAAGCAGGCCTCGGCGTGGGAAGACGCGGCACAGTCTAACACACGCGCAGTTGGAGCCTGGGAGCAGAAGAAAGATGAAAGCTGCATTCCCTTCTAAATTCATGCTTAAGTGTAGATTCTAGAAGAAAAAACGCGCAGAATAATGATTCAAGTCTCTAAAGAGTTTAGAAGAAGAATAAGTGAAACCAAAATGTGCAGAAGAAAATGAGAATGGAAGTCAATGGAACAGAAAATGAATTTAATTTTTTGAAGTTAATGAAACAACATTAAACTAAGATATAATGGGAGCAATATACATTATCAATATTAAGAATGAAAAGAGGATATCACTTCATTAAGAGAATTAGAAGAAGTTTATCAACAATTGTTTCAATAAATTTGACAATGAAAACAGAAGTCAATAAATAGATGCTTTGAAGAAGACAAATTACCAAACTGACCGGGAAAGTACAATCTGAAGTGTCTCTAATGGTTAAATTAATTGAGTTGACAGGCGTGCCCTGGTGATCTGATGATTTAGTTCACTGCGGTGCAGTCCACACACATCCCAAGGTCCCTGGTTCACATCTGCGGCCCAGGAAAGCCACCAAGAGGAACGGCTAAATAAAACGAATTAAGTGCTTCTTCCTCCTCTCTGTTCCCACCTGCTTCCGCTCGCCTTCATTCCTGCTGCACCTTTCCTTTCAAAAAAATAATTGAATTCACAATTTAACAGCATCCCACAAAGAAAGCCACAGGCCTAGACGGCTTCGGCAGTGAATTGCACCAAACGCTCAAGGAATTTTATCAAACTACCGGCTGCCACAGTCTTCACCCAGGGAGGAGAGAACATTCCCAGTTCATTTTGCGAGGACAGCATATCATTCTAATACAAAACCAAGACTTCAGACCATCCTGTCTCATGAACAGACACCAGCTCATCCTTAACAAAACACTCAGAAAATCAATCCATCAATCGTGTGGAGTTGATGCCGAATGCACTCCTGCTTTGGCATTTGGAAATCATTAGTCACCACATTAGAAGGATAAAGGGACTTGTATCCAGAACAGAGACAAAACCTTACAAAGACGACGCCGAACGTGCAATCAGCACGCGAACGAGCGTCACAGCCGTCGTGGCCAGTGCCCGGGAACTACCCAGGTGTCCGCGTTCACACCGTGGAACATGATTCGGCAATGACTTACTTCTGACGGATGTTCCAGCGTGGAAGGGCCTCAGAAACGTGCTGACATGGTGGGTGGAACTAGAATGTCGGGGGCATCCTAAGGTCGCCTGCTGGACCTCTGGAGGTCCAATTATAACACTGCACACCCGAAACCAGCGTGAGGTCGATGAAAAGCTGAAAACACGCTGTAGGAACGAGGCTGGAACCAGACAGGGCCGGCTGACTCAACTGCCGGCGGTTGTAGACGAGGCGCGGCTCACCCGCAGTGAAGGCAGAGCAAAGGGCAGTGGTGGGGAAAGGGCGAGCACCTTTGGAGACCGAAGACGGGCTGCATCCTGGTTTACAGAGATGATACATTTGTCACTGCATCGTCAGCTTAAGATCTGTGCATGTCCCGGTATATAAATACCGTTTTTTAAATTGATTTGAAAGGAAGGTGCAGCAGGAATGAAGGTGAGCGGACAGGAACAGTTAGAACCGCAGAAAAGACACATTTATTCGGTTGCTCCCCCTGGCCTTGGGTCTTGAACCTGGGTCCTTGGGATGTATGGGGACTGCATCCTGTGTCCTTATCCGCTAGGCCACCCGGGTGCACCAGCTTGCTTTTAAAGACTTAAAAATTGGAGGAAACTAACTGTTCCCGGGTCCAGAGCTGCAGGTGGTCTCGACAGCTCCCACTGCTGAGACGGCCCGGCACGGGGCCCACCCATCACCCCTCCTGGCAGCACAGCGGCCCAGAGAGATCTAGTTTCCAGCCCTGGAACTTCAGAACGAAGACCATCCATCGGTGCCGTCGTAACGCCGCTGGGTTCGTGGTCATGGGTCGCACCAGCAAGAGGAACTGATACACCCAGGGCCCTTCCTGTCGCCTCCAGGGCCTCCGAGCTCCTGCTGGGGGAGAGAAGGCGAGTCCCAGGAGCCTCTGGAGGACGTGATGGCGGACTGGGTCTTGGGGCTCGAGCCATAGAGGGGAGGGCCGTGGTTTTCAGGGACCTGGAGACGCATGCTAACACGGGGCGATTGGAGAGGTGCCAGCCATGTCCCTGCAGCCGGAGACGCAGCAGGCACGGGCATGGACAGTGCTGGTGGCACCTGAGGTCTTGGACTTTATTCGCAGCATGTGAGGCCTCAGGGATTTCAGATGCCCAGTGCTCATAGCCTTCGGGCAAGTCCACCTTGGGCCCGGACCGAGGGTGAGCTGGGGGGCTGCTGACCATGAGAAACTACCACAGGACACAAGGGGAAGGCCCTGGATGATGCCAGCCGGTCAGTGTCCACTCGCCTGGACTCGAGGGGACGGACACGTGAGCGTCCCGTGTGAGGTTCCGTCTCTCCCGTCACATTCCCCCAGCACATCTTGAGTCTCCAGAAACTGCTGTTCTCCTTGAACCCACTGCTAGCTCGTCCCCCGTCCCCAGAGGACCGTTTGACATGGAACAGGGTTGTCATCTACCATCTGCCGAGAGAGGCCCAGGAGGAGGGGGTGGATGTTAATTAGGGAGACAGCGTGAGAGGAAACCACCACCATCTGCTCTGGGGGAGGACGGGGCTCAGATGGAGATGGGACTGGTGGCCCCAATTTAGTGAGCGGTGTCATGGTCTTGAGGTCTGGGCTGAAGGGACCCAGGCGTCCTTGGCAACGCCCTTGGCAGACAGTTTGTGCCCGCCCTCCCCCACCCTGCAAGAGGCTCTGGGCCTCTGCAAACAGAAGGGTCCCTGGTGTGGACTGCAGGTGGGACAGGGCAGTATGGCGGAGGGACAGTGACAAGACGGCGGGGCAGCAGACTCCAGGAAGAACAGACTCGGGACGGGCATCCCACGCTCTCAAGCATGGGCACCGTTTCCCAGACAGCACCGGGAGCAAGGTGAGTGAGGCCGTCTCCCCGCCACTGGGTAAATCCATCTTTCCTGTAACTCACGTGGGCGTCAGCGCGTGCCTGTGGGCGACGGGTGCTCACCATTCGATCCGTGGGAAACTGAGGCACGGCAAGGTCAAAGCCAGTCATGCACAAGAACGGGTTCATGGCTCACGCTGTGTCTGTGACCACCGAGGGGACCGCTGTGCACTGTCCGGCCTGGGGCCACTTCTGGCCCCCGTGCTTGCACGCCGTCCCCACACAGCACAGGGAACCCGCGCGACCAGCTGAAAGGGCTGTCCCAGCTCTGAACAAGCGGACAGCACAGACCCCAGCTCGGGCAAACGTGCTGCAGCCGATGCAGAGGTCGCCACTCGGCGTTTCCGGCATCACCGGCCTCCACGGAGCCGGGCCCTGCTGTTTAAGTCCCTCTTACAGAGGGGACAGGCCAGGTGCGACCCAAAAGTCTGCTGCCCCCCACACTGGACAGGGAAGTACTAAAGCCAGCCCTGGGGACACGGGTGACATCAGGTCTCCTTCAGCGAGGTGTGTGCTTCCTCCTTCCTGTAAGAAAAGAACCACGTTCTGTGCCGAAGACAGGCGTGTGACATCTGCCTTTGCTTGCTGTCCACTCTCTGTCACGTCTTCGTCTGCTTGCTGGAGCCCTAGGACGGCCGAGGGGAAGGGGCTTGAGCCCCATTTCCCAAGAAGTGAAGAAGCGCTGAGAAGTCAGGGAAGTTGCCTAAGATCAGCCGGTGAAGACGGAGCCCAGCACCTTCTCTTCCCACTGCTCTCAGTGGCTCCCACCCGTCCTGGCCTCCGTCCCCACTTGGTGAAGCGGCTTGTGATGTCCATCACCCTCAGGGCCCACCAGGACAGGCTGATGCCGGGGACCCTGGCTGTGTGCTGAGCACTGTCACCCCAATGAGACAGGGACAGGAGCACGAAACCGGAGAGGCTGAGGGGTTCAGGAACCTGGGGGAGTGGGGGGCCTTGAAGGGTAATTAGAACTTCCGGAACCGGAGAAGGGGGTTCAAGTCCACCTGTGGGCTCCAAACTACAGCTGATATGTGAACCTAACGGGGGGCTGCCCTGTCAGAAGTGGAGGAGACTGACCCAGGAAGATGCCGGCTGAGTTTCCCTTTTCACCCCGTCACTGGACTACATGATGCTGGAGGCTGATCACCGACTTGACTGTTTTAGAGCCATTTAGATGAAAACACGGTCGGCCGCGCGGCCGGGAGAGGGCGCACAAGGAGAGGCCGTTGGCGGGTCTGGTAGCCCGCAGGCTGTGCCCTTGAACTCAGGAGGAGACGGGGATTCTCGCGCACGTCCCCGTCACGCAGACTGCCCCAGAGACACGCGGAGGCCGCGTGCAGACGGTCCTGCTGCCACCGTGCGTGCTTGCTTCCCCGGGCACCCGGGTCGGCTTGTGACAGGCTGTGCAGCGTCAGCTCACAACCTGAACTCGAGATCCCGGGTCTGCAACTGCGGGTTCGGCCGGCCGTGCGCACAAGGCTGCCTGGGTGGGAGCCGCACTCTCGCGGGGACACGCCAGGGCAGCTGCGACTGCTCCGGGGCAGCGTGTCCTAAATGCGTGGCCTTCGTCTTCAACAGGGCGCACACGTTATCCGAGAAAAATGCAGCTCTGCACGTCTCCGTGGGGCGTCATATGCGTGGGGCGTCACATGGACGAGACTCATGGAGGAGGAGGAAGAGCTAGAGTCTAAATCCGATCTGTTTCTTTCCTGAAAGGTTATGGACTGTGGCACCCCCTGGTGGAACGGGGGTTGGGTCTGCCGTCTCGGGCCAAGAGCAGTCCTCACCATCCAAGGACCTGGGTTCACATCTCAGCGCTGGGGGTAACAACCAAATGTACAACTAAATAAAATAAAATGAATAAAATGCTTTTCCGCCCCTCTGCCTGCCTGCTTACTTGCCTTCATTCCTGCCTGCACCTTTCCTTGAAAGAAAGCAAATGCTTTCTTCACCTAAGGGTTGTGCCATGTTGAGCAGCTGGATGCTTTTTCATCTCCTCTGAAAAGGAGGGACGGACACCTCTGATGCCTGACAGCGACAGACCAGCGACATCTAACGCAACTCTTAAAAAGCACCAGATATGAAAAACAGATCCCACCGTACCTCAGTCTTAGTTTTCAGAAGCTGTTAACACTGGAAAAGACCTGAGAAACCTTTCTGCCTCCACAGGGCCGTGAGCGAGGCTCCGGCTGCAGCGGAGGGGCAGCCTGGGATGGAGGCCGGCGAGCAGAGGGGACAGCGGACGGTGCCCCACAGGCAGAGAAGACCGGTCTTAAGAACGCGGTGCCCCCACTCCATGTAAACACACAGACACCTGTGCTTGAAGAAATTTAGAGCTAAAATGTTTATAAGGTTTTTGTATCATGAGGATAAATCCTGAAAATATCAGGAAATGAGGGTTAGCTGCAGCAGCCAGCGGATGTTTCTGAAGGAAAAGTAAAACTGAAAATCTAAAGGATTTTGAGAGGAAAAGTCACAATCTAATAGTTTCATGTTCAAAAGAGCTGTTGTTCTTATTTAAAGCTGAGAAAAAGATATTAGAAGAGGAAAATATTAAGGACTGATGGTGACCTAGCCATTTATATGTTAAAACATACAAAGCAGTAACAAAACAATGTGTCACTAGTACAAGAATAAATCCTCCGAATAGCAGGACTGAAGTCACAGCCTCACCAGGAAGACCAGCATGACGTTTTAAGTTGGGGACAGTTCCCATCCAGGCTGCCTGCTTTCCAGATGTGCCTGCAGGTTGAAGCCTGTGTAAGAGGAACTGTGAATGCAGAAAATGAGATACAAACTCATGAGTCACAGGTGATGTGGTTTTCCAGGATAGAAAATGCTGATGGAACAAATGATAAACCACTCATAAATAATATATAATAGGAAAGACATATCATAAATAAGAGCAGCCAGTTATTGGACCAAAGCTGATGAGCAGCAAGTCTTTAAACTTTCTAAGAGAAGAACTCTTTCTAGAGAACGATAAATCTTTACTAACAACCTACTCGTGTCAGTGGGGTGATAGATCCCTCTTGTTACTGACAAGACTTCATTGTGAAAACACTAGTCAGTTCTTCCAAGATTCATTTATAAAGCTGATGCTGTCCCAGTCAGTTCTAGTCGGCTTTCTCACGGCGTCGAACTTACTCGAATTTCGAAAGGACATTTTGGGGGAAGGGAGCAAAGGGGAAAGTGTCCCACAGACACCAAAATCTCAGCACAAAGCTCTGTGGCACCAGGTCGGGAGCACGTGGACAGATCAGTGAGGCCCAGGCAGAGAAGGGGCATTTCACGTGAGCAGAGCGCGACTCAGTGACTTACGTTGAGAGGTTGGCTATGCATTTAGAAAATATAAGCTAGAACCCTACCTTCAGGATACAAAACGGAGCAGAGGGGACAGGCCGAGACCCCACCTGGGGAAGAAGGAGCCTGGCTTGGATCGCGGCCCATGTCCCAGACAGGACGCTCATCTCACAGACACCTGTCACGCTTGTCAACGCCGGAAACGTTAAGACAAGTAAGAACGCCCAGGTTGTGAAGAACGCAGCTCTCCGAGACGCCTGAAACCACTCATGTCGGGTGAATGTCTTTAAGCCTTAGAAAGGGTCTTCTGAGCACCTGCTGAAGCCCAAGTGATGGGCGCCCTGTGAGAGACTCACAGGAGGGTGGTGTGTTGGCTCCAGACGGCCAGGCTCAGGGGACCAACGTAACGACCCAACTAAGGAGCATTTCTCCCGGCGAGACGTGTGGCTCCTGGGAATCTAGGGCTTGAGGGGCACAGCCCTTAACTTTCATAAAAGGCTGGTTGGAAAAAGGAGAGTCCCATCCAGGTTGCTCCCAGCGTACTTGAAAGTTTCCAGTAACGGCGCCCCCTGCTGGAGCAGCGGAGGAGCACAGCGCGCACACATCCCAAGACCTGGGTTCCTGTCCTGGGTCTGAGGGGAGCAACCAGTGACCAATGCAATGAAAAAAAAAAAAAAAATGCTGCTTGCTCCTCTCTCTTCCTACCTGTCTGCCTACTCACCTTCATTCCTGCCTGCACCTTTCCTTTAAAAAAACATTTTTTTTCCGGTAACTGAATCATCAGGTCTAAACGCTATTCTAGGTTAAAATTAAAAGTCAGATGTCATTCCTTCCCACATTCTGAGCACTGAGGAGCCATGTGGGCCAGACTCCGCTGTCTGTCTAGCTCTCATCCTGGCTGGAGAGCAGCCCCTCGCCCCCAGCCTGATGGCCCTCCCCTGGCCCTCCGACCCCTGTGCTCCCACGCCAGTCCCTTCCAGTCCTGCCCCCGGGACCCACCCCACCAGCCTTTTCTGTTCGTGCTGTGGCCTGTTCCCCATGGCCAAGTCCTCCGCCAGCACCTTTGGGGGCCTCAGGCTCTAAGAGCAGACCAGGGGGCGAGAAGCTGCGTGTCCCCTGAGTACTTGCTGTGCCAAGCACTCACCACGACGGGACAGGGAGGCTTGGGACGGGAGAGCCACCTGGCCCTAGACCCCCAGTTCTATCCGCTTCCTGTGGCCGCTGCTGGGGGGGTTCAGTGCCCCCCCCCCGGCACCCACTCTCCTGAGGGATGGGGCTGGGGCCTCAGCAGATGTCGCTTCTCAGAGGATGTCAGGGCCAGATGGCTGAAGGAGAAGGGACCCTTCGGGGCAGGCACATCCAAGCCCTCTGCACAGCCGCGCTGCACGGGGTTCCCACAGCCAGGGCCACTCTCAGGGAGGCCCGGGATTACCTCGGGGTGTGGGGGGGCAGCCAGCCAGGAGGGGCTGTGGGCAGGATCACCCCAGGCAAGGCGGGCTGGAACGCCAGCCTTTCCCCACCAACGACGTCATCCCTCTCCGGGTCTGCGGTCCAACCAGTGTCCCCGATACGGTGTCGGTGAGGTGTCCTGATCGCCGTGCGCCCTCGACCTGTGCAGGCCTCTCAGAGCCGCACTGGGGTTGTAAGCACCTGCTGGGGGTGCGCTCACTGGCTCCCCCGCCTCAGGACCCCACAGCCGAGGGGCCGCCACCGATTTGGAAACCATGGCCATGGAGGTGCATCTGCTGCGCACTGGGCTGCAAGCCACGCCCTGCACTGAAGGTGTTTCTCACCGTTCAGGCAGACACCATCATCGGGCACCTAAGATGGGACCAGTGCTAACAGAAATGAACAGGACACACATGTCCCCATCCCTGGGGCACTCAGCCCCCGGTGACTCTGCCAACACTTCCTGAGCCGGGTGTCTACACCCGCTCCCTCCCCTGCCACCGACCAGCCCGGAGATCCCAAGAGGCAGTGCCAGCGCCACCTCCAGGGCCCACTTAGGGCTGGGGCACATCTCTGCTCCCTGCCCAGGGTGGTGTGCGGAGGGGCAGACCCAGCCAGGACCTAGTCACCACAGAGAGGACAGCCCAGTGCTCGCGCCAGGGGTGAGTGGGGGCCTGTGAGCGGTTCGTGCTGAGATGCCGTGAGTTTGTGCGCTGAACCTGGCACACCCGGGTTAACAGGGAGATGTACGTCAGCTACGCGAGACAGAACTTGTTCCAACAGCAAGGCAGTGAGCTTCACAGAAGGGTAGGTCAGAAGGTCACAGAAGACTGAGCTGAGAGCTGGCAGGTGACAGTCACAGAACACGGGGCCAAGTGCCAACCATCTGAGTAGAGGCCAGTCTCAGGGACAGTCTAAAGCCTGGGGATTGACGCTCACCCCAGTGCGTGTGGCCTCTCCCTCATCCACCGGGCCCTGAGCCCCCGGGTGCCGGCACTGCTGTCATGGGGAGGAGGAGACAGGACAACACACGAGGGGGCAGTCAGTGCTTCAGAGATGGAGAATAAGGTAAGGCCCAGAGAACCAGCTGGTGTGGAATGTTCTGGAAAGTCTGCACAGGTGACAATGGAAGTGAGGGCTGGAGGGGAACCATGAGCCTGAGCACAGGGACATCTGGAGGAAGTTCCAGAGGCAAAGACTGGTGCAAAGACCCCGGGCAGGGGGCCTGGGGAACTTGAGACCCTGCAGGTGCCATGGTTGACCGCAGGGCACAAGGGAAGGGGGAACAGACAGGGTTCTGCACACTGCTCACTGAGACGGAGGCTTTGATGGGCCGAGCAGGTCGGTCTGCGCAGCTGCCCCTGACGGCGCGGGTCTGAGCTACGCGCTCCACTCACAGGCGGCACGTGCTTGATCACGGGCGCAGGTCCGGCGAGGAGTCACCTGTGGCTTTTCAATCACACAGGACAGGGCGCCCCGTTCCCTGCATCGCTGGGGTCAGCTGCACTTCACAACTCCGTGGGGTCTCTCTAGGGAGCCGTTCCCAGTCGCCCCGGCCCCTTTGCTCTTGGCAGTGCTCACAGACACTTGTCACAATCAGGAGTTACCACCTGATTGCAGAGGGCAGAAGCCGGGGATGCCTGGTGTCCTGCAGGGCCCAGCATGGCCCCGGCAGACAAACTCATGCTGCTGTCAGGACTCGGGACCGCACCTACGTCGTTGACTAGGGGCAGCAGGATTCCGGTCATCCTTAGAAGAGCAGCCAGCAGGCCAGGGAGGAGCGGAGTGGGGAGTCTGATGGGGCCGTGACTGGCGCAGGGAAGGCCGGGTGTTCGCCTGCAGGCAGTACCTGCTGCGCGCCGGCCTGTTCTAGGTCCTGAGCGGTAAAGCGAAAACAGCAGACTGAAGCCACAGAGGAGCCAGCAAGCACCAGAAGAGACTCCAGAGAGCGGTCCGCCTTCTGAGAACAGGCGGCGTCACAGCGATCACTTGAGACAAAGCCAGGAGCGCCTGGAATAGCCGACACCCGCACTGTCTGCCAGAGGCCCCGCACCACCGCGGCCTGACGGCGGGCGTGTCTGCAAAGGTCTGGGAAGGCCGGGGTGGCTGGAGGGAGCAGACCTGACAGGTGGGCAGGGTCATCAGCCCCAAGGGGGCTCAGGGGTCACCTCTGCTAGTGACCGCGGGTTGAAGCAGAAACCTCATCAGCTGTCACATCCTATGAGGAAGGATGATGGGGACCATGGGCAGGGACCATGGGCAGGGGCCATGGCACAGTACAGGCAGCAGGGAGACCCCAGGGAGGCTGTGGCAGACGGCGGGGGAGACTCTTCGGCACCCCAGAAGCTGGAGCCCAAGCTGAGCCTGACATAAGGAGAAAATGACACCAGCCTTGGACTCTGAACTTCAGGTGACCTTAGACGGCTCTGCACCCTTGGCTGGGGACACATGGCATTTAGACAGTGACCATCCACAGGCACAGCCACTCCTAGGAGCAGTGGCTCAGTAGGCCGGGGCTGGGGGTTGGGCCCTGGCCACCAGTCCCGTCAGTGCTGTTGAACCAGGCAAGGCGCCAGGAAGGGACCTTCCCAGAGCGCTGCCTTGTCAGGTGCACTGGGACTAGGCCCCGACTCAGCAGCACGTGGCTTGGGACAAAGGCCTCAAGCCGGTCAGCTCCGCTCCCTCCTGCATGATGGAAATGAGGGGAAGGTACAGGCTGGCCCAGCGGCTGCAGGCAGGCCCAGGCGCCCGGGGCGGGATGGGCACCGGTGGGCTCCCTGCTCCCGGGCAGCTTGTTCGACGACACTGACGCTGTGTCCTCATCCTCAGCAGCGTGGGACAACACAGCGGCCACTGCAGGGGCTGTGAGGGCGCCCCGCGAGGACAGAGATGACAGACAGAGATGCCGGCGCCACCCACTTCCCGGGCTGCCAGCAGGCACGCGAGCGTGTCTGTTTCCAAAAGTGCGGCTCTCTGCTCCGTCCCGTGTTCCGGACGCGCAGGCAGTGGGGCTCAGAGCAGACCCCAGAGCGACAGCAGCGCCCGGGGCGCAGCCAACACCACGGACGCACCGCCACATAAGGTCCGGCGTGCTCTGCTGTGCCCACTTGGAATAACTCGAACAGCGTGCTCTGAAATGTGCGGCCAGGCTCGCTAGAGATGCACAGTCTCGCCTCCCCCACCTACTGACTGCAGTTGAGGGGCAGGCATCTCGAGCGCCGGGAGACTGGCGACTGCCAGGATTTCTGCAGGGCAAAGCCTGGGCCACCCGTGGGCGGCAGGGTGGGACAAACATCCCGGGCTTCCTGCTGCCCGAGCTTCTCTCCCTGCTGACACGGCTGGCCCCCCAGAGGCAAACGTGATTGGAAGCTGAAGGCAAAGCAGCACAGCCTCCCTCCGGCCCCTTCCAGGACCAGTAACTGACTTTACATATATATTTTTGTCATCTTCCCTTAAGGAGTCTCCGCACGTTTCATCAGCTTCAGGCCTGCGAACACCAGACTGCAAGGTCTGGGCAACTGGGCATCTGAGCTGTGACATTCCGGTTGCTAAGTAACAATAGGACACACTTCCCTGTGGAGCAGCTTGGGGGCAGGGGACTTGCTAAATCCAGAAGGCAGGGCAGCACCCTCGGGGTTTGAGCCAGCAGGTCTGGGCAGGGCCTGAGAATGTGCATTTCTAACCAACTCCCAGGTGGTGCCATTGCTGCTGGTCCAGGGACCACACTTTGAAAACCAGTGCTGTGAATAGGGAGGCCAAATGAAATGCATTACCCCACCATTTGGCATACCTTCACCTGACCCTCATTCCCCTGTTCCAGATAGCGAGAGCTGCTCCGTCCACCAGCAAACACACTAGGTTTCTGCTTCTGGGGGTTAACCCATTTGTCCACCTCCTCCAGGAAGTCCTCCTTGACTTCCCAGGCTGGGCGTGGGGCCCCTTGGCCAGTCCCAGCCTTCCCCAATTCCACAGCTACATTGTCAAAATCAGCTGACTTATCAACCAAGCTAACAGATCATGAAATGATTCTCTTTCCAGTTTTCCCCGTGCCCCTCCCCACCCAATAGGAACCTGGTTCCCTGCTCTGACTTAAGCAGCCCTCTGGCCAGACCCTTTCCTGCCTCTTCTGCAGGCCGGAGAGATGGAGCCCCTCCCCAGCTTGTCCCAGGAAGGCTTCCCTGGAAGCTGGCTTTTCCAAGAGTTTCCAGGAGGGAAGGTGGTCTCCTCCGGGAGGGGCCGGGTGGTGGGGTGGCCCAGCACTGCAGAGGCAGTGTCCCTACCCAACAGTGGGGACAAAGGAGTCCTTTCCTCACACCCGTCCTCTCCAAGAAGTGTGGGAGCCTGCAGTTCTGAAAGCCTCCAGGTGACCCCCAGTTCTGTCTTCGCAGAGCTCACGGGGCCCAGGGTGTCTCCCAGACAGGCCAGCCTTTGTTCCTGGGGGCCAGTCTGCCTCCAGCCCTCCCCACTGCCCGGGTTCCAGGGACCATCCCCGCTCCTCCCTGAGCTCCAGCCGGGAGCCCCCACGGCTGCCCCTTGCAGTCCCCCTGTGGGTGAGAAGCAGGCACTCACCGCTCTGGTTTCCAGCGACTGGCTCCCGGCCCTCGGGAAACTGGAAACTGGAAAGGCCCAGCCTGCGTGCGGGGCGGAGCACCTGGGTAAATGGGCGGATGAGTATGATCCGCACCTGTCCCACCCTCGGGCAGACTCCCCACGGCCACGTGTTCAGCAGGGGCCCCGAGGCGAGTCACAGCTGCTCCTGGTGCGGGGGTCTGGGAGCCTGTGTTGTCACGAGCACAGCTCCCCCACCCCACGGGACAGTGTGAAGGCCACTGCTCCAGGTCAGGTCATCATGCCTGGGCCGGGGGTCTGCGGCCTCAGCTGAGGGGTGTTATCTTCAGGTTTTGTTTACGTGGACTCGCTTAACAAGCAAGTTGGTCTCAGTGCAGGCCTGGTGCTTTTCTGACAGGAAGCAAAGCTTTTATTATTATGATCGCAAATCGCTCCATTTAAAGACAGTGGTTCCCTCTGTGTATGGAGTCCTGCGTGCCCGAAGCAGGGAATCTGGAAACAGCAGCAAATTGAAAAGGAAAGGTGACCCCTCAATCCCACCAGCCTCAGCACCGGACACCAGCACCGTGGACCCTTTGCTGACTTCTATCCAGCATAGGCAGATGTTAACATAATTGGGAGCTCACCACATGCAGATCTTCCTGCAGAAAAGGAAGCTTGATTAAGGCAGCGTGGAGACAATAAACTGCACACACTGTGACAGCTGGACGTTTGGACATTTGTATGCACTCGTGGACACGTTACCACAGGTGACTCACTCTCCAGTCCCCTTTTGAAATGGAGTCTTTATTTTGACGCAGTTTCAGATTTACAGAAAAGTTGCAAAGAGGGCAGAGGACTCCAGGGGGGGGTCCCCGCCCCCCAATATTAACATCGTAGATACAGCTCAGACTTGAAACATGGGTCGGTGACTTAACTAGATCTTCTTTGCGCCTCACCACTTCTCCCCCGGATGTCTTCTTCCTTTCTCAAATCCATGTCAGGCACTGCACTAGATTTAGCCAAATGCAATTTAATATTTTACCTTTTGTAACTTAATACTGTTTTAAATGCCTCCTATTTCTATCATGAATTTACTATGCTGCTTGGCTTAGCTCATCCAGGTTTGTCCTTGTGAGTAATGTTGCTGTGAAAACCTTTGTTTGCATCTTGTATTTTTCCCAGAGATTTTCCCTTTTCCTCCAGCTTTATTGATATCATCGACACCTAACATTATTTTCCCTGAAACAGTAGCTCAAGCTTCTGTGATACATACTTGCTTTTAACCTCTCAAGAATGCGGTGGATTTGGCCGCCATCCGGGTGCTTGTTTCAGGGAAGAATCATCAGTTCAAGGGGCGAGAGTCTGATGAGAAGCAAGATACTCACTTGGTCTCAAAATAAGTCCCACACGTTCTGGCCGATGGGGAGAGAAAGCAGCGGCTCCACGGGGCGACAGGTGGCAGGCGCCACCTTAATTGAGTGATCAAAGTTAAGGGCAGCAGGAGACACCTGGGCCTCCTGGTCAGGCTGTGACGTTCCCGCCACAGACGTGCTGTCTGAGCCGAGTGAGGAGGACTCGTCGGCCACCCGTGTCGAGGAACTCTGCTCGTGGTGGGCTTGTCCTTGGCAAAAACGTCAGGGTCGGCAGGGCGCAGTCAGGCTGCGGGCCGTTCTAGAGGGAGGGGACTAAAGAGACCTGGCTGCTGGCGAAGGCGGTGTCTCATCCCGGGCTGGGCCCGGAACTGAAAAATAAAATCGAAAAACAAATTTTACGTGAAAGGCATTCTTGGGCATGTGTGACCATCAACTGGACAATAGCATTATGTTATGTTCATTTCCTGACTTCGATGCACATTTTTATGGAGGAAGTGGCGCGGAATTCAATCTGTAAGGTAGTCCAGTGATGTTTTTAAAGTAGCAACAGGCATATTCTGATGCTTTAGGATTCAAGCAGCAGAAAAGACTTCTTATCTCATTGCTGGGGAAGACGATCAAAATTTCAAAGACAGTGAAAGCGGAGCTGCCGTTCCATCCACAACGCCACTTCCAGGCATGACCCAGAGAGCACGAAATCTCTAATCAGAAAAAATGCTCGCACCCCAAAGCTTATAGCAACACAGAAGACATGGAAACAAGCTCAGTGCCCGTCCACGGATGACGGATAAAGCAGCTGGGGTCTAGAGACTTGAAATTCTCTGCAGCTGCTGAAAAAAAAGATGAAACCGTGCTCTTTGCAACCACCTGGATGGAACTAGAGGGGATCGTGCTAAACAAAATAAGACAAATAAAAAGAGAAAGAAATACAGGATGGTTTCAGTCACATGTGGGCTATAAAGAAACAAGCGAACAGGAAACCCCAACGAGATTCGCGGACGCAGGCTGTGGCTGCCGGGGCGGGGAGGGAGGCGAGGGACCAGGTGGCAGTATGGGGCGCAATTCTGACACACCGAGGCGCGATTTCAGTATCCTAAAGTTCACATTGCAATGTAAACAAAAGGAACATTAAAGCTCTAATTAAAAAATAATGTGGCTCTGACCAACTGCTGACCTGGGAACTGGACCCCGGCAATCGGAGCCCCCCACTAACGAGGAACGTGCATTTTTCTTGCCCTCCCCAAGCCCAGAGCTGCCCGAGGACGCCTCCCTGAGACAAAATGTGTTGCTAGGTGCGCCCTGGTGGAGCAGTGGTTAGATCAATCACCTCTGAAGGAGCAAGTCACATACCCCAGATCCAGTGTGGGGAGCGGGGGGAGCAACCAGTATGAACAACTGAAATAAAAATGTTCCCTCCTCCTCTCCCTTCCTGCCTGTCTACTCACCTTCATTCCTGCCGGCACCTTCCTCTAAAAGTTGCAAAACCATCTGGATGTGCACGTGACTAAAGCAGCTGAAGCCTGTAAACTTGTGTGGGTCCCCGGGGCCACTGAAGTCACCACCAGCATGTGCTCTGCCTGTCTCCTCTGTCGTTCCTTGTCCTCCGTGCGCAGGGGCCAGTTTCCAGTGACACCGGTGGAGAGCCGACCCTCATCCAGGTGACGCGTCCATAAAACTTCAAGTGCCTGGGTTCCTGGCCCGGAGCACCGGGAGCAGCCCCACGTCCGTCCCGAGCTCTGGAGTCAAGACCCGGAGCCGGGGGAGCGACCAGCGTGAACAACTAAATAAAGATAAAATGCTTCTTCCTCCTCTCCCTGCCTGCTCGCCTTCATTCCTGCCTGCACCTTTCGTTTAAAAGAAAGGTCTAAAAAAAACAGAAGAGGACACCAGTGGTGGCTGAAAGAGTCCTTGCTGGTGGGAAGTTGTCCAAAGAGGCCTAAGGTAACGAGGGGCTTTGCCGCTGGTTGTCTGTCTTCTTGTGCCCTTTGAAATTCTATGCGGCTGCATCATCTACTTAATTTAAAAATTAGCAATAAATGAGTAAGAGCGATGCCACACTGCGTGGGAGGCAGCGGTCTGGGGCATGTGCCAGGCCCAGCCTGGTATTCCCGGTGATCCCGATGGGTCTGGACGCCTCCTAGCTGAAGTGGGTGCACACAGGGGTGTCTGCCGGTCTGCGGCACATCTGTCGCCGGCCCCAATGCACGGTGCGAGGTGGCGTGCTGAGCAGTGAAGGTGGGAGCCAGGTCTGAAACTCGCATCCGGTTTCCAAGTTTCCAAATTCAGCTTGAAGATCCGGGCCTCTGTGTGGCCCACGTGTCCTCATGGAACAGTTCCCGCCGCCTCCGGCTCAGGCAGCACCTGCTGGCTTGAAGCCCTCAGGTCCAGGCTAAGTGACGGCTCTGGGTGGCGCACAGAGGGCGGGGCCAGGTCGCTCCGCACACTCGGTGGCCTCCGGCACTTGCCCCACCCCCGGGCCCCCCTTGCTCACTTGTAAGATGGAGTTAGTGGTATCATCTGTCTCCAGGGGCTGTGTTAAGATCATCCCGAATGAGAGCCCATCAAACATCAGCTCTTTATTTCCTTAGCAAACACTGATCAAACACTTGCACATGAGCCCAACCCTTTGTTAAGAACTGGAGATTAAAGAAATGTTTGAGGTGACATGATCTTTGGTCTCAAGCAATTGACAGTCTCTATCAGGAAAAGGAAAGGAGATTATATTTCATTGTTTTTTTCAAAATACTCCCAGGTTTATTATCTTCTTTAATTTTTTAACTCTGGACGTGGCTGCTCCTGCGCGCATGTCATCGATGAGGAGCGAGGTTATGAGAGGAGCAGAGCAGCGGGCAGGTGGAAGGGGCTGTTGGGGCCCCGCTGGGACCCCCATGCTCACGGCCGCCCTTCCCTCTACACGGTGTGTGGGTCTTCACACACCGAGGACGCTGCGCCACTCGGGGCGTCCCCAGTTCAATCCGGACACCAGCTGGGCTAACGACGTCCCACAAGGTGCGTCTCATGCCAGGAAAGTCACAAGCAGTAAGTCCCCAGTCACCCAGCGCTTCTGAGCTCCCCTTGACCCCCTTCTGCTTGATCCTCTGCTAGAACAGCTCCCGGACTTGGGGGGCACTGAGGCTTATCGGTCACCCTACAATAAAGGATGCGGAGGAACG
>RJWH01001063.1:213644-476188 GCA_004363575.1 Solenodon paradoxus
GTGTTCACCCCTGGAAGCTCTCCAGACCTGCTGGCTTGGGGTTTGTGTGGAGACTCATCACCTAGACAAGACGGGTCTTTAGCTCACTCCCCGCCTCTCCCCTCCTCAGAGGCTGGGCCTGGGGCTGCAGTCCCCGCTTGCAGTCTCGGCCGGTCTTTCCGGTGGCCAGCCCCCTCCAGGAGCCCCAGAGTCCCCTCATCCTGTCACTGCGACATTCTGAAGTGCTTAGGCGCTCACTGTCAGCTCCTGTCACTCGGGGAATTACAAAGGCCTAAGCAGCCGGTATCAGCAAAGGGGTCAAAGACAATATATTGTGTGCCCGGTGGCCTAGTGGATTCGTCCCCGCCCATGGCCAGCACAGACCACACACGTCCCAAGAGCCCGGCTTCGTGTCCGGGGAACACTGAAGATAAACAACTAAATAAGATAAATAAAAAGGTTTCTTCCTCCTCTCTCCCTGCCTGCCTGTCTCTGCCCACCTTCACTGCTGCTGTACCTTTCCTTTAAAAGGAAAAAAAGACTAAATATTAAGACAGAGGAGAGTCCCAATACCCCTACTTACAAGGGTTTCAAGAGACCTTTGCCGGGCACTGGGGACAGAGACCCAAACACATTTTTCTCGTCGTCATGGAGGGCTATCAAGTAACAGGGAGAGAAGAGAATTCACCCGAATTCTCTAGTTACAGGTAAGAGATGACCCTTCAGGACCACATGCAGCTACTTTAAAAATTGAGGAAATCTGACATAAGGATGGAAGGACATTGTGTCGCTGTCCATCTTCAGGGACAGACAATATCCTTGGGAAGAAGGCAGCCGGGACAGGGGCCAGGACAAAGCCAGCTTGCTCTGCACCACGGCTGTGGCCGCCGCAGGATGCCCACCAGATGGAGAAAGTCAACAGCCTGGCAGGGCGCTGTTGCTAAACTGTCTGCACAAAATCAAAAGGCTTGTTTTCTTGATAGTTGGAGCACCTCCGTGGGCAGCAGCTCAGAAAGAGTCTCCCTGAGAGATGGCTCCACCCACACTGCAAGCGGGACAGCGTGGGACAGCACGGTGATCAGGAGGGCAGAGGCCGCTGCTAACTAGCACGGCATCAGCATCTGCACTCTGCTGGCCGGTGGTGTCGGGAGAAGTGAATAAAGTTAATGGCACTTCCTTTTCGCCGGCACCGTGTCTCTGCGGGGGACCTGCTGAACATGAGACTTTGTGGCGGCCAGTCCTTGGACAGAAAACACCACCTACCCAAACTGGATGACTCAGTAGACGGACTTGGCTCCCTTGGTCAGAGGAGGTACTTTTAGGATGGCGAGAATTTGCTTTCCAGGCTGTGAGTGGGCACGCCCACAATGACGGGTGGCGCCCCGCAGGGCAGGTAGGGGGATGCGTGGCTGCCACACCCCACCCCGCGCCGCAGGCAGGTTTCTCTCCCCGCCAGACCCCAGCTGGCTGTTTGGAGAACTCTGCTATGGTCCCGGAACCAGCTGCTTGAGTTTGCCAGCCAGCCAGGCCTCGTAGGATCTGTGATCTTGGACAGCTTCCGTGCAGGCTCTGTGCCTCAGTTTCCTCTCCTGTGAGATGGGAATAACCAAAGTGCTTCCCTGCAGGATGCGTGTGCGAGTTCATACATGTAGGCGATGGGGAGAGTGGCTGGCCACTGGGGGCTTCCCGCGTCTCAGCCCCATCCCCACCCCTACCTGCCGGAGGTGAGTTAGAGATGCCGCCTCTGCTGGGCTGCGGTCTCCCCTCCTTCCCCAGCCTTGCCCATCCCCACCCGCTCCTCACTGCCTTTTGTAAATGCCACCAGTGAGGTTCACCTAGAACTCAAGAACTGATGTCCAGGTGTATGGGGAAAATCTGGGAGGCTCAACACACGAGGACGGGCAGCGGCCCTAGTGATGCACTGCGGGGCTCTGTGCTGTGGGGGTGGCGGGAGGTCAACGTGTGACCTCTGGGCTGACTGCATGGACCGTTTTAAATGGAAAAGTAGCGTTTGCTTCATATTTCTCAACTGTCCCATCATTTTAATATACCTGTCAATTTTGTCCCGTTTTAAATAAACCAGGGCTGTCCTTAACGCTGGGCAAAAGGCATAGCTGCGTTGTTCCAGGGCCAGTCTGCTGAGCGGGCTCAAAAGTAGCCGTCCCCTTGTGGCCCTCGTTAAAGGTGGCCCTGCTGGTGCTGACTGCGGTGGGCCATGGCCACTACTGCTGTTTCCGCCCCTGTGAGCAAACAGGAGTTGGGGACGAGGATTCCTACAACTTGTGCACCTGTTTTGTCAAAGGAAGCGGAACACGACAGTGTGGTCAAGCCTCAGGGAAGTACTATAGGGGTTATCTCCGGCACTGTGGGGGTTATCTCTGGCACAGGGATGGTTAAAGTGGTGTGTGTTTTAGGCAGGACATCGGGAGTGGGGCTTATAGAGGCCAAATTTAACTTATGCCTAAGGTGCCAAAATGTCTTGTACCAGCCCTGGCCATTTGTATGAACCACACCTTGTTACTCTGTGATCTCTGCTTGGCATCACACAGTACTTGCTCGTTGCTGCCTGGCTGTTTGGCTTAGTGGGCAGGCCCACTGCCTCCTCACCCATGGATCAGTGTCATCCATGTGCCACAGATGCAGTGGGAGGTGGGCAGACCTGGCCTCGTCTGTGGCGGGTGGGTTAGGAGCTGCTGCTCTCAACCCCTGTGCCAAGGACCCAGGGGCCGGCGCTCTGAGCAGTCGTGAGAGATTGGACGGAGCACACGGGCAGAGGGAGAAGCAGAAGCTGGGTTTTCCATTCAAGGCAGATGGGTGGGGAGCGCTGCCCCAGGGAACAAAGGAAGAGAAAGCATTTTGAGAAGGGAGATGAAGGAACTTTTGGAAACAGTGGGCTGAGTCATCTCGGGCACACTGCCGTGCAGTCCAGTTGACATTTGGAGGACATGACTCAGGTTATGAAGTTCAATTAGCCTTTTAAGTGGTTTAAATGGGAATTGTCATCACAAAAGTGGTAATTAGTATGATCGGTGCTGCTGCTTCCCAGTAATGACAGGGAGCAGAGACGGCTGCCCCACAGACGTATTTCCTAGTCTCGCTGAAATCCAAGGCTGCTTTCAGTGCGCTGGTGCGCGGCCCCAGGTGGGGCACTGCTCAACGAGTCTGGACAGTGAACAGTCGCGGGGAAGGCTCGTGGTGCGGACGCTGGAGTCCAGCATCCAGGAGTCAACAGCACTCACAAGGCGCGCCGGGCCCCCGGGCGGCGAGAGCTCAGTGTCCAGCAAGATGCTGCTCTTGTTCTGGGGCGAAGCAGGGACACCTCGTCCGACACGTGTGGAGACAGGAAAGTGCAGATGTGCACTGTAAGTACAGTGCGACTTCATCTGAATGTCTTTTCTCAAAGTCTGTGGCAGCCAGAATATATAGTTTAAGGGCTCGGTGTTCCAGTTTCATAGTTTCAAAAAAAAAAAGCAAATCCAGAGTTTTTCTAAGATGTTATAGAAGAGAAAATCATCTCATTTCTCCATGAAAGTGCTAAAGGACAGCTTCGGAGCCCAAGGGAGCGTTTTACACAGTGGGTGACAAGCCACACCCCAGATGCTCCTCCAGTGGCTAATGCATCTGTCCATCTGGTCTACCGGGCATCGCCGGTGAAGGCCAGAGGGCTACATTCTGTCCAGACGGTGGCTTTTCCCCGACAAGATAAAGGTGAACTAAGCATATATCCAGAAAGTCTCACCTGCCCCACAGTGACGCACAGAGGAGCCCTGAGGAACGCAGAGGAAATGTAATGTGTCTGTCAGTCCATCCACCCACCCATCCACCCATCCATCCATCCATCCATCCAACCATCAACCAGTGGTCCATCCACTCTCACCCTTTCCATCCTTTTCATTCTTATCTCACTGTCTATGCCATGCTCCCCAAGCCACATATTTTTACCCCTTCGGTGTCCTTGTTTTATCGAGTGTCCTTTTCCACGACCATTTTTACCCTTGTTCTCTTGTCTGCTTTCCCAACTCTGGTAAAATGCTCAAGTCACCCTTTTTATTAACTCTCAGGTAACACCCCTCTCAAGATCCCTGGAAAAACTGGTCTTTTCTGGTTTCCCTTCCATCTCACTTCTCACTAATCTCTTCAGCCATGTACCTGTGGCTTTCAGATACTCAGGGAGGTGCCCTCACACAGCACTGATGATCCTAAACCCTCATCCTCTCTGCCTTTTTCTGACAGCCCTTGACAGCTGTTGTGTCTTCTGGGAGACAATTTCTTCTCCAACGGGGAAGTGATGACCCCGCCCACCAGCCCCTTCCATCCCTCACTGATTGGTGGGAGGAGAGTGTGAAGTGGGAAGCGGGCGCCATCTTGTCAGTAGAGTGAGCACAGGAGCCTGGCGTGTCGAACAGCTGGAACATCCCAGAACCACCTACTCTGGACTCAGGACTGATGTTGTAAGGAAAAATACTTCCCCTCCTTGTAAATCCACTTCTGAAATAATGTCACTAGGAAGCTAGAAGCTTTCAACTGATGCTGTGTGCATTATGGTGAGGAAGCTGAGGTGTAGAGAGAATCTTCTCTCTCAGTGAACCCCCAGAGCCTAGACTCAATCCCCTTCGGGCCTCAGAGGCAAAAGGGCTCCAGAAACAGCAGCAAAAGAATGAAACTAGATCACTTTCTTACAGAATACACATACATAAATTCAAAATGGACTAGAGACTTGGATATGAGGCTGGAAACCATAAACGCATACAAGAAAGCATGACATTAGTCTTAGAGTTGTCTTTGGGACCCAACTCCGGCTGCAAAGGGAAGCAAGAATAAAAAGCAAATAGGAATACATTGAACTAAAAAGCTTCTACACAGCTAAGAAGCTACCACCAGAACAAAACAACAGCCAGCTGAATGGGAGATGTTTACACACCAACAAGGTGTGCAATTTGTACACCCAATAAGGGGTTTGTATCCAAAATCTATAAAGAACCCATACAACTCAACAACAAAAAAGAAACAACCTGATTAAAAAAGGGCAAAAGATCTGAACTGACACTTCACAAAGACATACACATGGTCATCAGGCACATAGAAATGTGCTTGTGGTCACTTCTAATAAGGGCGAGACAAATCAAACCAGTGTCACCTCACAGCTGTGAGAGTGCCTATGCTGAAAAGACTGGAAGCAAGTGTTGGTGAGGGTATGCAGAAAAGGGAACACATGTATATTTTTGACGGGAAAGTAAATTGGCACAGCCCCTTTGGAAAATTCTATAGAGGTTCCTCAAAACGTTAAAAATAGAACTACCGTGTGATGAGGGGATTACACTAAGGGGAATATGTCCAGAGAATAACTAGTATGGGATTATTTCACTGTTATAGGGAAAATAAAGAAACAAAGCAAACAAACAGATAAAACAAAGAAAAATAACCCTTGGACAGTGACATGAGGCTGCCGGCAGGGGAGAGGTGGGGCGGGAGCCGCAGGCAGGGGGCGTCCAAGGGACAGTGCTGGAGGACTGCCAGAAATCTGATGGGGGCACAGTGTGTTACAGATTTGAGGCACATCTAAAGCTTGTATTGTGTTGTAAATCAGTGTTATCTCCAAAAAAAAAAAAAAAAAAAAAAAAAAAAATCAAATGTATTTCCACTTGATTAGAGGAATCTTAAAATCTTTGCATCACTGAATTTATATAAAAGATCTTTTTGACCTTTAAAGAAAAAGAAATTGTCAGACTGTTTTCTACCACGGTCATACCCATTCATATCACCAGAAATGTGTATGTTACTGTACAGAAAAAGCCCTGACTTTCCTTTACTAACGACTCAGAACACTTCACTTCAGACACTTCTCACCAACAGTTATGTGTGGTCCCATCCCCCCTGCCTCCCCCAAGCAATGCTGCGGTACCAGCTGGGCATCCGACACTTGAACTCAATTCTGACTCTGTCTATCCAGAGACAGCATCAGATTCCACGGGCTGTTTCAGTCCCACAAGACAGCCAACCCCTTCCCCATTTCAGATGACAAGCAGCAGTCCAGGCTGCCGCCTGCTTCTGATCAACTGGCCGTGTGGGTGGGACATTCCAGTGACACTCTCCTTGGGTTTAGTGATTTGCTAGAGCCCCACAGAACTCAGGGAAAATTGTACTTACTGTATCATCAGTTTGTTCTAAAAGATCACTCAGGAACAGTCAGACGGGAGAGGTGCGCATGGCAAGGTGCCTCCCAGCTCCTCCATCTGTTCACCGGCCAGAAGCTCTGCAAACGCTGGCCTCCCTGGGTTTAATGGAGGCTGCGTTACAGAGACCTTGCTGATTCCTTCGTGGGCGCTGGCGATAATTCACTGCCCCGCCCTCCCTCCTCTGGAGTTGGGCTGGGGGTAGTGGAAGTGCCGCCCTGATCATATGGTTGGCTCTCCTGGTAACCAGCTGCCCTCCGTCTCCTTCTCCAAAAGTCACCTCAGTAACAAACTCAGGAGTGGTTGAAAGGGGGTTTGTTATAAGTAACAAAAGACACTTTTATCACGTTGGAAAGGTCTAAGGGTTTAAGGAGCTCTTTGCTAGGAAGGGAATGAAGACCCAATGCATACATATTACGAATCGTAATATCGCAGGTAGAATAACAACAAATGAGCCATTCTGGTGAGTGAGGGATGGTCTTTGACTCAAGTTTCCATTTGCACTCGTGCTGGCTATGATGTTTTTAATGTACTTTTTGGCTACCCATACATATTCTTTTTGTGAAATGTTTTAAAGTTTTTTTCCACGTATTTTTACTCTATTATTATTTTTTTTTTATCAAGTTGTGAGAGTTCTTTACATATTCTGGATACAAGCCTTTTATTTGCTAAATGTGCTGCAAACACCTCTTCCAGCCTGTGGCTGGCCCTCCGTTGGCTAGAAGAGCAGTGTCTTTATAAAGTTCAATTCAGCAGTGCCTTACTTCATGGTTATGTTTTGTATGTTAGTGGAACATCTGCTATTTGAAAATTCTTTTTTACCAGATAAGGCGTGTTGTTGGTTATACTTTCTTGAAATATTTTTCTGTTCCATGTTTTCCTTCCTTTTGGGGACTCACATGATTTTCCCATTAGAACCGGTGACAGTCCCACAGGTCCCTGGAGTGTTGTGTAATGTTCTACCAGTCCTGTTTCTCCTCGTTTTCAAACTTGGTAATTGCTTTGCTAGTCATCTATCTTCATGTTCACCGACTCTTTCTTCTCTTGTTTCCACACCGTTAAGCCGGCCCAGGGAATAATAAAATTTCAGATATTGTACTTCTTCAGATCTGAAATTTCCATTTGATTATCTTCGACTTATTTCTCAGATGACATAGCCTTTCTTTTCATTCAAGCATATTTAACTTTACTTCTTTGAGCACTGGTACAATTGCTGCTTTACTTTTCTGGTGTGAGTATCCCAACACCTGGGGCACTGATTTGTCTCCTCCTTTGAGAGGATCACATTTTCCTGCTGTCTCTAATGTGTTTCTGTTTTCAGTGCATCAGGTGATGGTGGACTGTATTCTGGCGACTGCGCACGCTGCAGGTGGAGAATTAGGACGCGTGATACTCTTGAGAGGAGAGAGTTTTGCACTAGCCGGCGATTACTAGACTGTCATTTCTCTGCTGCTTTCTCTGGGCGGCAACACATCTCGGTTCAGTTCTTCAAGCAACTGCTGCCTTGTCTGTTTCACTCTTGCATCCTGAGCGGCAAGTCAGAGACCTGTGCGAAGTTCACATACAGAACTAGGGGTCCTCATCCGTGGTTCTCTCCCCTCTGGGAGTCTTCTGTCTCCAGTGACCTTCTTCCTCTGGCTTCCCTGGTGAATGGATGGTAATATTTTTATTAAGACTTTGTCCTTCTGTGCTGTTCTGCACTGCAGTTTACCCTAGATTAAAATGTGTGCATGCGTGCGTGCGTGCGTGCATGTGTGTGTGTATATGGGAGAGGGGAAGTTTGAGTTCCCTGCTTTTGTTCACTCTAAGTCATCAGGTCTTCTTTTAGGGTTTAGTTGAGCTTAAATCCTCAAACCCAAAATGAAGCCAATTCCTTTTCCTGGGAGCTCTGTGCACCTGTCTGAACATCTCTGAAAAATGTCCCTCCACTCAGTGTGCTGCCAGTGTTCTCTTCTCTTGCTTAAGCAAAGGTGTTTCATAGTGACCTATTTAAGGCTCTGCCTTTTCATCTCTTCTAGTGCTATCGCATTTTCTCATAATCATATTAATTCACATAATCTTTCAGGAATAGCACTCTCAGGGTGCAGTTTCACTTCCGAGTCTCATATTGCATCTCCAGCCATCTCTGATACACTCCCATGTAACCTCTGGTCTAGAACCAGTCCCTTCCCTGGGCTCACCTGACTGGGAACAGGTAGAGTATTTGTCCAGTGAGCAGGGGTTAGAATGACTCAGAGTCGAGGCAAGGTCTCTTCTGCTATGACCCTCAGTTCCCTCACGGCGAGCAGAGACTACAGAACAGTGACACTCTCAGGTATTTAAAGCTAGGACTGTGACCTCCTTCCCCTCCTTCCTCACCTGGGTTGATGATTAATATCGATAATTAGTAAGTCCACAGTTATGCTTCTTTCATTTGTTCCGCACTCATTGCCAAGTATTCATGAGCCTATGCCCCAAGCATGGCTCCAGGCACTGGGAAAAGAGTGGCATGTGAGACGGACAAGTCCCTGCTGGTCAGCAGCTGGCACGCTGATGGAGAAGGCACACAAAGATCATGAAATGAGCAAATTTCCAAGTGACTGCTGTGAGGGCAACAAATACGAGTGGGAGGGGACGCTGGGGCTGAGGTGCATGCCAGACAGGGCGGTGCAGGATGCTACCTGACATCTGAGCTGAGATCAAGATGATGACAGGCGCCAATTCCCACCAGAAGGGACAGCAAGTGAAGGGCCAGTGGAACGGTCAGCAAGGCCAGGAAGCAGAGGCACGCACAGAGGAAGGGGGGGGGCACTATGAGCGCCTGGGGCGTCAGGGCAAGGGGTCAGCACTTCTTGCCGGGAAAGACGTGAAGTCTGTATGTGAGGAAAACTACTTTCCCCTCTGGCTCTCGAACTCAGGTCCACCTGCTTTACGGGACTGCACTGTAGCTGCCTGGGCCATAAGTTACTTCTAAAGACAAAGGTCAGACAGGATACTGAAAGTGGCTTGTGATTATTCACATTCAGACAACTTGTTTACTAGAGAAAACCTAAAAGAAAAATTGCTATCTGTATATATTTGGGTATTTATATACTCACTAATGATTTTTTTAAGTGGGAATAAAAATCCACGGGAAGAGAAAAATAATTTAGTGTGAAAAATCTTTTCTAGAAAGATGGTAGAAGTCATCCTTATTCCAAGAAAATGCATCTATATGTGTGTCTGTGTGTAATATATAGGTATGTGTGTGTACATACACATCTGTCTTTTTCTGTGTATGTGTGTGCGTGCGTATCTATGTGTGTGTGTGTGTGTGTGTGTGTGTGTGTGTGTGTGTGTGTGTGTGTAAGCTCTCCAATGGCATGGCAGTATCTATGAAGTTATAACAAAATTAATATTATCCGTCAAATACTATCCTTGTGTGTTCCACCCAAACTGTGAAGGTTATCTGAACAAGAAATCCCTGGTGTCTTTTACAGAGAGCTTTTAATAGAACTTGACTTGACAATGCATTCCTAAATCTTTTTTTCCCCCAGCTCAATACAATATCGCTACTTAATTTCATGACTGCAAGAAGCTGTTTTAAGTACTACTTGGGGAATAAGTATTAAGAGTTCAAGTAAATGCAGATGGTGCTGTTGCTACCATTTCTCAAAAGACCACAGTAGACTATAGATGCTAATATTACGCCACGTTGTAACTTGGGTATCTTTTGTAGGTTCATAAGGTTAATGGTCCTACTATTATTCTTCAGTCTTACAATGAGTGTTTGCCTCCTATCAGCTGCTGACAATCACGTAATGCTGCAAACCAAATTATAAAATGTTTGCTAGTTCTAGAAAGTTTACTAGATCTGCCCCCATTCTCCAACCTGAGAGATACGACTGAAGACTTGTGATAAACTATTGATGGTAAAAAGTAAATGCAGTTAGGTGACCACTTCCCACCTCTAAGGCAAACTCAACTCTTTTGAGTCTTGAAGACTCACTTTTAGAGCGCTTTCAGTAAGCTTTTTCCTTTAGCACCGTCCCTTTTTTCTCAATTCAAATGACTAATTGGACAGAAGGGGAAGCCTTAGGTGGCAGAGGATCGGCCCCCTGTGGTGGGGCCCACAGACAGGAGGGAGGGAGGCGTCATCAGAGGAGATGTTAGCCCTTGGGCCGGAGCTGTGTTCTGTGGCCCCTTCCATTCCGTTTTCCAACCTCCTCCAGTGACACTCTCTGCTCCTTGGACAGGCGCTGCCACCTGCTGTGGGCTCGGCTGGGGCTGGGACACACATCTCAGCTACAAGGCACGTCTTACAGGAAACAAGGGATCGTGTAAGGAACATGGGCTCCACAGTCGGACAGCTGGTGTCTCCGCCCTGCCTTCCCCAGAGAGCGTGTGACCTTTGCCAGGGCCCGCCTCTGAGTCAAGCGCTTGCACGTAGTGATACAGCAGATCATAAACTCACGATCGTCGCTCTAAGGATCGCGGGGTGCCTTAGGGTTTCCCCTAAGGGCCTCCTTTCCAGCATCATCTTTTTTCCAAAGGAAAAGGGATGGAGTCGACGCACTGGTAATTATCTGTTGTCAGAATGACAGGTGTTTATCCACGAAGTAAGTTCCCAGCTTCAGTCCACACGCACCACTGGGGAATTCTGCCCGCTGGTTACTTCAACAAAGTGGGGGTTTCACAGGATTTCTTTTTCTGAGCATATTCTTGCTGTGTTTTGAATCAATTCTTTCACCTATTAGGCTTTGGGGGAAGGAGATTCCAGGTTTTATTTCTATTACTTTTAATTATAATCACCCCATCGTCCCAAGTGCCTCAGACAAGAGCATTTTGCACATGTGACGTGACAGAGGGTCTCAGTCTTCTTGTGATTAAACACTTCCACTCTCCAGAGCCCCTACATCTGCTTTACAAGCCTGGCGCTGCCTTCTGAAAGCCACCCCTTCCAGACCCTGCACGCAGGGCTTTGCAAGCCTTTTACTCTTGACTCTTACATCCACACCTGCGGAAGGAGACCTGACTGCAAAGCAAGAACACAGCCAAGTACTAAACCAAGAGCCTTCTCCTTTGGCAAAATTGTAATTTTTCTCGAGCTGCAGAACAGTGATATTGATGTGTCACTGATCTGCAGTATAATTAACTTGTCTTTTGTTATTTATGAATTTACTAGCCAATTATTTTCTATTTAATTTCTCATGGTTTTGCTACACAGACTAAAGCTTTTCAACAAGAAAGTCTCTTCAGTTAATGGACTTTGCGGCTCATTTGTAACGGGTTGGTCCTTAAGGCCGCTTAGGAGGCGACGCTGCTTGGTGGCGCTGTGCACACCCCAGGCGCGACGAGGGTCCCAGGGTCCTTGTCTGTTGGGCTAGCTGCTGAAAAAGCCCATGCGGGGGAACGGGTGTGGGTCAGGAGCGGTCCCGAGAACCCTCCCCACTGTCCCTGAGACGCTGCGTGTGCACCGATTGCCCTCAGCACCCGCTGAGATTGCAGGGCTCGAGCCGCGTGTCTGAGGGTCCAACACCGATGGAGGAGGACAGCGTGGCGGCCGCGACGCTTGTGAGTGAATGCTGAGTGCTGCTCTGGGGCTGCGGGCCCAGCCGCTGGATGGAATTTTTCTAGATGGCTATTTATGTGTGAAGGCGACTTTTCTTGTCCCCGGGAAGGTGAACTCACGCTCTGACTTGTACCAACTGCATCATCAGGAATAACGCAAAGGCGGGCAAGCCAGCTCCCGGTGCCAGCGGCCTCCGCGGCTCTGCAGTGGGGGACAGCGACTTGCTTGGTCAGGAAGGAAAGGAGACGACCTGCGATTTGCTGGCATCTGGGGCGTCACCCACAGTGCGACACAACCAGAAGTGTGCTCGCGGACGCAGCGGAGACCACGCGGGTTCTAGGCGACCTCGCGCTCTGGCTCAAAGGCCGGGTTGAGAGACGTCATTAGACGCTATCAAACAGCCACGCAGACATTTTGTTAACAATTACGTGTTTATTTTCAGACTTCCCTCTCTCTTACAAAGGGAGGGCGATTCTATTTTGAATAGAATTTAGCACAGGACCCAGTTCTCCAATTTGTGCAGAAGGCACCTTCTCATGAAGACAAACAGCGACGGTGAGAGTGGTGGGTCGCAGGTCACTTTCTCTTGACCAAATCCATCAGCTCGTCCTCGACCCCGCTCTCACTCAGCTCGCCTACGCTGTAGTATCGATGGACGATCTTCTCTGCGGTGACCACCACCACGCGGACCCCATGCGTGTCTTTGCCCAACTGGCACCCGATGGCAGATGACACCACCATGTCCAGGTTCCGGTAGGTGCCCCCCGCATTCCTGTGGTAGTGGCCCGAGAACACGGCTTTGACACCTGCGGGGAGGGAACAAGACGTTAGGGGCAGGGACTCCATCACGCACGGTGGCCTCCCAGGCTCCCCGTGAGCCGCAGTTAAATGCACGTTATTCAGTCTCTGGTGGGAAAGAAGGCAGCCTGCGCGCACCCGGGATCGCCCCCAGGCTGCCTCACAGACACTACATGTCACTGACCCGTTTGTCACACGAGTAGCAGGGGCACCAGGGCACAGGAGAGGAGGAAGACGGCCCGAGTGCGAGGCGGAGGCTGCAGGAAGCACTCGGCGGTCTCTCTAAGTGGTCACTTAAGCTGCGTGTCGTGAAAAGTAAATACGGAGCTCTGCTCGAGACAGTGCTCAGCAGTGAACGTGCCTCGTCTGCTCCAAGCTTAGAGCCATGCCGGGGACGGGACATAAAAGAGAACAAGGCTGGAGGCAGAGTCGTGCCTGGGGTGCCAGTGCTTCTGGAGATGGAAGAAGAAGACCCCGTCCTCACGGCCAGGCCCGTGGTGTCTGGTGTGGCGAACACGTGCTCCAGAAAAGACAGACCTGACTTCCACGGTGTGAATGCTCTCGTTGCGGCCAACTGCCAATGCTCAACGTGATGCCATGGGGTGGGAAGTGGGATGCGACGCTGGTGTCAGTGTTTGCCCCACACCGATGCAAAGGCTGTGAACGCCCTTCAGAGCACGGAGAATGTGACAGGTAGCAAGATCATTAAAAAACGGTGAGATCTGACAGGTCTCACCTTTGCGTTTTAATATAACTTATTTAATGGTGAGCTTGTATAATTCGATTTTTAGTAATGGCTGTTTAATAACCAGCTCACGACATTCCTTAACATCTAATACTTGGCTCCCATGAACCGAGCGTGTCACAGGCCAAGGCTGAGAACAACCGAATGGTCCAGAAGGAGGGCAGACCTTCCCAGCTGTACCGTGGGGAACTGCCACGTGGCCTGGCTCCGGTGGGGAGGGCGGAAGGAACGAAAACCACCAGAAAGGGAGAAGTCACTCAAGAAGAAAGTAAAAGGAAAAAACCCAGAAAACCTCCTACTCGAACTGAACCTGAAATAAAAATTCCACCCTGATAAAGAAATCCCATGCCGAGTAACAGAGTCTGCAAACTCTTTGATCAGGAATATGAATTCACTCCAGATGAAATGATATGAAACTGCCTGGAACATGTTTAAAATAAGAATGATCAAGAGACCAAAAGAGTCCTTCAGTAGGGAATGAGCACCTGTAAAAAAAGCAAAGCAGGCACATGACTCGCATGAGAAGAGTTGGAGATGAAAACACGGACAAGGTGGGTGTAAAGAACAGGAACGTGCAATATAAAACATTCTCAGGAAGTGGGACGAACTCTAGACTGGACACCGAACTAGAGGGAAATGAGTGACTTAAAAGGTTGAGGTGAGAACAGCCAGAAGAGGACACGAAGAGACAAGGATACCAGAATGTGACACGCTGTTGGAGAGCCCAAAGGCTGGGCCGGGGCACCTTTGGGTGCTGTACAATGACCTGAAGACACAGTCACTGAATACACAGGTCTTTGGGTAAAAAGCACTCAGTAGAATCAATAAAAATCAATTCATGTGGACACATGCCATCGTAAAACTGGGGAGCATCAAAGAGAAAACGCTGGAGAAAATTTCATGATAAAATTATCACCAAGGAAGGAAAATTAGCTGGAAAACAAGCATCTCGGCATTAACAGAACGCAGGCGTGACAGCTTCAGATGCTAGTGACTTGAACCTCAAATTTTATGCCTAGCTAAACTGGTGCTCAAGTTTAAGGCAAGAGATACAAGTTTGGACACATGAAAACAAAGAAACTATCACTTTCAAACCTTTAATAAAAGACATGGAATATGTTTCAGCAAGGAGGGATAGTATATTAAAAAACAAAGCTGGTGAGCAATGATAAAATACCATACAGCGTAAGATATTAATGGGATGCTGGGCTTATGGGAATTTTCTTTGTGATCTATGTAATTTTTTTAAGTAACCGAGTTGCTGTTAATTCATTTAATTTTTTTTTTGTGTAAAGTAACACTGCATCATAACCTTAGCTAGTTATTAGATGTGTTTCATTGTAAATCAGCATCTATATATAACATATATGTCTACAACTAAAAGTCTAATTCCCATCCTTCGCCATCCAGTTGAGACCTTTTACCCAATTTAACCACCCCTTCATTCTTCCTTTC
This sequence comes from Solenodon paradoxus, assembly GCA_004363575.1. NCBI lineage: Eukaryota > Metazoa > Chordata > Mammalia > Eulipotyphla > Solenodontidae > Solenodon > Solenodon paradoxus. Next base: position 228,325 of record RJWH01001063.1, read on the forward strand.
TGGCAACCACTAATTTGGTTTTACAGTTTAAAAGTTTAATTTTGCTATACTTCATTCAGTTTTTTTCCTATGAACTACATATGAGTGAAGTCATATGGTGTTTGTTTTTCTCCGTCTGACTTATCTCACTGAGAATAATTCCCTCTAGGTTCATCCATGTTGTTGTAAATGGCAAGATTTCACTCCTTTTTTAATTTTGATGCAAATCTAAACTTCTTGTAAAATTATGAGTTTACTTTAAAAACACATATGGCCAATTTCCAAAAGAATAGGAATGTAATATATAGCTTTCAGTAGCAAAAATGGGTGGGGGAAATCAGAATAACTACAACCACTAGTCAGAGCTTTTTAGAAAGAGGTCACTACCACCACATGCCGTCTCTGGCCCTGGCCCTGCCACAGGGAAACGGGTCATTCTAACAGTGGTGGTGGCTTCTTATAAAGCTTAAACCTCCCACGTGGTCTAGCAAGAGAACTCGTAGCCGTTTATCCCAGAGAAACGAAAATTTATGTTCATTCAAAAATCGGTACACAGATGTCCACAGCAGCTTTATTTGTAACAGCCAGAAAGCGGAAACAACTGAAATGCCCTTCACTGGGTGGAAGGTCAAACTTGGTGTGTCCACACCATGGATTATTACTCAGCAACAACAAAGGAAAGAACTACCGATACGTGCAATGATGTGAGGATTCACGTTGACTTTAAAAAGCCAAAACCAAAAGGCTCCAAACTGCATGATTCCACTTATATAAGTCTTAAAATGACAAATTATGGACCGTCACTGGGAGTCGGGCAGGGAAGAGGGTCAGGAGTGGGCGTGGCTACACGAAGGCAGTGGGAGGGACCCTGTGCTGACAGCTCTCCTGCCTGCGATGGAGATTCCGAAAGCTGTGACGGAATCCATCCAACATAAGGGATTACAGACAGACGCTGATTTACAGTGATGTACATCTGACACCTATCGTTATGATGCAATGTTTCTCCAGTCAATTCTTTTAAAATAAAAACAGCAACTGTTATTCAAAAATGACACAGATTGTACAGAGAATCTCCATAAAGCAGCTTCCTCAGCCGCTCAGTCTGGGAGACTTTCAGCAGCGCGCCTGACACACAGTCACGCACAGGGACTGAGATGACCGGTGGGCAGGCGTGGCTGTCTGCCGCCGAAGCCCACAGGTAGGTGTGGGAGGGAGGCGACCAGGCTTCTGTACTAGACTCAGGCAAGGGTTGGGAGAGAGAGCTGTTTCCACTTACCGTGATTAGGCTGCGAACAGTGAACTCACTGCAGAGGGTGATCGGGTGCTATCTCGCCACCTTGTTCTGTGACTCCCCATGACCTTACACCACGCTTTTCCCAGAACTGTCCTTCAGAAACACCCAGACGGGAGCCCCGAGATGGTGGTGATCTTCTCCGTGGGCATACACATGCAGAAACGTGTTCTCAAAGGCACTGTTTGTGGTGCTTGTTTATAGGAGACTAGACACATGGCAGTGCGTGTTTTTAAAAATAAGTAGATTGGTATGTACTGGTATTGAAAGACACCACATGTATTATTAAATATGTATGAATGGCAAGAAGAAAATAAAGCGTATGTTATCCTATTTTTGCCAAATAAAGAGAATCTATGCAAGAGAGGGTGTGTGTTTGGACCCCAACTGAATGGTGGAGAAACAGCAGAGACGGCTCACACAACTTCACACAGGGAGGGGGGCTACAGAAAGGGCGTCATCACGCCTGGCTTCTTTTGTTGCTGCAATTTTTCAATGACTGGGAATCAATCAGGTACCACAAACAAAACAACAAGGTGACATGAGCAGCATCTGCGTGACAGATGGACCAGGAAAGGCTGACAGAGGGCAGAGCTGCAGCCAGGAGTCACAGCAGCGCCCCGCTACCTTCCTGGGTGGGGACGCCGGTGGCCGGAGTCAGCAGAGCCCAGAGGGAGCAGGTGCTGTTATTCCCACCCCAGGGAGATCCTCGCAGCCGGACAGAAGCCACTTAGCACCATTGCTAAATTATGTTTATGAAATTTGGCTCTTTGTGCCTAATTCCTAGTTGCAACTGCACAATTCTGGAAAGAATGCATAGCAATTCTGAAAGTAGCTTGTATTTGCTGTAATTAGCTGCAAAAAACTCATTTATGCTTAAATTTCATGCCGTATTTATCAGCATTCATAGAGAATAACCAGGGAACTTTCAGAGAGGATCTCACAGGGACACGGACAGCTGGGCTTCTGCAATATTTTGTCCCATCTATTGTCCTGTCCAGGCTCTTTAGGGCTCACTGTTTATTAGTAATGTCCCAAGTCACAGAAAATGGGCCTGAATGAGGATTGTTACATCAGCAAAAGTGTCTAAAGATGCCTCAAAATGAAGACGAAAGAGCCCGTCAGCGAGCAGAGGTGCTGAAGACCTCAGGTGAAGGAGTGCTCCTCTGGTCATTAGCAGCTTCACATTTGGGGGCATGAAAAGAACCATGCAATGACCATGTAAGAAGCTTACAAAGGGAGGGTTGGCCAGGAGCCTGTCCCAAAGTAGGAGGAGCTGAATAACTCCCAGGTTCTGGAATATTCCTGGTTGGCCAGTGAAATGGAAACACAGGGATGAAAGGTGAAGGGCGGGAGGGGGAGACTCTCCTGAGGTTGGAACCACAGCAAGAAACCTGTTGAATGGATAGTAGGGGCTTCTATTTCCCACCTGCTGGGAAGTCAGGGAGTTCTGAACCGGGGCTGTGTTCTCCTTGTCCTGTCTCGAGTAAGGCAGACACTGAAGCTGAGAGGGGCGAGGTGGGCTTGAAAGGAGGCAGCGGCAATCTCACCGATTCCTCCCATGGACCTATGTCCTTGGGACATGAATCATCTCCATTTTACAGATGGGAAAACTGAGGCTCAGGGGAGTCAAGCAATGAAAGCGAAGTCACACAACTAACACCGGGCGGCAGGTGGGGGCGGGGGCCCGACGATTGGAGGTCAGAGCCCAAGCTCTTGACCAGCCTTGCAGACTCGCGTTCTTGGGAGCCTGGACAGTGACTGACTTTGTGGGCCTTGATTTCCTCATTTGTAAGATGAGTAAAGCCCCACCCTACCCCGCCCCACCCGGTGGCAGAGAGGTTGGAGGAGAGTGTGGCTCCCGCTGGCAAGCACGCAGAACACACGGCCGCCTCCGGGCAGCTCAGCAGCTCAGCGCCAGAGGGGACGCAGCCAGGCTGTGCTGGTGCTCATCTGAGTTACGTTCTGCACGTTTCGTGGCACCAGGTCAGGAGGACTTGGGAGAAGTTTTACCCATCTCGGCTTTCTATTAGGTTTTGATGGCGAGGCATTGATTCACGACTCGATGCAGGCAAGGAATGTATTAATAAATCCTGGCTGCCCCAACGGGGCATTGATTTTAGCGGGGTTTTCAAGAGTTGTGCAGAATTTCCACTCAGCTATTCATCAGTCATCTGCAGCCGACATGACTCTATGGCTCCTTAATTGAGTATTACATATGGATTGTTCTTGAATTATGAGCCGCTGGAAGCGGATGGCAAGTCTCTTCTAAGTCCCTGCCAGAAGGGTTCCCAGCCAGGCCAACCTCTCATCAACAGTGGGTGGCTGCCTTGCATGAGCTTCCTATTTCCTCTCCAGGCTCTCAGTCAGAGAGACCCTATCAACACTGTTTTTAAGCTGTTGCGATTCAGATTTATTCCAAGTCAATCAGAGGATTGGAAGCCATCTCGTACACTTTAATATTCTAACATGGAAATGTCCACCAGTCAGGAGATGTTAGCGCAACCTGGCTTCCTTAAAGCCTGGCTGCTACTTACTTGGCTCTAATTGGACAGCGTCTACTTCCCATCCGGCCAGAGCAGACATCGATGTCTTTACACTGCCGGCTACAAGCGGAACTGTTGCGAACCATTAGCCACACTCAATTTATTCTGCCTTAGCAGTCAGGAAAAATGTGCATCATTAAAAAAAGGCTGGGTGTGCGTGCCCCCAAAGCAGGCCTCCACATCCTTCTGGCTAAGAGCTCCCCCAGGAGGCAGCCGGGGTGAGCAGAGGCGTGACCCTGGGCTGGGCCAGCCTGAAGGCGGGAACACGAGTTTCTAGCAGGGTTGGGGTGGGGACAGATGCCAGCAGGATGCCGCCTTCCAGACTGATTCAGAAAGCAGCTCTTCACTTCAGGTAAGTTTCGTTTTGCGCTGCCGTTTGGGAATCCCGGGTTTCAGGACACCAGCTCTCACCGGCACTGCCCGGTGGCATCTTTCTGGCCCAGGACTGCAGGGATGTGCGGAAAGGAAAAGGCCCGCTCCACGTCCTCCAGCGGGCAAGATGCGGCTTCTGCAGCCTATTGGAGGCCACATGTCTGCTGAGCTTGCTCCTGGTGCGAGGCCCTGCGGGGGTCTACGGGGCATCAGCGGCCCATCCTATGACTGAGAGCCTGAGGCTACCACGGGGCAGTGACACACAGGACAGTCATCCAGCGTGCAGCGTGGGAGTGTCACGGCTTAGCTGTGTTTTCCTTACAGAACCCGTTCTGAGTTGAGCACACTGCACGTGCGTCGCCTCAGGTCAGCCTCCTGAGGAGGACCTGACCCCCTTTTACGAGGACAGACGGACACAGCGGGGTGACTTGCTGGGGTCACACACAGGGATCAGTACCTGGATCAGGCTGACTCAGAGCAGATGCTCTGTCCACCGCCCAGGGCACAGAGAACGAGGGTCTCAGCACTGGGTCCTGGGGAACTACCTGCTGGGTCCTAGGGACACTCTCAGCTTCTTTCAGTTCTTTGCTTATGTCAGACCTGGGTCTGGACTGGAAGGAGGATCAGGACGGGGCAGTAATAAACTAACAATAATGAAAGGAAGACAAAAGTACAGATGCCTTCTGACTGGGGAGACAAGCGTATTTGCCCAACAGAGAACATGGCTCTAACGTACACAAGAGGCCAAGCTTCTAGAAACAAGGACAGTCTTCCCTGAGGGACAGAAGAATTCTCCGTTTCCTTTTACCTAAACTAAGAGTCCACACCCTTCCACCTAAAGAAGTAATTCCCACCTGTAACATTAAAAAAGAACTGCCAGTGACAATGTCTGCTTGAAATTAGATGGCTAATGGGCTTATAGAGGAAACCAGAGTATCAGTAAGAGAAATGATACAATTTGACCAGTTTGAAGTTTACGTTCAATAAATATAAATACAGGCTGCTGACTGAACGATCTAATTGTCCTTTATATGGACAGTATGAAAGAGCTCTAAAATGTGTTCATGAAAAATATAATGTGGGCCTCAGGTGCAATTTAAAATTTCCCATAGCTATACTTAAAAAGGGAAACTAAGTGAAATGATTGTTATGTATTTTATTTAACCCAGTATCTAAAATATTACAATTTCAACATGCAATCAGTATATAAAATATTACTAATTTTGCATTGTTTTTTCACAACAAGTCTTGAAAAGCCAGTGTGTGTTTTATACTCAGAGCCCCTCAGTGCAGACCGGTCACATGTGGCTGCTCCCCGCAGCACTGGCACTTCCTGACCGATCGGCCTTAGTGTCACTAGCTGTAGGGTAGCAATGACAGGTGTCCCTGTAGGGCACACAGAGGGCACCTAGGAAATGCCAGCCACAATCACATTAGTGAAAACACTGGGTATTTCTTTACTGGAAGTGCTTACTAGTCTCAGAGGACAAATACAAGGCATCCTTTTCAGAGAAAAAAATAACTACACCACATATACAAACAGACAAAAAGGCTAGTTTCCAGGGTCAATGGTTCCCAAGTTTTATATGGAATGCGGACGGCTGGGTCCAAGCATTGGGTCTAAGTTAAGGCATAATCGAAGAGTTCACACATCTGGCCATCGGTGTTACTCTCCGTGCTCACCCAGAAGCAGGGGCAGTGGTCACGGTCAGGAGCGCACCTGCCCTCCCCAAGGGCCCCGTGCTCTCTGTCCCAGGAAACCTGAGACCGGCCTCTGTCCCTGCAGACTAGTTTGGATTTCATGTAAGCGGTAAAATATAGTATGCACTTCTCTGTCTGTCTGTCCCTGGGTCTGGCCTCCTTCATTTAGCATAATTTGAAAGATTTTTTAACATTTCGTGAAAATGTGATCCTGAAACATCCACCCACACACTTGCTTTTTACTGAGGCAGCGTGTCCGCTGGATGGACATCCGGGCACTCGCCCACTGGACTGCGGACGGACACCAGCTGTTCTGGCACAGCCTCAGCACTTCCGATGAAAACTGATCATGTGCTTTGGAGTCTGTTTCCGAACTTTCTTTTTGGTTCCACTGATCGATTTATCTCAACACCAAATCCGAGTCCTGATCCCTGTAGGTTCCTAGTTGGTCTTGAAATTCAAGACAGGGTACGGCTTTCAACCTGTTCTTTTTCAAAATTGTTTTGTGATATTTCCACAGAAATTTTAGAATTGGCTTGCAAATTTCTACAGACAATAAAACGTCTGGAATTTTGGTTGGTATTACATTGCAGCTACAGGTCAATCTGGGGAAATGCCACATGCGCAGTCTCCCACCTTTCCATTTCCTCAGTCTCTGACTACTCTAAGCAAATGTTGTATCGTTTTTAGGGTAGATGTTCCTTGTTAGCTAAGTATTCTATGGGTTTTGGAGCTACTGTAAACTGAATTTTTTAAGTTTTACTTGATTATTGGTGCTAGTATGAGAATAAAATAGACTTTTGACTATTAACCTTGAGACTTTCCTAAATTCATTTATGAGTTTAGTAAATGTCTTGAAGATTCCTGAAATTTTCTAAGAAAGCTATCAGACCATCTACAAGCAAGGGGCAGTTTTCTAAACTGTCTGCTCTTCTTGCTCTTCAGCGATGGCGGGAACCGCGGAAACTGCCTGATGTTGGGTCTTCACCAGGAGCGGTGAAAGCAGCCCTTCCTGGTTCTCATCTCAGGGGAGATCAGACTTCCGCCTTCCCACGGGACGGACATATTGGACCTGTCAACCTATCCTTCAGAAAAGCTGAACCACTGAAACTCCTGCCAAGGGTGTGAGAGCTTGCCCGCTGAGGTTTCGTTCCTGGGATCTCACGAGAGCCGGCCTTGCAGAGAGAAGGCAGCACACAGGACAGCCCAGGCAGAGTATAACCTGGGCTTCCAGAACTTGCCACTCTCTACCTCCAGGCCCCTGTCCCAGGATCCACTCCGGCAGCGGGCGGCACTGTCTGTCCCACCAGGCCCCTTTGGACCCTGGCTCCTGGGAGGATTGGCTGCTAGGCTCACAGCTGCCCCACTGACACAAGCAGGCCTGAACCAAAGCCACCTCCCACCCAACTTGAGTGCTGTGGGGACAGAGCCCATGACTGAATGACACAAGGCTACGAAGGTCAGACCCCAGACCACACATCCCAAGACTCCGTGTGCACAGAATGCTCAGAACAGGCAGGTCTGGACACAGAGAGTCGTTTTCTTGGGCAGGGAGAGAGGGAGGCGGGGGGCTTAAGGGCAGGTGGGGGAGTGACTGCGAAAGGGCACAGGTTTCTTTGTAGGGCCATGCAAATGCTCTACAAGGGACTCTGTGACTGTACTAACAATCGCTAAACTGTAATCTCCCTACACGAGCTGTGTGGTATGTCAATAAAGTTGCTGCCAAATCAGTATTGTCCGTAAGAGCCATCACTATCACTGGTGGAAGATCTATGGCGCCGGCCACTGCTGGAGCCTGGGCTCATGCTTCTCCTCCCCATGGGTGCTCGAGACACCCTGGCACCTGGCCACTGCAGGCATGTGCTCGGATGTCTGGCCTACATGGCGTGGAATATCTGGCTTGTCATGTGTTCCCAGCCTCCTTGGGGACCCTCTGTCGACTGTGTTTGGCCTGGGTAGGAAGCCCTGGCGCAGTTATGAAAGTGGACCTCAGCCAAGGACAGCTGGTGCTCTCTACAGAGATTTTTCTTTAAAGCAATTTTTTGTCAGTTCCCTCCCCTAAAAAACAGCCAGGTAAATGACACTTGTCTTGCCTCACCTGAGTAATAACCCACAAAACTTACCCTCTTCCCTTGTCAAGGCTCCTGTTGCTTGGAGCTGCAAGCGCTGGGAGAGGGCGACGGACTGCGATTCCCCACGGCAGAGAAGCGGCCTGTTCGGGTGTGCTCGCTTGGGATGGAGGTGGTGGCCCCACAAAGGTCTTAGAGGGCGATAGGGAGTCACTGGGCCGGGTCACAGAGGCGGTGGAGAGGGTGGAGAGGGCCCCGGTTCCCGGTTCCATCCCCACCCACTGTATCCCACTTACAGAGGATGGACGTGCTGCCTGGGGCAGAGCTCTCCCACCTCCCACCCCCAGGGAGGGTAGCGGACAGACTCCTCTCCAGGGGCCACAGTCGGGATGGCGGTGCAGGCTGCCGGCTCCTGCCCGGGATCACGGGTGCACTGTGCTCCTGCACCTTGGACTCGCTCCCCTTGATCTTTTCCACACAGAAGGCTCGGCATAGCGCCCCCATTTATTCGCTGTCCCCATCACTTGGAATTTCAAAACCTGTGCGCTGTCCAAGAGGACGGCTGCACTTCATGACCATATTATTCGATTCTCAGTCGATTCTAAGCTGTACCCCAATTTCTTGAGAGGTTTTTGTAAAACAAAAAACAGAAGTAATATTTACAAGTTTCAAAAAATGTAAATGAGAGGTAAGAAGGAATAAAGAACTTATTAAAAAATCTTAAGTTCATATAATAAGGGAGTAACAAAATTAACAGTTTTAGGAATCTATAAAAAGGGCTTGACTGTACTTAGCAACTATCTTTTCGGGTAAAACTTAGCACCTTCGAATGTACGTCACACCCAATTTTCGGGGTCATTAAAATGGCAAAAAGAAAAAGAAAAAAGCGTGGCTTAGCATCGACTAAGCACAGGAACACTGGTGTCTGGTCCTGGGCAGGCACTGCAGACACTGCCCGAACTAGCAGCGACCACCTGCAGGTCACTGCAGCGATGCCCAAGGTCGCACGGCAGGGAGCTGCATGGGGTGCAAGCAGGAGGACTCAATAATTACACCTTCCTCTTGTCCCTCTCCAAGGATCTGATCAGAAGATCTTCTTTTCATTTGCACAAATTACAGCTTTTTCACTATTCATAATTTTCTCTTTATGCTGAAAAGAAGATGGCAAGCTCGCGTGTGAGATGGAGCGTGGGACACACATTAAGGTTTCCATCCAGAATGGACAATTTTCTAGATTTCCATTAGCCGGTTTCCATGTTCCATCTTAAACACAGCTGCCAGCACAAGAGGCTCATTAAAAAGATTGTTTTGACTGCCTGTATGCTCATGTATCAAATTGGAAATCTGTCCAAAAATACTCGAGGGAGGTAGACAGAGGTGGAGGCAAGCCGCGGCAGGGAGGCATCCCGCAGAGGTGACAGTGGAAGCTGCTGGGGAAGCGGTCCAGCCGGGCACCGGGGCCGGGGCCGGGGTGCAGCCCTCAAGGGGGACGCCAGTTTCCATTCTGGTAACTGGGGAAAGAAAAGTTCTAATCTAATGAAGAAGGATCTTAAAGAGCAAAGCATTGACCAAATGAGCATGCTTTTCCTCATGGAAGCCTCTCCTCCTGAAGAAGGCACCTCTCATCCCCTGGATGAACAGAGCTGCTGGCCTTACAAATGACGGACAGATGGAAGGGTGGGTGGGTGGATGGATGGAGGGGTGGGTGGGTAGATGAATGGAGGGGTGGGTGGGTGGGTGGACGGACGGAGGGGTGGGTGGGTAGGTGGGTGGGAGAAGGAATGGGAGGAGGCACAGATGGATATACAAAATTGTCACCTCATAAGTGTTATTTATTAGGTGTCCTGGAGGAGAAACTCAAGTCTCTTCGCCAGAACTATCTCAGGGAAAAGGAGAGTCCGGTGTTCTGTGGCATCACAAAGATCATGCTCCTTAGAAAAGGAGACCTGAAAAGGAAAACTTACTCTCAGGCGTGAAGGCAGAGATAGCGGGGTGAGTGCTGATCCCGTATCTCGTTATTGAAATGCCACGCAACGGGCTACTTTATTCCCACGAACGTTGTTTCCTTGATTTTGAGAAGGTGGTAACAGACCCCTCACAGAGCTGCTGAGTCTCAGAGAAGCTACATCCAAACGCCAGCACAGCCTCACTGTCACACATGGGGACGCAGACTTTTCGGCACTGTTCAGAATAAGGTGTGACTAGTGCTGGCTGCCTACCAATACCCACGCCTTCCTTTCTCTGCTAAAAGAGCTGTGAATTGCTCTGGAAAATGCGTTCTTCCGGGAGGTCGCGGGCCGCTCCCCAGAGCTGGAGTTGAGGCCCCTGGGCCGCTCTTCCTCCGGCCACCCGCAGGCTGGGAGAGAGTCTGTGGCCGGGCCGCAGGCTCTGGGGGTCCTGGGAAAAGTTCATTTTCTTAAAAAAAAAAAAAAAAGAGTCCCCTTTCCTGCCCATGGGCTGACAAGTCTGAATGTGATGCTCGGAATGTAGGCAGCCGTGTGAGAAGATCCCCGTGGGGCAGGGGAGACAGCAGAATCACAGATAAGTCTGGTCCCTGACAGCCTGCTGACAGCCTGGACCACCAGGGTTCAAGTTACAAGAGATAACACAATTCCTCTTCTCTGAGCTGGGTGAGTTGCAGTTTCTTGTCAATTCAGCCAGAAGGAACTCTACATTTTCTAGAACAGTAACTGTGCCTCTGGAGTGGCCAGCCGTCCACCCCTGGACACGCTGTAAGGTGGCCTTTGGAAGCCCGCCGGGCTCTTCTGTCCAGGACCCTGACAAGTCTTTCCTCTCCTGGTGGAGCTGCTCTCAAGCATCGAGGTTCCCATGGGACCACGGTACAGGGCCGGGCAGGGGGAAAGTGACTCAGTGACCTTAGGTCATGACAATGGGAACAGTGTGAAGACAGAAGCACATGACACTGCCTCAGCAGGCAATGCGCTGCTGAAAGACCCAGCATGGCCCCCCTTTCCTGCCTCGGGGCCTCGCCCGCCCGCAGCCAGAGATGAGCACAGACAGCGTCAGGGGCGGTTTGCTTGAGCAGAGTTCCTGGCCCGGGACTGCCATCCTGGCCTGAAGTGTCGATGGCCACTCATCTCCAGTTCTTTGACCTAAACCACAGCACACTGCCTGCCTGCTTGTTAGGTGTGTGAGCGAAGAAGGCTGCTCACATCTTCAAAAGGCTGCACTGAGTTCACGGAGCACGGACGTTGTAAGGGCCTCAATTATGTCTCTTGGCCACAAAGCTGAAAACATTATTGGCTCTTTACAGAAACATTCTGCAACTCTGAACTAAATAGCATTAGAGGGGTTCTTTTTGTTCCTTTTTTTTTCGAGAAACTGACAGGATCTTTTAAGACCTGCTTTTATAGTTTTTTTAATGGAGAAAACTCATAATTATATAATTTTCCAACCATAGGAGCAGGACCAGAGGCCCTCAGCTCTAGCTCTAAGGAACGGGGGCTTTGGCCAGAGGTTCTGCAGGCCCTTGCACAGCCCTGGTCAGCACGGACCCGTCTCCCTCACGCGGGGTGTGGGGGTGGCTCCCCTCGCCTGGGAAGCGTCTCTGCCAGGAGACGTGGACACACGGAGAAAGCACCTCAAGTGTACTGAACTCGGCAGTGCACGCCGCTGAAGCAAACCCCTGAGGGTGTGCTCTCAGGTCGACAGCATGAGTGAAGCTCCCGTGGACGGAAGTGAAGGAAGGGGCTCTTCCCAGGGGCCTCCAAACCCGTCACCCACATGTTAACATCTCATTAAGTAAAACTTTTTTAAATGAAAGCAATTTCTAGCTTATTTCACATAGCAATGTTCTCATTTTTTAAAACTACTTCTGCTGCCGGCCGTCACAGGGCAAATGTCTTTCTGATGAAAGTCTGTTTCGTGCAAAAAAAGCATCACCACCTCGCACGAGTGCAGAGTGGAGCGCCCAGCAGCCAGGGGCTCCGCTGCAAAAGAACCCCGCCACTCGCTTGGAAATGACACTAATTGGTATTTTTCCACCAGGACCGAAGAAAGAGAAGATGTAATATTTGACTTCATAAACTTAAACAGACACTGCTGTGTCCTGTGCTGTCGGCTCCTTTCTGACAGGCTGCAAGGGGATTTTTCAACAAACCCGAGTTTTAGTTCCGAAAAGGAAGCTCGGTGTGGTCCGCCCCAGTCCTGTGTGCCCAGGCTGCTCGTCGAATTAAAGATGTGGACGTAACTCTGCAGGCGGCAGCATTTCACACGCCAGATTTTCATCTGATAAATATTTACCAACAGGGCTCGATTTTAGCTTTAATTCACCAACTCTGAAGGGTACCTCCAAAGTGAGAAGTACCGTCCACCGCTTCCCACCAGACGCAGCTTCCACAGTGGGTCTTTTATCTGTGTTTACAGAGAAGGGAGCGTGGACGTCCAATGCCTAAAGCAGATGCTTTATGGAGAATTGATGGGGACATTACACAGACCAAATTGGAGAAAATGAATTCAAGAACTAATATAAATAAAGAGGGTCAAATGCCTCAAGCGAATATGCCCCCAGAAACTCTGGATTCTAGATGCTTTAAAAAAGGACTGTCATAGTTCTTACCTGAAGACTGGTTAAAAAAAGAACCATGAAGATAATTCTGTTTTAAAGGAAAGGTGTGGGCAGGAGTGAAGGTGAGTAGACAAGCAGGTGGGAAGACAGAGGAGGAAGGAGAATTTGTGCTTATTTTATTTACCTGGTCCTCCAGGTTGTTCCCCCTGCCCCAGGACACGGACCCGTCCCTAGGATGTATGTGGACTGTGGCCGGTGGCCTTATCCACTAAGCCACAGGTGTGCCATGGAGATCATTTTTAAAATGCGTTTCTACTAGGGGCATCGTAACTGGGTGCCATTGTCTTGTGGGCACATTTGCCAGACTCATCTAACTATGACATGTGGCCCCCGGCAGTATATTCACAACCACGGCCCCGGTGAGGCGATGCCTAGGAGCAGAGTTGGCCGCTGCACTGCACAGGTCCGGTCGGCGCAGCCAGCTGCTCAAACCCTCACTCCCTCGATAAAACTAACGTGTTTCCTCACCTGCTCGGTGAGCCCCTGACCCCTCGAGATGGCCTGTCTTCCCACATGTCCGGAGCCAAGAGGTTTCCTGGCCTTTTCACTTTATCACGTTCTGTGAACAAACTGCAGGCCTGTCCCCAAACTCAAGACCTGGAGACCCCACGTCCAGCCTTCGACTGCACCTATGGTCATTTACGTGTCTTTAACTCGACAGGCTTGTTTATATAATTTTTCAAATACACGTTAAAACAAACACCCAGGCACTGATTCTAAGCACCCCCAAATTCCCTCCCACCCCCAAATCACATCCTGGGCCAACGGACACGTCCGCCCGGGAGCGCCCTCCACTGAGGGACCTGAAGCAGTTCTGGCAGACAGCCGGGACAGGGTCCCCAGAGCCATCCTGGACTTAGACGCAGAAATGCAGACACAGTCTCGAGATAGCAAGGAAAGGGCTTCGCCCGTGGCAGGGACACTGCTCTCAGGCTTGACGGCCTGCGGGCCCACCTCCAGTCTCTGTCACACTCCACTGGAAGGCAGTGCCCAGCAGTAGGCCCCTCTGTGGGCCGCTCTCATGCCACAAAGGCAGAGCTGGGGAGGGGCGACAGAGACCTCAGGCACGCTTGCTGCCCTATGTTTACGTTGTGACCCTTTCCAGAAAACGCCTGCCGACCCCACCTCTAGGTGATGCATTGCCCATGTGCAAGGCAGTGGGTGACGCCGACCACAGATCACGTGGCCACACCCGATAGTTCTGCGGACAAGCAGATGTAGATGACTCTCGCTGGACCAGAGTCTACTTATTTATGGCGGGTCACTGTGCACGGTCCTGACTAGGCGCCGAAAAGCTGGGACCCACTTCCGGGAGGAATCAGGATATGAGCAAATATCTTAATTCAACTTGGTAAGATGTTAGCGTAGGACTCCAAGTTTTCTTTTTCCTGCAAAGGAAACCTGGAAACCTGATCTCCTTGTTCTTTAAAGCTTTGAAAATTAAAAACCGTGACGACGGGTGAAAAGCTCTTTTTTTTTAAAGCACACACACAAGATGAAACTATAATTCTGTGAAATTACTCATTAACTTTTATAGGAAAGATCAACTTACTAGAATTTTCCATAATTGCCAAATTTGCTCTGGGCTCTCTACCCGACATAAGGTTCTGATCTTCATGTTGAGAAGAGGAAAAAGAAAAGATACTGAGACCTCAAGGGAAACGGGGTCACTTAAAGAGCTCCGCTTTTGCTGTTTAAGCCGAGTTTGTAAATTGGCACCCATATTAACTCATGCCACAGATTAACCTTCTGCTGGAAAAGGCAGGAGGGAAGGAGGCAACGACCAGGTTCACCCAAGATTTCATCACCTCCTCTCTGTCTCTGCAAAGCCCGCCGGGTAGCAGGTAAATTAAGGGGGAAACTGATTTCTACACCCGTGGACGTGGTTAGACTGACCACCCTGGGGCCGAGGGCAGACAGTAAACAGTGGGCAGCTTACATCTGTGCATCTGTCCTGCCCTGAGAGCCGTTTCTTCGTGCTGGCTATGGAGAGCGTTTCGTATTGCAGAGAGATTTTTGTATTGAGCGTCAAAAGCAGAAACAGCGGAAGCAGCCGTTTCTAGGGAGACCTGGCTGGGAAGCTCCCAGCCTGGCTTCCCGGTCTGCAACCCTACACAAGGTGGCCATGTGCGCTGACACCCCTCCTCCTCGGTTCCCTTGTCCCATTAAAACATTAACACAACACTGCGAGGTGATTCAGAATTCTTCCTGAAGCTGCTGGAAGGAGGGGCTTTTACCTTCACGGTGGTTCAGGGAGGGGTGCACTCTTTACAAGAATATTTTATAACAACACAGTCACCATCATTAAAAACCACCCCGATATTCTGATGCACTTTTAACATGTGTTTCAGCAGTGGCATTTTAGTAGCAAGAGAGAAATGAGACTGGAGACTATCAGGGAATGACACTGCGGTGGGGGAAGCCGGGCGCATTACTGGAGCCCCCTGCCATTGTCGCCCCCAATTTGGTCACGGTCTTTAATGACTTCTGTAAAAGGGCGCCTGAACTTCTGGCTTTCCAACTCGCTGCTGTGAGGCGCGCTCTCTGTCACTGCTGAGTCACGGTGCGGGGTCCACGAGAACCCGTGCCTGGGCCTCTGCTTGGCCTGCCAGAGCTGTGACACATCTAAGACACAGAGATGGGCAGAACAGCGCCTCTGCCCCCAGCTGCGGGGGCCCGGGGCAGTCAGACAACCAGTGCTTCCGAAGAGGCTGGCCTCTGAAAGCCAGCAAGACCGGGTGTGGTGCTGGCACGTCACATGGAAGGAGAGAGTGGGCGCTGCAGGCAAAATGGAGGGCAGACGATGGGAGAGCGCAGAGCTGGCCTGTGCTGGGGCCCAGGGCTGTGCGAGGTGTCAGACTGCACGAGCAGCCTGTATGCGGGCACTCCATGTCCCCTGGCTGCCAGGTGGAGAAGGGACTGGAAGGGGCAAGGACAGGGCAGCGACACTGTTCAGAGGTCTGCAGAGACGCTAAGGAAGCAGAATGCGAGGAGGCCCCTAGTGCAGCCGGGCCCATCAGGGCTCCAGAGCCTGATGCCATGAGTGCAGACTAAGACACCAGTGCTCCCTCCTCTGCCTCACGCTTTGCAAGCGATCTCCTGATTATAATTTGGCCCCAGGTCGCCCTGCCTACTGGAAGCCTGTGCTGCTGGGCTGACGGAGGAGTCGGCCTTGCATTCTCGTCTCTGTGAGCTGGGTCTCTGAGACACACAGGCTCTGGTTGTGCCAGCCTCTCATGAGCAGCAGGGCTGATGGGGAGGGGTGACGGGCACACCCTCGTATTACTGGGCAGGCAAGCAGGTCCCCCCGAGGACACCTGTAAGTGTCTACAGATCCCCGTATTTGAGAGTGCCTGCGGGCTGCGCATGCTCCATCCTACGCTGGGAAACCCAGAACCATGGGCCATGCAGGACTAGCTGAAAAGAGCAGAGAACAAGGAGCGGCCAGGGCCCAGCGTCCGCATCATGACGTGTGATGTGAAACGGCTTGTTCACGTGGCACCAACTGTCCTCCACACTAGCCTGTCACCACCAGCCTCCCCGGCAGTACCGCTGCCACCTCGATGCTTTGATTCCCTCTCGTCACAAGGGTTTTCCAACCAACTCCAGCACAGCACAGAACTCCAAAGGCCTGAGAGAAGTTTTCCAACCTCATGTCCATAGGACAGCTGGAAAATGTCTGACAACTAAATGTGAACACGTCATGTTCAAAGATGAAAAGAACAGTGCCAGGATTTTTTTTTAAATACCAGCTTGCTACTGGGTCAGGCCACCTCCCCTCCCACCCCTCTAATAAAGGGGTATATTTGAATGTTAGAAGAGTGTGATCAGGTGTACTCTAGAATGATCTGCAAGGGAAAATCAGGACCCAAGCAAGAGTCATAAGAGCTGTCAAAGCTGGAATCCTGTGATGTCCCCGGCCGCTCAGGGAACGTGCTCAGAACACTGGGTTTCTGCTGACGGAATAGTCAGGGGACCCCGGGAGATGAGGTGGTGGGGCCGGTGCTGTGTGGAGCCCACTGGAAGCTGAGATCTCTAGAAATGGAGGGCCTTTAGTGTTTACAAACGGGTCAAATGTCTGATCAGCTAAAAATATACAGCAGATTGAGTTCAGACAAGATGTTATTTCTCTCTCCCAATGCTGGAGAATTCAATTCACTTCACTGGATGAAAACCAGTGAGGCCCAGGATGTCCCAAGGTCCATCCAGCACTGGTGGGGAGCTTGGTTCACAAAGTCACCTGTCCTCGGGCAGGTTCCTACTTCCCGAGAAATGAGGAGGGGCCCCTGGCACCTTCCCTTCTCCCAGGGCCCACACTCAGAGCGCCCCCCCACCCCGCCTCCTCCCTCCAGCCTCCCGGCAACCTTACTATGTGGCAGCGAGGGGCCAGTGCAGGCACTCAGAGCAGCCCAGGGACCCGGCTCCCGCCTTACAGGGGAGGCCAAGGGGAAGGGCTGGGTGGCTCCTCCGAGGCCATGGATCGCAGTGAGCGGCAGAGCTGGGTGGAGAGCCCACGTCTGCTCAGAGCTGCATGCTCTCTCCCCTTTGCTCGGCGCAGGGACAGAAGGTTCGAGGTGTCTCCCACAGGCCACCCTTCCACCCCGACGGCGCTACCTGCATCGGCGAGCTTGTCGGCCATCTCCTTCCTCACGGGCTTGGTGAGGTTGAAGTAGTTGTCGTCCTCGTCAACGCTCTGCAGGAAGAGCGGGATGTGCTGGAAAACCGCCGTGTGCTGGCACTGCCCGCGCGCCGCCAGGCTCAGCTGCTGCTCCAGCCACCGGTCCTGCGCCTGCTTCAGCTCGGGGCACTGGGACGCGTCGTGCAGCAGCTGCGAGTTAAGGACCAGGAAGAGGACGCCCCCGACCCAGAAGCTGAAATAGTCGTCCCCCCAGGACCGGTGGAACTCTGCGATGGTCTCAGGCGTGGGTGCGTTGCCCACATCATGGTTGCCGCTGACCAGGACCAGTGGGATGTCGCTGTCCAGGGCGCTGAGCACCCGCTGCAGGTCCTCCGTCTGCTCCTTCCGCCAGGGTGTCCCTGGAAGGCGAGGACCGCCTGCTCATGTGATGCATGGACATGGGATACGAGCAAGGGGCCCTACGAGGCCACCCGAGGGGCTCGTGGAAACTGCACAACAGAGCCGTGCACCAAGGAAGGGCAAATCGACTAGTGAGGTGGGGCCTCTGTCCCGCCTCAGGGAACGGCCTTCTCCTCAGGAGGCCCTGGAAACTCAGTGCCTGAGGGGCCATCTGACACACGGTCCAGGAGTGACGCGTGAACTCACCTTCTTCCACGCAGGTGGACAACAAATCGAGTCACTCTAACTTCTCCGCCCCATCTCAGCGGTGCACCACGTGGACTCTGTGGGGTGTGGACCCGGCCTCCCACGTTCGTCCCAAACCCACAGTTATTTAAGATTTTCTTCCCATCACACGTGACCCTGCAGGCTATGTAAGCACCCGCAGGGAAAATGCTTAGGCCCTGACTCAAAGGCTAGTTCAGCTGGCACATCCATCTTACTGAATCTCCTCATCGAGGAAGAAGTGTTTCACATTCCAGCAATGCTGAGCGCACAGGGCTCGCTGTCTTCATACTCAGCAAACCCCGGCGCGCAGGAGACGACCATCTGGACAGAGCTGCAGAGTGTGGGCACCTCGTCCTTCAGATCCCTGGGGTCTGCGCTTCCCATAATAGTGCATTTAAACTTCAATGGGTTTCCAAACAGCCAATTAATTTTCACCTGTATTTTCTGAGCCCCTCTGTGCTAATTTATTCCACAAATATGTATTGACTGCCCCTTTTTGAATACGCAGATGACTTAATTACTGGGGCCAACTGTGAGCCAGAGACACAAACCCTTCCCTACCAGCTGGGGCGTCAGACCATCATCAAGTGGATGGCGACATCCCACTGGTGTGTTCTCTAACCAGTGAGGGGAAGTTCCTCTATTCCCTCTCTGTCAAGCTCAGTTATGGTGTGATTACATCTCCCCAGTCATTATGCTTTCTTTCGGCCTATTGATCTGTTTCTGAAAGACTTGCAATTGTAGATCAATCAGTTCTCCCTGTAATTCTGCCCATTTCATGTTCGTTTACTTTTACTTTGTTAGATGCGGGGTTCAGAATTCTTGCATAGCACCGAAATTATTTTTAAAATTTAATCCTAATCCAATAAATAAAAAGAGAGGGAAGAGTAGATCTAGAGTGATGCTACAGAGAGACCTTTAGTAGATATTAAGCTAAAAAGGTAAAAGGTGTAAGAGTGAAAAATCACAGACTTTTCACAAAGGTGAGCACTTCACGCTACACGGGTGCAGCTCGTCTCTGCTGGTGATTTTTAGGCACCTTCATCACGATGCTTCACGTGCTGACTGAGACAGACCCAGGGAATGTTCGAGGAGCTAAGGACTGAACATAGAAAAGTGAAATATCAACACCTCAAAAGAAAGGTGTATATAAATCTGGAAAGGAGGCCTTGTCTTCAAAGCACCCATGGCACAGAGCTGTAAGTTACACACAGAAATGAGACGTCTGTTTCCAAACTTCAGAGGGATGCTACTGTGGGGGAATCCACAGAAATTCCTGTTAAAAAATCACGCGGTTTGGTGTGCCCTGGTGGTCTAGTAGTTTAGCTGACCTTGGCGTGGTCCACATACATCTGAAGGACCCAGGTTCCAGACTCGGGCCCAGAGGAAACAACGAAGATGAACAACTAAATGAAATAAATACTCCTCTTCTCTCTTCCTGTCTGTGTCCCTGCTCACCTCTTTCCTGCCTGTACCTTTCCTTTAAAACTAACATAAACAAAAACTCATGAAGCTCAAATTCCCTGGATCCCCTCAAAGACAAGTCTCTCTCATGAAGCTTTTCCAGGATTCTCTTGTGGAAAATTTCAGCATATGTATGTACACACCTCTGGTCGCAACAAGTCTGGCTCTAAAGAAGGTAAATGCCAGAGAGATGCACTTTGAGGGGAAATAATTCATGGAAAACGTTGGCCGGCAGTAACAAGTTCAGACACTAGGAGACAGAACACTGCCATTTTCTCCTGGGTGTTTTCTCATCCAAACCAGGTCGGGCACACAGCATGACGTGGAGTCCCTGTCCCCTGGACTTAGTCCTTGGCTCTTGCCCCTTCCAGGCCCGATGGCCTTGCATTAAGTCATCTGGTCCCTCAAGTCTTGGTCTCAGCAGGTGTGAAGTGGAGATGATAATCCCCACACCCCGACGGGTGGCTATAAAGTATTCTAACTGGACAATGATTTCCAGAGTTTGGTACAAATTAACATGCTAACATGTCAGGGGTCTTCCCTCCACCCTCTCCCCCAAATGAAAGGAATTCCTCTTTATCAGTGGCCCACAGAGCATGCTGCAATCGATAAATGATGGCCTTAGGGATGAAGAGGATCGTCAGCGATAAGAAACCATTTTTAGGTAAGAACTCAGAAGTGAAGGAGTAAAGTCTAGATTATAAAAAAGCGAAGTTTAAGTGAACACATTTGCATTATGTTCAACGAGCTGTTATTTGTGTATATCAGAATTTCTCCAGGGTCAGAATATTAATAGCACCTCGGTGTTAACATCGTTTATAGCACATCTTAGCACAGCTTCCTAAAAAATAGTCATAATATTGTAGCAAAACCCAAGCCAAACCTCATTAGCATCAAGAATAGGAAAGATGAAATCCTGGCCAAGGAGACAGTGTTTCCGTGGGTTTCTTCTGCACTGAGCAGAGCTCTGAACCTCACAGAAAGGATGGCTATATGAAAGGATGGGGAGGGCAGCAGGGACATAAGGGAAAGGACTTTGGCTATTAAGAGAAGTTTAACGAAGTGACTAAGAAGAGGAGAGACTGCTCTGGGTGTGTCTGTAAGACGGACAGGGGCGCTGGCTGAGGACAGGGTGCTGGGAGAAAAGGGACTGCAGAGACTGCGGCATGGCAGTGACTGGGCAGCGTGGAAAGCTTCCAAGTGTTAAAATAATTTTAAAAATTGAATACAATGGATTAAAAAAGAAACCAGGAAGTAAAAGCCATTATAAAGATAATTACAAAATATTTACCTCATTCGTTGACATTGACTTTTTAACACAATGTAGTACCATGAAATACCTTTTTCTCCCTATGACTGAAAATAAGGTAAGGCTGTCTAGTCTAGCTACTTTAATTCGACATCGTACCACAAGTGCTAACCAATGTAATAAGGTAAGAAAAAAAATGAAAAGCTACAGATTGGAAAAGAAGAAATAAACCTGTCTATTCTCAGAAGACAGGACTATCTCCATATAAAAAAAACCCAAAGAATCTACAAAGGAAAATGATGCCTAGAACTAATATGGGAGATTAGCTTGGTTGCTGGATAAAATCTAATTGTCTGTCACAAGAGGATAAATACCTTCCGATTCCACTTACATGAGGTTCCTAGAATTGTCACGTTCATAGAGACAGTGTAGAAGAGTGACCGCAGGCGCTGGGGAGGGAGAGCAGGGAGGTGCTGAGTTACTGTTCAATGGGCACAGAGCTCCAGATCTGCAGGAGGAAGAGAGCTCTGCGGACGGGTCATGGTGGCGATGGCATGACCACTCATACAGATAAACTGCGCATATAACACGGTTATGACAGAAAATTCTACGTTGTGTGCGCTTTACCACCATGAAAGAAACTCAACAGCTTGGAAGTCTCCACAAACCCTCCGCCCGCACTGGAAGGCCGGGAAGGCAGCTGGACACAACGGGAACAAGCCGGCCAGTATTCTCTGCAGCAAATGGACACGAAAGGATGCTACTTAAAGAAAGACAGACCTCTGTGTGCTCTCCTTCCTGGGGGCACAGGGACTCGGGCGAGGGCTGATTACCTCTGTGCACTTCTCAAATCCACCAGAGTGGGTGTCGCTGCCTC
Organism: Solenodon paradoxus; assembly: GCA_004363575.1. Lineage (NCBI taxonomy): Eukaryota > Metazoa > Chordata > Mammalia > Eulipotyphla > Solenodontidae > Solenodon > Solenodon paradoxus. Next base: position 249,766 of record RJWH01001063.1, read on the forward strand.
TGCTGCCCTTCTGGCCCGAGTGAAATCACAGTTTCCCAGACACCCCCAGCCCCGCTCCCTCTGGGTCTCCTTCCTGTGCAGAGATGGCGACAGCAGGGTGAGGATGAAAGGAGGAGTCCCAGACACCTTCTCTGCTCACAGTTGTGACCACGCCACAGACAAGACGACAGGCTAGTGCAGTGCCTGAGATGCTTCTTGGATGTCCCATCCACTTGCCACCCGGGCCCTTCCCCAGGAGAACTGACCTGTGTCCTCTACTTAAACTCCTCTTTAGACCTGGCATCTCAGAATGGGAGAGAAAAGGTTCCCCTGCCCTGGCCAGAGTCCCCTCCTGAACAGACCCCGCTTCCACGGGAGGCTCCGTCGCATCTTGGTCACCACACAGGCTTCCTCAGTGGTCACCAGACTGCTGTGAGCTTGTGTCCCCAACCACAAACCAGTCCAAGTTCCACACACGGACTCTTAACCTCCTCGTGCCTCCCCCACGATCGTCACATCTTCCCTTTGGGGATGGACACATGGCCTGTGGTTGGTTCCTCACACAAGGGGCATCTTCCATGACCTTGACTGGTTCAAAGTTTCCTAGTTCAGGATGACTCACACTGAAAAGTCCACTTGTTTACCAGAGAAGTCTCCCGGCTGTTTTGCAAGAGCACAAAGGGCCTTTTGCGTTTCTTTACCTTTTATCATCTGCTCTAAAATGACAGGATTCCTGAGAAATGTTTACCCTGAAGAGACGGTATTCCCTCAAAGCTGAAGCACAAAGAGCCCTCTTGAACCACACATCTGGGGTTCTCACAGCATCATCCCCTGTCCTGTCACTGTGGCAGTGGACAGGGGAGTAACTCAAGCTGACTGCAGTCACAGGGCGGCAGGAGTGAGGGCTCAGCCCTGGAGGGCTGGTTCCTCAGTGGAGTTCATAGGTGGGGACTGAGCAATGGGGAGAAGGGGCTCCTCTCACTCCGTGACCTACCAGACATGCTCTTTCAGGCAGCAATCCATCATGAACATGCCATGTCCTGGCGGGTGATAGTGTCTCCAGCTGCAGGGCACCATGGAAGCACTTCCCATACACTCATTCATGGTGACACAGCCCTGTCACCAGGACACCACCTGTTACTTAGCTGTGTGATGCCACCGCGTCTCCAGGTACAAAGCTGCAGCAGCACACCTGCTGTACCCACGTTCCGCAAATGGTGCCTTCCCTGCTCTCCTGAAGCCTATGTGTGCACAGGCCTGTATCAGACCAGCCAGGGAGAAGGACATGTCCACTCGGTGCCCAGCACCTTCCTCTTAGTCCCTGTCCGGGAGCCATCGACTCAGAGACAATACAGAGCAAATGACCCTCATGGAGCCTGATGGCAAACAACTCGACCCCTGGGTTTATGAAGCGCCTTCAAGACACCCAAGCACGCGTTGAGTAGAAAGACAATCTAAACATGGTTGGATGCACCCAGCTGAACCGCTCAGACAGGCGTTCAGTAAGCGGTCAGGGGACACCGTTCCTTCGCCCATTCGGCACGTGTCCAAGGGAGCAGAGCAGTCACTGGGATGTGGAAGATGCTCCAGGTGGCAAAGGCCTATTTTTCTCTTATTTTCATATATTGTAAATGGAAAGCAGGAAAAGGCAGTAAGCATCCCAGCGCACAAATGGTGGGATGTCGGGTACCCCTGACACCCATCAGAAACTGTCTATGCGCAGGAGAGCGCTGTCCTCGCGCAGTGCCATCTTCCTTCCGCTTCCCTCTGAGGCTCAATACCAGGTCCTCCAGCAGGAACGAAGCTCCGCGCCTGCCGAACCCATCGGCAGTCTGCACTTCAGAACATTAGGATATGGATTCACTGACTTGGAAAGGTTTGTTGCTTTGGGAATTATTCCCCTTGGAGCATCCAGCACAGTGTTAAAAGAAAAGGGAAACGCATTAGAATTAGAGACGTGAATCTCTGAAGAGTAGGCATCTGACAAATGTTTCGTGTGCAGAAAGTTTGTCTGTAAGCTGGCTGCTTGGAATTTAACTGGCGTGTGGCAGAAGTAACATTAAAACTGGGGGTCAGAGCTCGAACTACGTCACACGAACCTAGTCAGTCCACAGCACAGATGACCTACTAACTCAAATAGTGTACAGTGTACTTTCTCATAAAACATTTGAGATTCCTGTTACTGTTGCCAGATTTTGTGTCTCTTTTTCCTTCCAGAAGTGCTCTTACCAGGCAGCATGGAAACCCACCTGTCCTTACACCCACTGGCAGCAAGGACAGTAAGGGAGTTGAATATGTAAAGTAATAAGTATATTAAATGATCTAATTAGAGGGTCAGCAAAGGTACAATTCTGTAGTTATCCATACTTAGAAATAACACTTGTTACATTAATAGAAGTGAAATACACTAAATCTGTGGGTTGAGGATAATGTATCTCTGATAAATGAAGAAGCAGGGGAGACAAAGATGAAGAGCTTGCAGGCTGATGACACTCTTGGCCTCACAGAAAGAGAGAGGTGAGCCAAGGCCCTAGTTTGACTAAGTCGCGTGAGTAACTCTCCTGGGCTCACTGGAAGCTCACTCCTTTAGAGAAGACACCACATGCGACGTCAGTTATCATTTGTGGAATTCCTACCACACGCAGGGCACCTGCATCACCGCACCCGACACGTCTGTTCCTAGATGTCAACATGCCACGTGCCTGGCAGACCCGCCTCCTGCCAGTACTAGTCTAGTGAGCAAATCCACTACAACAAGGGGACTGTAGCCACAGAAGCTTCCAGCGCTGAGGGGCTGGGGAGAGAGGACTGGAAGTGGGGCATGAAGGCTCAGCTCTCCTGGGGCAGGGCCTCTGTGTCAAATGGACAGGGCGCCCAGGGGCACCTCAGACATGGCGAGCCTGTCGTCTTGTCTGTGGCATGGTCACCACCTCAGTGAGCAGAGGAGCTGTCTGGGACTCCTCGTTTCCATCCCTGCCTGCCCGTCGCCATCTCTGCACAGGAAGGAGGCCCAGGGAGAGCCCTGGGCTCAGGCGCTGGCGCACATTCGTTGCGTCTCTGGGGAGACGCGACCTGACTTCTAATTCAGGGCTGTAGGGGCTCCCCAGGGCCTCCGGGTCCTAGTGTACCCAAACCAAAATGGCAAGGGAAATGGTTCCTGGGACACATACTTGGAATATTACATGGTTAAAGGCAGAGACAGTTTGGAGTCTCAAATGTTAGGGTCTTCAGATTTGCCTAGACTTGAACATAATTTTATCAGCCTGAAAATCCTAAATATAATATTACACTCAAGGTATTTCAAAATCAGGCGAAAAAATTAGGGGAAAGAACCCCATAAACTATACCTTTTGTCTGTATTCTTTCTTAATCTTTCTATATGATAAAGACTTGGAATCAGAATTACCCATCATTTTGTTGCCAATACACGTAGCAGAAACAGTGGTTGACGTAGTCGTGAAAGGTTGAAAACTGCACAACCCTGCTTTTAGAAAACCACTTCGCAGAAACGACTCAGAAAAAAACATGAGGGTGGTCATGTTTGGTGAAACTGAGGCGAGGCCTCCAGCGAATGATGGGGGGTGACGCACACACCCAGGGCCGTCCTCCCATAGCCCCTGCTGCAGAGACAGGAAGGCTCTGAAGGACAGAGACCACAGGGAAACCACCACGGAAAAGTGAAGATCTGAAATGGGGAGGACAAGTGGCAGTGAGCTTCGCCGACTTGGGAAGTTTAACATCCCGCTGACAGGCGATGAGCTGAGAACAGCTGGTTTGGCAGCACGGCCAGCCGGCCATGGAAGCCTTCGGCGCATTCACTCAAGTTCAGTCTACACCTTCCTGAGGAGCCCGCCCCGCTCCTGGGACATCACCGCCTGAAGGCAGGAGTCATGCCTCTCGTAAAGGACAGCGAGAAAGCAGAGCGGCTTTGCTCAGAGCAGTGCCAAAACAGAAGCGACCCGACGACCAGTCGTGGGATGAGCAGATGACCGACTGGATGGACGCCGCCAGGTGACAGAGAACGAGTTGCCGTGTACGCAGCAATGTGGACGCTCATCAGACGTCAGCCTTCAGCCTGCCTGAGTCCCTCTTCATGAAGTGCAGACCCAACTGCCAGCAGCAGAGGCCTGAGGGGTGGGAAGGCAGCGGCCGTGCAGGGGAGGCAGCCCGTGGCCACGTGGGACTGGCTGGTCCTGAGAGCGCTGGCAGCCTCAGAAGAGTTTGAAAGCAGGAATAAGCATGTTTAGGACAGAGGCTGCAATGCTTTTATTGGTCACAACTGCTTTTTTCGAATAAAAAGTTAGCAGATGGTCTAGGTGCTCACTCTGGCCCTACAATGATTTCTATGAACCCTGAGAGGCTGCAGAGAGACCAGAGGGTGAGAGGAAGGGGACATGGGAGCTGGACAGCAAAGGAGCTCGAGGTCACCAGCGTGGTGGCCAGAAAAGGAAGGGTGGAAGGGACCCGTGGTGGGTCCAGCTACGTTATTTCCCGTCTTCTTCGCAGCCATCCTCTCAGGGTCACGGCACACCTGCCTACAACACTGGAGGACCTGGTGATTTTTTTAACATAAAAACTGCCGGTATCTTGTTAGTTCTACCAAGGAAATGGCAGCACAGCCACGACCACGTGAAGCTCTTCGCTGACAATCTGGGTGCAGAGAGCGTTTGGGTGATTCTTTCTGTAGAAAATGTGAACCACTGGAGACACATCAAAACATCCCCGAGAGAATCCAAACGGGCATCCAGAGAACATTCCAGTAAAGGAGGGCTTGCTCTTTTTTCTTTTGAGGAGGCTGTGTTCTGTGTGCCATGGATATGGAATGATAATGTTTCATTATAATTTCTATCCAGAGTCAGATGTGGAGTTAAAGTCAGGGACGAAGAAATATGCAACTCGAGGTCGTATCCACTCTCGATAAGGACAGTCAGACTCTTCCATGCTCACCCGTCAATCACCCTTTGTGACACCCACGCCCCCAGACCTAGTCCCCCTCCACATGGGGAGAGACACGGGGGTAGCAGCCCCAGGATTCTCTAAGAGATCGGTCTCTTGGGACAGCCAAGGCGTGCCACACCACAAGACACGAAAGAGAAACACACAGGACCGTGAAGTTCCTGCCAGCGCTGTTAGCGCTGGGCCTCAGGACCGGACTCCAGGCACAAAGCCGTTCCCAGGCTGGCGGACGTTCACTAAGGGACTGGGAGTTATCTGCAGAGAAATCACTGGACTGAAGTCTCCACAACACAGCCACTATTTCTGTGTTGGCAGCAGCCACTGGCAAACGTGGGAGTCAGCACTCGCCGCGGGTAAGAGGAAACCAGATGTACAGACTCCAGGACTATCAAAAGGCTGCGGGCTGGCAGAGACGTGGATTCACACAGACTCAGAGAGGGAAGGGGCACAAGCAAGGGCTTGGAAATGGAAGGAGAATGGAAAGTATCAGCTCTTAACCTTTCTCCAGGGCAGAGCTAGAGCAGCACGCGACGCCTGGCAGTCCACACGCTAACGCACGAGGAGATGGCGTCTTCTGAAGGAAATGTTGAATTTTTTTCCTGAAAATTAAGAAACCCTCCTCTGATTGGCTCCGTATTTGTAGCACACATCACATCAAAGAGTAGAAAACTGTACTGCAAAACCGAAACAAACACAACAGAAAACACTTTTTCCAGCCCAGCTTAGCATCACTGTGGCCACGGCAGACAGCACTCACCCCAAACGCATGTCGTAGTTACTTGGGATTCTGATGGCATCTGGGCCCTGGTTCAGAAGGGCGAGCACCTCTGCTCAGAGGGCCTTGGCACGGAGGGCTGGGAGGCAGGGAGGAAGGATGAGGTGGCCGAGGAGAAGATGCCATTTCACACCGCTGCCTCATAAATCTGGGCCCGAGTTCAGCACCCCAGTGCCAGCTGGCTAGGCAGCAGGCAGTGAAGACACAAGAAGACACAAGAAGGACCAGGAAAAGAGGAACCAGTCCCGTTGAGCCATCGGTGGAGGACACCACTGGACATTTAGAAAGAGAAGGGATTTCTGGAGTGAAAGGGAGTCTGACACAAAAGGGCATGCACCTGGGTATATAACACTGAAAAACACACTTCTGAAATCTTCAATTAGGAGGCAGATCCTGAGGCATATCAAGAACATGTTTCTTCTCAAGGTCTATAACAAAATAATGTTGAAATTTTTTTACTTAAGGTACTCGATCATTGTTTTATTTGAGGAAGCATTTAAAAATGAATGGACATTATGCAGCCATCCACAATGATGCTTGTAATAATAACAAGGAGGCTTGTTTATGGCACATGAAAACCAGCAGCACAGAAACCTGCAAAATGCATGAATGCAGCTATGCTAATTTTTTATAAAAGACTAGGAGGGCAATAAGCCAAAAACATTAATAGTTAGTGCCTCTTGGTGGCACAGAATTACGAGTGTTCTTATTTTTATTCTTCTCCCCAAATTTCTTTCAATTGAGCATCTATTACTTCTATAATCACAAGGCAAAAAACAAGACAAACCCAGATACATTCTAATAAAACATGCTGCAGAGATTAAACGTCTCTGACTATCTGAGCTCACAAATGCGTAAGTGTAAGCTGTGGACATGAATATAGATGATCACAGTCTCATTTATTTTGAAACAAGAATGCTGGGATTTTCTGGAATAATAAAGGGCAAAAGCTACTGGCAAAGTGCCTGCTTTATTTAAACAGGAAAAGATTATGCAAATTATTTAGACTCTCAGAGTATGGACTAACTGCTGGGTAAATGCTTAGTAAGTAGCCTCCCACACCAGACCCTGTACCCAAAATTACAACCCTGCTCGTTAAGTTAACTGAACGTCACCTCATTAGACCCCCAAATATAAAATCACCCCAAATTACAGTTGCAATATTACCAGCAAACTGCTTTTTCCAAAACATGTTTAGTGTAGAGGCTCAACTCCAGAAGGCTGATAATTGCCGACCAGGCGGCAAGCATTCCGGCAGGGCTGGGGTAATGCGGGAGGCGGGCAGGCTCAGGAGGGAGGCAGGTCCGGGTGTGAGCTAGGGTCTGCCCCTCTCAGAGCTTCATCATCTTAGCAAGCCAATTACCCTCCCTGAGATTCTATGTCTAATCACAGAACAGTATACCCATGTCAACCGAGCCAGAAGCGGCAGGAGAAGGAGAAAATATGTGTGCAGACGGCTAGGGTAGAGACTGGCTCATACTGGAAAACGAACGAATGAATGAACAAATAATTGAAGCAGGAGTCTCCTACTTGCCCATTAATAACAAAGCATTTGCTCAAGGACATGGGCTGCAGGCGCGGGGCTAGCCTAGCTTGCCCTCTCTCCTTTCCTCCCTCATCACCTCACCTCCAGCATACAGGCTGGAAACCGGCACAGGTGGTTTCCAGACTCCTTTCTAGCTAGCAGTGACCAAGTGACAGGGGGACAACAGCAGGAATCTGTTGGGGAGGCGGTGTCCACAGACACTCTTGCTTTCCAGATGAAACGGTCAGATGTCAGTGGCATGGCCTCCCTCCCTTCTTCTCTTAAACATGGGGGAGATGGCTGGGCCATCCTGCAGCCATGAAAAAAGTAGCAAGAACAGGGCAAAGACACTGACCTTGACCTACTTTTACACTTGCTATTGTGTAAGAAAGAGAAGCCCTATTCTATTTAAACTACTTTTATTTTAAACCTGCAGCCAAAAGCATTCCTGAAGACTACAAATCACGAGTATAATTTTGTCTGGTCCTTGCTCTCATGGAGTTTCATTGTCCACTGAGCCTTAGGACAATAAAAAGGGCTTGTAAACAAAGGTAAAATTCGAATGCATCATTAGTGTTATGAAGAAGCGGACACCTGGAAATCTCTCATGGGTCAAGGGTTTGGAACCCGCAGTGGCGCTTCCCTGCTGGGTCATGGCGAGGCTGGAGTAGCGAGGGGGTAGAGAAGTCTCAGGGGTGCAGCCCTGTTGCAGGAAAGGAGCAAGAAGCATGCAGATCTCAGAAGGACAGAGGGCTGGTGTGGGAGGCACAGAGCAAGATGAGGCCACAGGCAGTGGCAGGGCCAGACCCTGTGGTGCTTGTGTTTAAGCACTCCCGTTTTTGCCCCTGCAGAGGTGCTCGGATTGGCTGGCGGTTACACAACACCTCTCCGAGGGGGTGGGCCAGAGACTGGGAATGCACATCCACAGCCAACTCTGCCACCTGTGTGTCCAGTGTCTATTCCGCCATCTCCTTCACCAAAAGAAACACAACTTTGTTCGAGGCAGCAAGGTGCCTGCGGAAGGACCAGGATTGGTCTGTGCCAACAGAGCCTTCCTTTTCCTTTTTGTCTGAGGCTGCCAGGAGCCCAGAAATGGCCAAAGGACCTGGATGTGACCGATAGAACCTCGGCAGTGGGGGTGGCATGCGGGTGCGTGCAGAGGGCATGGTCCTAGGGAGGTGTTTGTTTTCCTAATGGGGATCCAGATATGGCCACCAGGCAATAAGCAGGGAGGTGACAGTTAGCTGCTAAGGCAGATGGTGCTCCTGTGAGACGCGCCCAGGTCCCTTAGGGCACTGGGGGCTGGGAGGGCTGCACCGCTATCTGTTCAATGACCAATACTTGGGTGGCCTGTTAACTGCAGCCAAACATTTTTCCTAATGACGCACTTGCTTGCCTCTCCAGCGAAGGAGAAAAGGCTGTGTTCACACCTATTCAACACGCTGGTAAGTAATTTGCTTAACAGCTCTAAGGGGCCAGCACTGCACTAGGTAACATTCCCACTTGTAAGCCGGGCAAACTGCCTGACACAGCAATATGAAGGGACCCAATTATGGCAAAATATGACACTAACTCCAGGCCAACTAGCTAGACAGCACTTATCATGTAGTAGGGAGGGCAGCAGGCAGGGGAAATCATCAGAAAGAACCGTTCTGCCTCATAAATGGTACCAGAGACAGGCAGAATGGCTTTATATGAGTTTAAAAACTGGCAGAAAAACAAATCCTCCTTAGGTTGCGGTTCTGTGGAGTCAGTGACTTGAGAACGACCCGTCTGAGGAGAGCATGAGAGGCCGGCGTGGGAGTGAGGAAGGAGCTCCATCCACGGGAGGGGGCCTGACCGTCTGTTCAGAGCGGCCCTGAAAGGAGCAGGATAACCTGCTTCTCTTCATTAGGGAAAAGGTTAGCTGGGCTGCAGTGAACTCTTCAAAGCAGCCACCGGAAGTAATCACTGTTGAAAAGCAGTTCGGGTCTGTGGATTTCTGGGGACAAAGACCATGAACGGACAAAGAAGACACCTGTCAGAATTTCATGAGTGGGCTGACAGCCAGCTGCGCTGCAGCTTAGTTTCTGGCAGATAATACCAATCACGGTGTGCTTACCTCCAATCTATGGCCGAAGTTCCGTACTTAAAATACAACAGGACAGACAGCAGACCCCACACGAATAGAAACGGCCATCCTTCGGGGAAACACTTAAAGTAACTATAGACATGTCTTTCAAAGCATTTAAGCGCAATCGCCTAGTGATCACTAGTACCTACAGAAACACCCCATGAATAAAAGCAACTCCAAGGATGGCTGACTTGTGAGGTCAGAAATCATGCAGCCTTAGCTCGGGCTGCCATATGTGGGGCAGTTTATAAACAACAGAAAGTGGGTTTCCACAGCTCTGGAGGCTGGAAGTCCCAGGTCAGGGAGCCAGCGGGCAGGCTCTGAGCAGGCCTCCCCGCCAGCTGCTGAGGCCCTTTCTCCTGCACCCTCACGGGGTGCACAGGGGAGAGCTTGCAGGCCCCTGGACCAGGGCACAGCCTTAGGGCTTCACGCTCATGGCCGAATCACCCCAAAGGGCTCCCCGCCTCACACCATCACGTGGGTGTCACCACACCAGAATTGGGCTGGGGTGGAGGACCCTGGATGACACAAAGACAGGCGTTTAAAGTATGTTAAATAACCTTGGGATTTTAAATCCCCGGACAAGATTAAGAAGGTAGAAGATTCCTAAGTGAGGGTATTAAAGGAGCTATAAATATTCCAAGATGATTTAAAAAAAATGATTGCCACCCTTAAAAAGATTGGGGAAATTTATTTCACTAATTGCAAAAACATAAAATAGACCCACCTGAATGATTTGCTGCCGAATATTTAACACTTTCTTCCAGAGTACTGTAGTACATTCCTTGCTCCTTTCTTGTGGTTATTATCATCACTTATTGAGTGATGGAGGGTATGTGACAGGGATCGTATAAAACAACTCAAACAGAAGATGTTGAGAGAATATTGCCTAACAGTTACTTCTCAAGACCATTTTAACATCAGAGGGAAAGGATAGTGTGGAGGGGGGGTCCCCAAGACTGGCCGAGGTTGGATGATGGCCAGGAGGACTCACAAGGACTCATACCTGTCCTGCTCATGGCTCTGACTGATCTGAGTCCAGTCAGCAAAGGGAGCAGGCACAGGAAAACGGGCGCTGGGTTGCAGGCCCTCCCCTGGTGAGTCACAGAGGACACCATCACCTTCTCCAGCAGTGAGCTGTGACCACCTGTGTGATGTGCTGTCCATCGAGGAAGCTCCTCAGAGACCCTCACCCAGGCTTCATGTTGGGGTTGCCCATCAGACAGCCCCTGACTGGCACCAACACTCCAGACTCACAGAGGGAAAGCGGGTGTCCAGCACAGACCCCACAGGTTGGGCAGAGCAGGCCCTGTGAGGCCCTCATCACGGCTGGGAATGGTGGGAAATGCCCCCACCCACCAAAATCCAGATCCCAGACGCCAGCCAAGGACAAGCCACAGGCCTGCTGGGTTGTCGTTATTCACTGAGTGGTGCTGCTGGGTCAGCTGGGAAGTGAAAGTGGGTCCTTATCCCTAACACACACACAATAAACTCCAAATGAATTACAAACCTAAATATAAAAGAACTTTTAAGCTTTCAGAGAAAATGTGTAGTATCTTTATGACTGAGGGGTAAAGACTGATTTCTTAAAGCAAAACTACATATGCTTACCATGAAGGAAATTGACAAATGAGACTACACTAAAAATTAAAACTTGTGTTCATCAAAAACAACATCATTTTAAAAGATGAAAAGAGTACATCTAAGAAAAGTTAGCACCAACCAATGGAAGCTGGCAAAAGATTAATCTATGAAAAATATAGAAACTGTTCCAGGTTACTAAGGAAAAGACAAACATCTCAATGGAAAAAAGTGGCTGAGATAAATATACAATTAATTCAAACAGGAGGAAATTGTTCAGAAATGATGAAAAAGGGCTTAACTTCTCCAGTAATTACAAAAGGGAAATTAAAGACATCTTGAGGACTTATTTCCACTTCCAGTCATGGAGGACTACACATCTGATTCACTGTCCTATGTGGAAAAATGAAAAACTAGACAAATATCTGCACCAACGGCACTCAGGATGCTAAGCAAGAGAGATGGGAAACAGGTGGGTGAGCCTGAGAGTCTCCGGAATAAGAAAACAAAACTAGGAGTGCAGGGGTCAGGCCAATGAAGGGCAGGTGAGCAGCAAGGTGTAGGGAGAGAGGACTCTAGCATCTGCCACTGTCTTCTTGAGCCTTCCTGGGGCTGATCAGACTCACCCTTATCAAGGAAAGAAACACGGAGGGACTCAAGGAACAGTCTCCGGTGGTCACACAGGCAGGGAGCAGCTCTTCTCTCGCGGTCAGGAGGAAGAGGAAAGCCTAAGTCGCGGGCCACCGGGTGCAGAACTTGAGGGGTCTGCCTTAGTAGTGGGGCAGAATTACTCTAGATCAAACTGCTTTGGCTCTGAAGGACATGCTTCAAAGCAAGGCTGAAAGGATGAACCGTTTCCAAACAACAGGGCCCCAGAACAGTTCAAACATATGCAGAGGGAGACAAAGACATCTCGCGTTCACCAAGGTAAAATGCACATGTCTGAAAGAAAACCAAAAATTACCAGAAATGTAAAGCAGTAGGAAAATAACACCCAGAAGGAAGAGAAGTATCTATTGATCAATGAAAAGAGTAGCTCTAATAGCAAAAACAAACAAACAAACAAACCCTGAAAACATCTAGATTTCTGAGGGATGTATACACATAGCAGTCAAAGTAGAGAGATGCCAGAAAACAAAACAAAACAAAACAAAAAACCTCTTAATTCAGGATATCATTTAGCTCTCGGGGAGAAGCTGCTAGCTACCTGAAAGCCTTTCTTTTCTTTACTAATAGAACCTGCATTTTGATGGCAGCAAACATGGTTTCTTGCTAATAACTACATCTTCCAGTATAATTCTGGTCTCTGGAATGGAAGTCACTTCCGAAAAAAGTCCTCTTGGCCACTGGTCTTTTATGGGACTCAGATGTGATGGCTGCAGCTGCAGCAATCATTCTGTCAACACAGAAACTAGAGTCAGACCCTAAAGACGGAGCACAAAGCTAGAAAAGCCTGCGTCCCAGGAATGCTCATTATCTGTGAGGAAAATAACTATTTGCCATACTGTTATTTGGCTTTTCTGTCACATGCCTTTAATCCCTAACTGAAAGTGGATACAGTTTCCATAATATTGTTAATGTCCTATTTTTTAAGTGGGATGGTAGATATGTGTACTCATTTTATTAATCGAGTCTATTTTCGATGTTCTTAATGTTTTTGCATTTTTTAAATGCTGAAACATTTCAAACTTTTAAAAAAAATGTAGCCCAATCCTTAATCCTCAGTAAGATTTTGAGAACTCAATGATGAAATATATATGAAATGCCTGTGGCAGGCAACTCAACAGGTAACACTTAATCAGAAATAAAAAGAAAGCTCCTTAGAGCCACAGGCTCGTAGACAGCAGTGCCGGATTCAAACTCGGTCCTGTCTGACTTCCAGGTCCAAGTTGTCACTACACCCTAAACTACTGGGTCAATAAACACAACTGTGCCTTGAAGATAAAGGTTTCTCCTAACAAACTAGTTCAGGTTTACAAAGTCAAACGCAGCAGGCATAGAGCAGAGGTTAAATACTACTTTACGAAAGGTTCGTTCTTCCTTGAAAGAATCTATGAAAAGAACATCACAGATTGTATGGGGATTCTGGTGTGAAGCATCCTTACGATCTTCAAAAGTCTACATGATGCTAACTCAGCACATGACGTGCCCTGGACTGCTGTCATCTGGCTTGATGAGGTGCCACGCAGGATAACAAATGCTCATGTTCTCTATTATTCTACTGCACAAACTGGGAAGCTTTGTTTAATCTTGACAGCTCCCACTTCTTTCTCTCTAACTGCCTTCTGTTCAACCACAGTTGTCTTCAGATTGGGGAGAATAAATCAATTTGTGCCAGTTTGAGGGAGATCAGATTTATTAAGCTCTGAAAATCAGTTATTCAAAAGGTTATCCTGGCAGGTAAACAAATGAAAAAAACGAGAGGAAACACTATGCAACAGTATGAATATACATATATATATATATAAATCATATATTTCTGCCTATGTGGTAATACCAACACTAAACTCCCTTGCTTTTCAGATTTATAAGCTAAAGATCAAAAGCAAAACAAATTTCTAAAGCAAATCTAATCTCTCGAACCATCATAAACTCAGTTTATCATTAAATTATTTTATTATCCTATTACTATGTCAACTGCCATAAATATTTCTTTGAGAAATGACTGAATTCCTTACCACACTGTGTGTCCTCACCCGCCCCTGCTCCCTCCAGCTGCCTCCTACATTGAGAACCTAACGCCCACCAGGTGGGTTGGGATGTGAGCCTTTGGGGGTGATGAGGTCCTGAAGGCAGAGCCCCAGGAATGGGGCCCTTCCCTCGGAAGAGAGACTCAGATGAGCTGTGTCCTCTCATTTGCATCACGAGTGGACACAGAGAGCAGACAGCCACACTGACCCAGAAGAGCGCTCCCAGCAGACACACCTGCCATTACCTTGTCATCTTGATCTTGGGCTTCCCAGCCCCGTGCCTATAGCTACAAATATTGCTGTTTAAGACACCTCACTGGCAGTCATTTGCTATCGCTGCCCAGCAGCCTAATACACCTGGTAAAAATGGAGTGCTTTCCAAATAATACAGGTAAAACAAAAACAAAAATGAAGGAAAAAACTTGCATCTGGTAGAAATTACCTATTAAAATCCACCTCTGACAGGACAGCTTTGATTTCCATTTTGTTCAGGTATCCCTCCCTTCATGCCTCGACTTACCACCAAACCATCTACTGGACTAGGACTGCTGATCCCCCAACCCGTGTGTCCCCACACCTCTCTCTTCCTCAAGCCTCATGGCACTCCTGCCCTCAGCCCTGAAATGCCCCTGGACCCCAGACCCCAGCAAGCCACTATTTTTTTAAGGGAAGGTGCAGACAGGAATGAAGGTGAGCAGGCAGGCAGGGAGAGGAGGAAGAAGCACTCCAGCCACTATTTTTTTCTCTCAGCTAGTTTGGTGGTTTCTGTTTCTTATCACAGAATGACTTTCTCGAGTCCTCATAAATCCCCCTTTCTCCAGACTCCCGTGTCCCCGGCCCCAGCCCCACTGGGGCTGATTTGAACAATGGCCCTGTGTTTCACAGGGAGCCCGTCCTTGCTTTCTTTGGGAAATCCAACCATATTTGGCAACCGCCCCAGACAAAGAGGAGATGTAGCTGCCTCGCACTGTGGACGGGGACCTGGACGGGGGCCATGCCGGGGTCCTTTCCTGACAACACTTTTGACCTGATGAGGCCCCCTCAGCGTCCCTCCAGCTGCCTGGCCTTCAAGGAGCCGCTTTCTCTTCAGCTCTGTCAGAAGAAAGCAGAGCTCTGCTTCTCAGATTCCGCCTTGGACAAAGAGTGCCGCCTTCAGGGACAGTGTGGCCTGTCAACCACCCATTTGAGGTTTCCGAGTCTCCAATGACTAATGAAACATTAAATACAGATTTTAAAACCAGTTCTGGGTGCAACCTGGAGGAGTAGTGGTTGGATCAATTATTTCCAAAGGAGCACGGGTCACATACCCCTGGGTTCGAGTCCCAGGTCTGCGGGGGAAACAACTAAATAAAAATAAATGAAATGCTTCCTCCTCCGCTCTCTTCCTGCCTGCCTGCCTGCCTCCTGCCTGCTCGCCTTCATTCCTGCCTGCAATTTTCCTCGAGAAAACAAACCAACTGGTCTTGCTTGTACTCTACTGGACAGGATGTTTTCAAGCCAGTCCCAAACCAGAGGGAGCCCACTTAGCTCGAGGCAATGTTCACCGGCAACTGCTGTGGTTCCATCCAGCCACAGGGTGCCTGTGCGCGCACACACACATGCACGCACGCACACGCGTGCTCTCACACAGGGTCACACCCAGGAGAGCAGTCCTCGATACTGAGAGCAGTCCTCTTCACCACGCCACCAGGCGGGGAACAATTTCTGAATCTCACCACACAGAACAGATTAGATCATTGAGGGGATGCACATCACGAGTCTTCTCCTCACAGAAGGATGAGCTGTGCATCTCTGCCACATTGTTTGCAAAAATCCTCACTTTTACTGAACTGTGTCCCTAAGGGAAGAGGCCCACAGGGGGAGCGCCCACTTTTCTATGACTTCACAGTGGACTGATGAGAAAAGCACTGAGGTACAGTGGGAAGAGGCAGGCTTGGGCCCTTAAAACTTGTGCACAGGCCAAGGTCAGGCCCAAAGGGATACTCTTCTTCCTCGGGGTAAAGGGGAAAGACGGATCCCACAATCTCTGATGGGTGTCTTTTTATGTCGACCACCACAGCGCCCCTTGTGGGCTGATCACTGCAGCTCTCCCCGTGGGACCCTCTACGTATCTGCTCGCTCTGATGTTTCATCTTCTTGCAATAGACACAAATACTCTTAAGAAGGCTCACGTCCATATAGTAACATTACATCATCGCTGCTTCATATGAAAAGAGTAGACACAGTTGGAAAACTTGGAAGGTAAGTTCGGAACAGTGGTGCAGGTGGCGCGTGAGGTGTAGGTGAGGTGGCGCGTCTGAAGTCTGCACTGAGAGGCTCAGCACAGCGCCATCACCTGTCACCGCCGCCTCCAGCTCCATCATAGGTCCTGTAACTTGTGGTCATCTGTGCCTCCAAACAGCCCAGGGACGTAGATGTCATACTCCCTGGCTCCCTGATGGGGAAGCAGACGCTCGGCGAGGTTCAGAAATGGCCATGGAGCACTGGTCTCCCCATGTGGACCTGTGAGAGGCGCTCAGGGTCCCTGCAGGATGCTGTGTGATGTGCGGTGGGAGGTGTGCCCCGCCCACAGCAGAGGAGCCGCCCTCCAGGGACCACATGGCGGGGGTTGGGGGCTGCCCAGGGACGTCCAGCAGCAGCAGCAGCAGAAACACCACTGTCGCTGCAGTTACTGAGCAGGCGTCAGACTCTGCAGGCTTCTGTCACCGTTTCAGCTGATACTGCCCCGTCACGCAGACGGTCATGTTTCCCGGGTGCTCTAGGGTCTGGGGCTTAGAGAGTCCACTAGTGCAAATCACAGGTTCGTTCATCATGTCACCTTCCCCAGACTCAGACCCCTAACCAGCCGGCATGCACGGAGCCGGACTCGGCACAGCCTGAGGAACCGACCGGCCGAGGTTGCCAGCAGGAGGACTCACTGGAAGCGGGGCTTCTGGAGAAGGCCTTTTTGGTCTGTTTTGTTTTTTTAAGTTAAACAAAACAAACAACGCCCTCGAGAAACAAAAAGGAAGAAAAAGAATAAACAGACGCCCTTGACCAGCCCACGCCCTCCCCGGTGCCCTCTGGCAACTCCAGCCGTGCTGCGGGCCTGGCGGCGCTGTTCACCCGCGTTCAGGTGCAGTGAGGCCTCCGATGTCTGCCTTCCCCCTTCTGACTTACTTCACTCAGAAAACGCGGCTGACTTCCTCCATGTGCTGCGAATGGCGGGACTTCACGTCTGGGTCGCTCCCTGGTGCACCCACCAGCCGTCTTACCCTTCCTTCCCCCGCGGCGGACACTTGGCTGCTTCCGCATCTTGGTTACTGCAGGGTTTTCATGTTCTTCAGACCCCAGAAGCGGGCCTGCTGGACCACACGGGCTGCTGCTGCGCATGTCTGGGGAAACCTCTCCAGGGCGGCTTCCGAAGCGACCGCGCAGCCTGCCCCCGTCACCAGGCCCCTCACAGCACCCGTGTCTTTGTGACGCAGGTCACTCACCAGCGTGGTCCTGCAGCACCGTGGCTTCAACCCACATTTCTCCAGTAAGGAACGAGGCTCGTTTCTCACGTGCCTGTCGGCTCGCCCTCAGGGACGTGTCACAGAAGGTTCAAGAACGCAGGACAGGAGCTACATCTCAAAGGCAGGCACGGTGACGACTACGACAACAGCACAGCGAAGATGGAGGGGCGGACAGGAGGGCTCGGCCACCGTTCCTTCAGTGCGCCTTTTGTGCCGCTTTCAATCGTGGCGATCTCGCCTCACTCCACACTGATGGGTGCCATTCATTCTCAGCCTCACTTTACAGAGGCTGCGGCCCAGGGTGACACGGCCATGACTGGGACCCAGGAAGGGAAGGCAGATGACACGATCCACGTCATGAATATTGGCCCTCTGCCAGCAGGAGGTCAAAGGGACAAGGGAGCACAGTCTACTTCCCGACAGGACAAGGTAATGGACAGAGCATGCGGCACGATGGAGGTGAGTCTGGTGGGAAGTGTAAGGGACAGTCTGAGGAGGGGTGATGCTGTCAGCTGCAAACGTCCTGGCAGGAGTGCCTGAGCTGAATTGGCAGAGAGGTGTCATGGTGACAGGGAGACCGGCAGGAGTGGTTGGACAGCCACCCCATCGCCAGGAGATCCTGTCTCCACTGTGTCAAGGATGCAGATTCAACATGAGCTTCGGTGTGTCTGAGTGATGGCACAGAACAGTCCCAGCTGCAAGGGAAGCGGGAACGAGCATCAGGGCCTCTGGCTCCAATCCCCGTGGCCAGCTGCCGCCTTCCTCCAAGACACAGGAGAGGACTGGAGTTCAAAGGTGCTAAGAGGTCAGAAGAAGCAGACGTGTCCACATTCTCGGTATGTCTTTTCGAGACAACCGTTAACATTTTTCTTTCACAGGTGAAATTTTTAACATGTCTCAAAATGAACAAATACCTTAAGGTGATGAGATTTTGGACAAATACTCACATTCACACATTCACCCCAGTGCAGAGTAGCAGCCGCTATAATGACATGGCCTTTCTTGTTGTTATCAGGGGCCCGACGGTCATGGGACAGGCTGTCAGCCAGCCTGCTGACCGAAAACAGAAGCACTTCTGTTCAAAAGAGCTGTGACACTTTCATGGCACGTGCCAATGCCTGGAGGTCCCTGGACTAGGTACTCTGATCTTTAATTTACTGATCAGCGAAGTTCTAAGACATGACATCTTTGAGGACCGTTGCCCTGGTCTATTAAACAAGAGAAAACTCCCAGGACACTATCGTTCTATTAACCTGAGTGTGATAATGCCACTGTGGCCCAGGGCAGGCGGGATGGCTGAGATTGCAACTCGACCTCTGCCTCCGCTCAGAGAAACAAGGCGTTGCCCTCATGCGGAGACAGACCCCTCTGCAGGTTGAGATCCATGGTTCATCTAGAACCCTTAGATTTGAACAGGGAACGCTGGTCCCCTGCATCCCCGTCACCTAAGTTTTCATGCAGCCTGGTGGGTGGCTGTGTCTGCCCAGAGCCCAGTGAAAGGAGTCCCAGTTGTTACTGAGCTGGGCCTGGCCACGTCACATCTCCATGGGGTGGCGCTGGGCCGGCCATCTGGTCAGACAGTTTGCTCATCTGGAGAACAGGACACGTGTTATTATGCACAATTACACAGCAACCCTGGTGGAGCTGTCATGAGCACTATTTATAACAACCAACTCCCCAGTTTCTGAAGGACCCTTCGTCATCAAATGTTAAGGGAAATTAGAGATTATTTTTTGAAGTGATTACTTAAAAATAAATAAAAGAAGACTACAGACACCAGTGACTTAATGAAGCAAATTTGCTATCTACGTGCCAAAAGCTTGGATTTAACTTTTAGACAAAACATCTTTAATTAAAACGGTGAGAAATGAGGGGCTGGAGTCACAATAAGAGGTTCTCCACTCACTGAGACACTGAGATGGTAAACTGGGGTTTGTCTGCAGACTAGACAGGAGCCTCCCTCCTTTCTACTTAGCTTCCTGAGAAATTAATGTTCACATTAAAATGCTCTTTACTTTATATGCTTTCTTGGGAAAGGTGATACAGGAGACAGTGACTTTGATTTTTTGTTCAACAACAGAGTAAACATTTTCAAATTACTAGTTGGTTCCATGCATTAGGACAAAGGCCTGATATCCACCTTCCTTAATTTACCATTTGCTTCAACAATCTAGACCTATCAATTTATCTTAGAGAATAACAAGAAAAATCAAGAGTGAATAGATAAAACGTGATCTGCGCATATCATGGGAAGCTTATTATGCAAACGTAAGAAGGAATGAAGCGCCGCTGCCGGCTACAGTGAGAATGAACCTTGAAAGCGTCACGCTAAGTGAGAGAGCTGCACAGAGAGCCACGTTCTATGAGTTCCAGCTACATGAAATGTCTAGAACACAAACCCATAGAGACACAAAGACCAACAGTTGCCAGGGGCTGGGGGTAAGGAGGGGGACTGGCGAGAAATGCAGAGTGACTGCCAATGGGTATCGGGCTTTTGGGGGTTGATGCAAATGCTCTAAAACTGACTGTGGTGATGGCTGCACAAATCTGTGAATACACTGAAAACCATACAGTTGTATGTTTTAAGTAATCAATAATACCAATGGGAATTGTATCTCAATACAGATGTACTTGAAAGAAAAAAAAAAGCAGTATGGAGATTCCTCAAAGAAGGATGGATCTACCACGTGATCCAGCAGTCCCACTCCCGGTGCACACCCAGAGGATGCAGAATTCATAACCAGTAAAACATGTGCCCCCTGTGTTCACGGCAGCAGCACAGTTCACAAGAGCCAAGACATGGAAACGACTGAAGGCCATCAACAGATGATGGATAAAGAAGCTGTGGTCTAGATACTCAATGAAATCCTATGTGATGTTAGAAAGAAAGAAACTGTGTCCTCTGCCAACAGTCTGGAAGGAGCCAGAGGGGAGCACGTTACCCAAATGGAATCCGAAAGAGGAGGAGAAATACAGGATGGCGTCGCCCTTGTGTGGAACACAATGAAACAAGAGAACTTTCAGTTTCGACATAAGAAACAGGACACAGGGCAGTGATTAATGAGGGAGGAGAAAAGGAAGGAAAAAGTGGGAAAGGCGGTGGTGAAGGACATGGGAACTTAGGTGGTGGGTGTGGGGTGAAATACAGACTGAGAAGCAATTTCAATCTCCTGAAATGAATTCAGCATTGTGAGGGAGAGAAATTTTAAAGAAACAAACAGTGGAAGTCATTTTATGGTACGGAAGGCCTGACAGAGTCCTGAGCACGTGTAAAGTGTCAGGAGGAGGCTACGAGCAGGCGCCTTTATTATCTGCTGCACAGAGAAGGCAGCCACAGAGGGGCAGCAGCCCGAGGGGGCGAGGTCAGCACTCGGACTCCACGGCACACGGACGGGGTGGGGTGCTGGTCACGACACAGCCGTCCAGCAGTGGGGGCAGCTCAAACACTCTGGCATCCTGTCCGCTGACGGAGTGACGCGCACCTGCAAGTGCCATGGAGACACGGGACACAGTGCTGTGGCCTTTTCAATGCACTATGAGCACATTCTTCCTAGGAAGCCAATGACTGGAGTTTTTCTGAGAAGTGGGGCAGCGGGGCAGGAAGGCCGGCTTCCTCCTGCCCTCCGCCGGGTACTGTTCGCTTCCCTTTGGTCACCTGAAGCCAGAGAAGCAGGCCCTTCTCTAAGTCACGGTGGCCAGAGCTGCTCCGGGTGCCACGCCCCACTGCTCGCACTCTCCAAGGCCACAGCCTGCTGTCACTTGCTTAGCTTTCTGCTCCTGCTTCCTCGGGGGAGCCTGTGAGCCCCCGCCCCCCGACTAAGGACAGGCCTGGCTTGCTCCTGGCGCCAGACACTCCTGGGCTGTCTGAACAGATGAGTGAATGAGCTGAAGCTCAACCACCTGACGTTGAATGACACCAGGACATGAGCAGTGACCAGGCGGACAGGAGCTCTGGCCGGAAGCGCCAGGACTGGGACGCGGTGGCACAGGCAGCCTTGAGAGGAACTTAAGAGAATGAGCTATTCCTTCAATTAAATACATTTATTTTCCTCCAGTCTTGGAGAATTTAGAGCCATAATCCCTTCCATCTCGGGCCCTTCCCATTATCTTTTTCTAATTAACTGAGGTATGTAAATTCATTGATCTAAAACTCTGCAAGCATCAACATCACTCAGGTAGTGATCCGGCACCGCGCTGCTAACAGATCGAGCTTAATCGGGTTCTACTGGCTTTTAAATGACATGTGCTATTAGGCAGGAATCACTTAATTTCGCACCTAACAGCTATCGCTTGTCACAATGACTGCTCCCACACATGCAGAGCAACTCACTGCCGAGTCTGCACTGGAGCCCAGCCGAGGATACAATTACTAAAACAACTGTTTGACAACTGAGGCTTTGGTATGATCTGAATTATAACTTCATGTGGTTTGGGAAAAACAGATCATGGAGAGCATATTATCCAAGTGAAATTTCTCCAGTTGCTACCTTACAGATCAATGCAAAATATCTTCGCAGGAAATTCGTGACTTACAACAACAGTATTTCACCAAATACATAAAGAAAGGGAAGAGGAGTACATTTTTTATACAAACCAAATAGTATCTCTGTATTGAACGGATTTGAATGGAATTGGTTTTCCAATAAACGATTTAGGGACTAGAGAGACAATAAAGAATTCGAAGGATGCCAGGCTTCTCAATTCCGGGGGTGACAAAATAGGTGTCCTCAGTGTCTGCGCATTTAAATGTGCTCTTCCTCCTCTCACTTTGTTTTTGTTTTTCATTTCCCATTCTGATCACTTGACCTGATCACTGAACCCCTTGGGACCCTGTTCCTTTTCAGTATTTCATTCAGTGGTAGAAAATAGGCCCATCAAGGAGAAAAATACCCCAATTCCAGGAGTGTCCAGAGCAAAAAAGTCATGAGATGAAAGATGTAAACACTAAAGTCAGCCACCCTATCAGGGCGCCAGGGGACTCTAGAAGCTTCTGTAGCATCGACTACCATGTCCAGGACCCACGGCGGGTGGAGGGATCTGCGGCCTCCAGGGTGGGTCAGTGTGGGGCCGGGCCAGCGGCACTGAGCAGACAGCCTCCTGGCCTGGGGGCCCTGCGAGGGGAAGCACTGCAACTATGAGTGGAAAACAGGAGCACTCAGATCAGACAGGACTTGCTCCTTGGTTCCTTATCCGTCTTCTGAGTCATGGAGCCTTAAAGGATCTGAATTTCTCCCCACTCCACTCCCCAAAGTATCTACATAAATATTCTGGATTTCATCCCGTTTTATGGGGCTGCTGGCCCGATCAAACCTGTTTGTGGCGTTCCCTCACCCCAGGTCAAGACACCTGGCCCCAGAAGTCCCCCTTCTCAATGTAGTATTTATTACTCAGTGCCCCCAAAGGAAATCCTCACTCAATTTTTTTCCTTTAAATCTAGATTTTCCAGAAAAAGCTGGGTCCCTCTTACATCTGGGTCTGCTTTTGTTTGACAACTCTTTTCTTTCTGACTAAACTTTCAACTTACCACCCATAAGGGCTCTTCGTTTCTGCCTCCTCTCTGGTCTTGATTCCCCAAGTGAACTCATTTCCTTTGGCCCTGAGTGTTCATTTCTTACTTATTTTTTATCACTGGGCATTTCTGCTCATTGTAAACCTTCTCAGGGCTTCGTCAAACAAACAAAAGGCGGCTCTCTCAAGTTTCAGCTTTTGATCCAAACATTGGGAACCAGAGAAAATACAGACTTTTCCCCCTTCCTCAAAAGGCAACTGTTAAGTAGTTCCTGTTCCTGGGCTCTCATCATTTTTTTCCATAGGATAATCAAACATCTACACTTCCTAGCTACAGCTCAGAATCTTTTGGTCTTTAATTAAACGCAGAACTCCTGTCACAGAGCTTCTACTTCGGCGCATTCTAACACCCACGTACTGCCTACAATGACACAGCTCCAGCTTGTCCAACAAGAGAAAGTCTTTATATGCACACAGATAAGCGCTCTTAACCCGGGCAGCACGGGTTCTGTGACCTTGGGTGGGAAAAACTCCATTTCCTTCTACTATGAACTTAGGCAGAAAATCACAGAGGTATCAATGCTCCTGTGACCTAATGACCAGCAGAAGTCACAAGGGTTTTCGTATCCCATTACAGTTGCTGCAGGGATCTCAGAATATTACTTAGGCTCAGCATCACTTTGAAATTCAATTAGCTATTAGCCATGCTCTAAGACTATACTGTATAATAGATCTACAAATAAGCATATGTTTTACTCTATCAAATACTTGCTCAAATATTTTGATGACTGCATTTCAGAATAATTGGTTTCATTTGAAGCCCTATGAACTTTATGCATTTAAAAACATTACTCTGAGTTGTAGTTCAGTGGCCTCACTAACCTGCCAAGGTGCCCAAAGCACAAAACAGGTGAAGACGCCCTGACGTGGAGCAGAGCTGCCAGGGCAGGCCCTTGGCCAGACACCATGCGGCAAATGCTGGTAAGGTGGGAAGTCTTACCCCACCCAACACCACCGCTCTGTCCACACGCCTAATCAGAGACAACTTTTTAAATAACGCTCCAAGTTCCCTAATTAGTGCAACATTAGGAAAATTAGTTCAAACCACTTCCCCAATCAGCCTCAGCAGCAGGGAGGCGTTGTAGCTGACTGCCTGGATGGTTCCACGGTGCTTACCACAGACGTGAAGGAGCCCAGGAGCGGGGCCTGGCTGACGGACGGGGTCATTTGGCCACACCAGCTGTCAGGGGTCTCGGTGTCACGTGTCACAGCACCACGGCCGGATCTGGGGATGTCCCCGCCGAGGTGGCCGAGGCACTCAGGAGCGCCCCTGCACATTTCCGTGTTACAATGCATGATGAACCGTCCTCCTTGGCATTATGGAACACAGTGAAATTGTCAAAACTCGTGGCTCATTACACAGCTGAGGAAATGAGTGTGAGAACTTCTTTTAACAAGACTAACAAATCCTGCTGCAACTGGACAAAGCGCTTCTACGCGATGAAGACCTTCTGAGGACCCACAGGGAGGTAGGCAGCGCTGCCACTTAACACTGGGATGGCAGAGACCTTGCTATTGGTCGCAAAAGAGATAACATGGGAGGAAAGTGCCAGCTGGTCCCCGAGAGATGCCCCCCGGAAACCATGCAGCAAACTGCTGGTGTGCATGATGTGCGCTGGAGCAGCAGCACCAGCCAGCCCTCCCCGCCTTCCAGCCTAAGGAAACTGAGCTGTGAATCCAAGAAGCGGGTGACAGAGGGTTGCTGGATTGGCTCCAACACGTGGAGAGCACCACTCTTAGTGGTGCTGGCGGTCAGGTGAACCAATTGTGAGCTTCTGATGCACAGAAGGCAATGCAGTTCTTTCAAAGCCTGACACAGACCTTTATATGGAAAAGGGTCTACAGACAGATGGCGAGGGGAAAGGCATGAAAACAGACACACATGGTGGCGTCTAAATCCAAGGTTGCTTACATACACACACACTTTAAACTGTGGGAGGGACGGGGGCAGGGGGCACACAGTTTACTCTAGACACAGATTCTAAATATTTACAAAGAGAGCATATTCACACATTACTTCTATAATTTAAAAAATCTAATAAAATCATAAAAACAGACCCATATCTACCCCACATTTGAATCAATATTAGAATGACCAAAAAATAAATGCAACTCCTGTTTCCCTGCATTCATATTCTTTATTTCTAGGTCAGGCATAGATTTCTGTCTCTTTTATTCACTGATGTAACACAGAGTAGGTACTCAAAACAGGTCAGCAAAATGAACTGATTAATTCCAGATATGTGTGCTGGCTGCCCACCACGTGCCAGCTAGCAAGGGTCATGGGGAAAGATAGTGATTTAATTGACCTGCATTCACCTCTATTCACTCAATACTTCTCCCATGCCCAGCAGGGTTGGATACCAGGTGAAAACTCTCTCTCTCTCTCTCTCTCTCTCTCTCTCTCTCTCTCTCTCTCTCTCTCTGCCCTTTAGAAATTCAGAACTAAGCTTGGGGGGAAGTGAACTTACAGAGGTTGGAGGGATGAGATAAGGCCTTTTCCTGGCCAGGACCTTAATCTTGGCTTTGCTTTTCAAAATTCTGCCTCTGAGGCTTTGCTTATCATAGTGTCTTGTACTAGAATTACGTTCATGCTTCTGTGCATGCCCAGCCGGGGGAGAACGCAGACCAGCCTTCCCGGGCTGTGTGAACGACAGCAGGACAAAGGGCTATGTTCTTTGCCTGAAGCCCAGCGCGCCCAAGAACCCCAACTTTGAAGTGTGGCTTTACTCCTCAATTCTACTGTCATCATGGAATTAGAATCTCCAAGTGGGGAAGGGTCCTGATGGTCATTTGCCTGTGGCTACTCTCACCTGGGGCCCAGTCCTTCACATCGGATTTGAGGTGAGAGGTTACCTAAGCAGATGCAACTGAATTTTTCAGCTCTCACCGAGTCCACTGGAAAAACCCACCATTCCATTTGTCAGTAATTCTACTCTGTACTCCCACAGCGTCTCCCATTGCTAACCACCACTCCATGGATTCCTGTCTCTCTAATCTTTGAGTGACGGAGGCTGCGTGGGAAGTGCACGAGGTTTAGAAACAGATGGACTTGCGTTAGGGCCTAACTTCACCCTTTACAAGCTGAGTGACCATGGGGAACGCATTTAAGTTAAAATGAGGAAACAATGACGCCTCCTTTTCAAGGCTAAGTAGGTACTGAGTAGGTGCCTAGCAGCACAGTTTCTGGCCGATGAGAGACCCTGAATTCCATCCTAGGCCCCTGTGGTAGGCTGAATAGCGGCCCCCGCCACAGTCCCCCCGAGGATGTTCACATCCAATCCCCACATCAGAAGGGGGATTTGCAGATATAACAGAGCTAAGGCTCTTAAGACGGGGAGATTCTCCTGCGTTATCAGAACAGGTGGAAGCACTCAGCAGGGTGTTGGTAAGAGGGTGGCAGGCAGAGGAGTCAGAGAGAGCAGGAGAGGAGGGGAGCAAAGGGCAGAGGAAGGAAGACATCGCATTGCTGGCTCCGAAGGTGGAGGGGTCCCCCCCACCCCCCAGAAACGTGGTCAGTGTGAGAAGCTGAAGTCTCCAGAAGAAACGAAGCCCACAGACTCAGCTGAGACTTCAGATCTTAGTTGTTTAAGCTACCACATTTGCAGTGTATTTTACAGCAGCCCTGGGAAATGAATGCGTCTCTACTGGCATAAAGCAAATGCTGGGTTGCCTCGCTTTACAATTGTCTAGAGAAACAAAATCATGCCATAGCTGTCCAAGCGGAGGTCAAGCCACAAAGAACCCTTCCAGGAGATTTCACCCCTAGAAAGAATTCGTGCCGCGTTATCTGTTTTGTTGGGTGGCGACAATTTTTAATAGACAAGGCCAGACACGTGTGTGAGCAAGGCCCTGTCCTAGAGGCTCAGAGGAATCTCTTCACTCTAACTGTATCATCATCATGTTCCAGCCTGTCAGCTTCTCATGTAATTGCTGAAATCTAAGCAGGCTCCTGGGGACCACAGCAATGGATCGATGCCTCAACGTCAGAGGACTGAAGCGAGTAAGCCCGGTTTAAGCATGAAGGATTGAAAATCAATGGTTTCAATATTTGTACAAATCTTCCTTTGCTGTTTATATTTATAATGTGGTTTCTCCCATAGAGAAGCTTTATGAAATCAGAAAAGACCAAGATAACCAAAAAGATGTCTGCAGAATGAAAACACATTTCAAAATGAAATGGACTCTGTCCAAAACAAAGAAAACTTGCATTTCCTTGGCTTTCTCTGCAGGATTTTGAACTAACGGGCCCTCTTCGCACTCAGGGTTGGGCACGTCCCCTGCCAGACGTGACGTTCCACGCAAGGCCTGGCCTCTCGGTTTTTAGCTGTTAAGTTTCATAGCATCTCGTGCTGTAACTGACACTTGCTTTACACATAATAAATACTTGTGAATGAGCAAATGTCATGGTGGAAATTCTTAAAGGAAAAGCAATTATAACTGCATTACTCTTACAATTCTTTCTCCAATCTGAACCCAAAACTACTTGGCCCAAGATATTATTTATGGTAGAACTAAAAGTATGCTTTCTGGTTCTATTTGCCTATTAATATACGCATTTGATAATTAACAATGTGTTAAGCTGTCAAAGCAAGTAATGACTTTTCTGGTGCCTGCCCCTGCATGTGAGTTAAATGGGGGGAAGCCACTAACGGCATATTAACAAACAGCAACTAGTTTTCAAATGTTCTGCTGCTGCTCAGGCTGCAACATCTCAAACAGGTACACTGCACTGGCTGCGCCATGACCCCACGGGACAGCTGAAACCTCCAGAGCAGACGTGAATTCTATTGCTGTCGCGCTGAATACGTAAAACACGTACTCAAAAACTTTCCGTGAACATCCAACTGGTGGGCTAAGCATAAAAACGTACCTCTTAATTTATTTGTGCTCAGTAAACTCTATTTAACAAGCACGATGTCATTGCATGAAAGCTTTTCTTCTAAACCTTGCTTTGAAATGTGCCTGAATATATTAACATGATTCCAGGCACATTGCTAAGCATCTACTAGAACATGTTATATAATTCCAGTGAGTCCTATAGGATTCTGGTTTTTTAAAGAAGAGAAACCACTGGACAGAAAAACGTGAAATTTGGAATCTGATTTCCAAGTGTTCAGCAGAAGCAGAAGCCTGCTCACGGGTGTTCCAGCGCGCGACACACTGGGTCAGAGGCCTCCAGAGATCCCCGCTCACTGCGAACCAGACCACTTGCAACAAGCCGTTCAGTCAACTAACACGCCACCTGGGTCTCCTTGTACACGAGGCCTCTGCGTCCCGCCAGATCGGTAACTCCTTCACAAACCGGGGCACCAGATAACCTGGGCACCCGAAACCTCGGTCAGCAGTCACCGAGAGTGGCCCAGTTCACAGGCAGTAAGATTGTACAAAAACACCTGTGACCATCCTGTGAAGGTGCTTCTGCCCCAGCTGCTGCGCTGTTCCCCACTAGGAAAGGGGTGCAGAGTTGTCTGCCCTGTTGTGTGCGGCCCTAGTTGCATGAGGTTTTTCATTCTTGCTGTTTCAACGGGCTCATCTCAGAAACCAGGGTCTACGAAGACAAGGGGTCTGCCTAAGCGTACCCATCGCATCAGTGGCGGGCGTGGGTGGTACCCGGGGTCAGGTCTTGGTCCCCTGCCTTACGTCCCCTCTTCCAGTCCTGCCACCTTCACATACGCCCGCTGGCAGAGTTCTGCTTCTCCAGGGAGACATCACTGGGCTCCACCAGGTGGGAGTCAGTGACGTCGGCACATCTACCTTCATGACTGTAAAACATGAGTCAACAGCGGAGGGGGAGTCCTGGGCCTCTCCCTGCTGGTTACACTCCCTGGACTTTGAGTGGCCCTTTGCTCCATACTCACATCTTCATTCCGGGGCGGCTTTGGAGAGCAAGGCTGCTTGATGGGGAGGAATTAGCACACGCGGGCACACTGCGGAGCGCCCTGCTTCCAAAGGCACCGGAAATCACAGTGGACTCAGCTGGGGTGTACAAGTAACATTAACCAAAACCACCACCACAGCCACCACGGTCTTCTGAGATGACCCCGAGTCGTCTCAGTTTCACGCACAGAGACCGGGACTCTGAGAGGGTGGCCATGGGAGCCCCCGTGCCTGCCTGGTGGACTGGGGTAGTTTCCACGTGTTTATCCTTGCTCACTGGGCTTTATCGCTGCCACAGAGAGAAGGCTAACATCAGAGTAGGAAAATTTTTTAAATGGGGTGGGGTGGGGCATGATCCACAGGGAATCTGCTATTTTTGCATTTCCAATAGCTCACTCTTCTTTGAGGAAACCACCCTGTTCTTCAGACCACATGGCTGCACTGCAGCTGACCCTGCACCCTGGCTTCAAGGAGCCGTGTGAGTAAAACGGTGTCAGTCTAGGGCTCTGAGTGGACCACCAAGAACAAGGGCTGTTCTTTCTGCTGTGGTTTCTATAAGGAATATATAAACCTAGAACCCTCAGGGGCCACTACTTAGTGAGAGCCTGCATGAAAATACAGTCCGCTCAAAGGAAAGCAGGGCTGAGGGATATTTAGAAACCATGTCCTGATAACAACCTGAGTTGCTGGATCCAGCTGCACCTAAAGCATATACCGGGACTTCACAAGGCAACATGTACTTAAAAAAAATTCTTAGAATAGAAGCTGAAAAGGCACTAACAAATACAGGAGAAATGAAAGTGCAAGACGAGGGCGATGAGAGATTACACTTATGAATATGGTCTTTGGAAGCATTGCAAGTCTGTCCCCTGGAAATGAAGAGAGGTGACATGTGGGACTCTGTTCCATTTTTCATAAGAAGCTCAGATCATCAGGATGGCAGCTCTGCCTAATTACTGTGCTTAATCTCACTGGAATCTAAATATAAAATGAGTATGCACTTTCTGATGTTCAATGATACTACAGCGGCCGGGAGGAGACATCTTTTCAGAGAAATCATTTTTTCTCCCCAAATGAGGTCGAGTCTAGGTGCAGGAGAAAAGGTCACAAGTGCCAACCCAAGTGTTACCTGGCATGGCGTGGACGAGGTCCCCGCACAGAACGAAGAATTTGGGTTTGGGGTCCAGCTTGTTGATGGCCTGAACGACTTGCTCAGTTAGATGGATCTCCTCTTCCCAATTGTCCCCGCCACTGTCACAGTCCCCTGTGGACCAGGCCTTCATCAGTCCAAACTGTGGGTCTGCACCTTGAATGAAGTAGAAGGGGTCTTTCCATTCTCTTTCCTTATCTTTAAAAAAAAGAAAAAAAAAGCAGAGGGAAAACATATTATAAAATCTGTCAGAGAAGGCCTCCAGGTCACCAGGCAAGCGGATATGATTATGTTTCTTAAATTAAGTAGGTGATTTAATAGCTGCTGTGGAAACAGCATTTTCCTGTCAGTCTGGAGAATTTTGATTTATGCTAATTATACCTGGGACCTGGCAACTCCCAAAGGCCAACCACGTGGACCGTGGCCATCGCGCAGCCACGCCGTCTGCTTTCAAGTGGCTGGCCCAAGCGGAGCAGAGGACCAGGGCACGCCGTGTGGAGGCGGCAACGTATGAGGGCAGTTTTTTTAATTAGAATAAAAAATACCCCAAACTGAAAGCTGCCAGAAGAGTTTTATTTACATTACAAGGTGAAGTGCTTTCAAATCTTGACGCCAGGCTTACTGACACCACATGCACTGTTTCGGGGGATGCGACGGCATTTTCATTACTGAACCTGGAACTCCGCAACCCTGCTATCTGGAGGGAGATGCGGTGCCAGAAATGAAGTCTGGGAATGAGTCCACCTGGAAAAACGATCCAGGCTAACACTTCAGGGCAGGTGACGCGGGCAGCATGGGGTGCCAGCGGGGCGGGCAGGAGGCAACAGAGCTCTGGGGCTTGAGGAAAGACTCTGCGGGCCCGAAGTCCCAGGCCGTGGCCTGGCCCCACGGGCGAAGAGCACTACAGCTCTTGTGGTTTACTGGGGGTGGGACTCACGTGGGTGTCAAACATGGTTCTGACCACAGAACCCTCACGTGGGAGAGCGACGCTGCACACAGGAGCCTCCCTTGCCCGAGCAGGATCCGGGTATGTGTGGCCTGAAGGCCCTGATCTACAGCCCCAAGCTTATCCTCCAAGGAAACTGAGGCCCAGAGCAGCCACAAGAAATGACCCCCCAGCCACGGGTGCTAGGGACAACATGACCCCACGGTCTCGGGCCTGTTTTCTTCTTTGAGATAAATGAACCTGTTTTTCATGTTGACTGAAGCAATGGCATTTCCTCTGGAAGTCATGAAGATCGCTGAATTTCCTAAAGGCTTCTTGGAGTCATTTCATGTGTATTTGAGTCCTTGGCTCATTCAGTCTTTACAGAGGCCTGTAGTCAGCAGGCCCCAGGTGAGGACGATGCACAGGCGACCCAAGACAGATGAGGCCTCGCTTCCTGGGGCTTAGCTCTTAGGGGCCACTGGCAGCAAACCCAGAAGCATCCGAGACCAGAGCAAAGGGTCCCACATGCCACGGGTCAGAGACCGTTTAAAGGGAAGGGTGGCTAACTGTAGGGGACAGGCGGGGAGGGCCTCTCCAAGGAGAAGTCACTTAAGCGGCAGGCCTGCTCAGTTCTACCCTCCACCCGGAGAGGCGGCCTCTGTCCTCTCAGAGTGCATTTCCGCCTTTAGGTTTCCTTCTTTCTTGGTTCCTGCTTCAGAATGTAGAAAGACAAACACGCAACCGAAACTGCCGGTGCACGCTGACCAGGACAAACCGCACTCATTAACGCAAGACATCTGGAGCTGCGCTTGAGAGCCGCCATCCAAAGGAATCACACGCAGCCCGAGCTCAACGGGCGCAAAGGCCTGCCTGAGCGCCGTGTGCAGCTCACTGCGAGGGCGCCGTCGGTACCTCCACGGATCTGACTCAGACGGACAGATGCATGGAGCCCTCCCTCCGTGCGGCACACAGACCCCAAGACGCCCCTGAGATGCTGTGCTGTGAGTCACATCCTTCTGCGATCCCTTCCCCTGGAGTGTGGGCGGCAGCCGTGCCTTGCTGCTATCAAGCATCCTACAGTGATTCCGAGACATGGAAACCAGCTCAATGTCCCCTGACGGATGGAGAAAACACGGCATGTACATACAGTGGAATCTTATTTAGCTTTGAAAAAGAAGGAAAGCTTGCCACTTGCAGGTCTGAATAAACCTGGAGAAGATGTGCTAAGTGAGGTAAGTCAGTCACAGAGAAAGAAAGAGTTCGACTGCGCCTATGTGGAATCTAAATCAGTCAAGCGCACAGACTCATGGGGTGGAATGGTGGATGCCAGGGGCCTGGGGATACAGGGAAATGGGGGTGACATCAAAGGATACGGAGCTTCAGTCATGCAAGACGAAGGCATTCCAGAGACCGCGCAGCAGAAGGCCATGGTTAACGATATCTATTATATACTGGAAATGTGTTTGTAAGGTGACCTCATGTTCGGTGTCTTACCACATACACACTAAACAGCAGCAGCGAGGGTGACAGCGATGACCGTGACAGGAAGGAAATGCTGGAAGGAGGCTGGTATGTTTATGGACTTGCAGGAAGTGATGGTTTCAGTATATACCGTGTGCCACCAAATCCACCAAATGACACCTTTTAAATACTTGTTTTTGTACATGTCCATCGAACCCCAATAAAATGGTTTTAAGGAGAGCAAGATGGGTTAGAAAAACACCATGATTTTCACCATCCCTGTATCCTCGCTCTAGAGGGAAGAGGCTGCCCCGCTGGGAGTGGCGCCACAGGGATTCAAAAGGGGAAGGCGGCGCTGAGGCCTTCGCCGCCACCTGTGACGAAGGAAGGCCCTCCATGCAGTCACATGAAAGGAACCCAGTTCTGCCAGCCATCAGGTGAGTGAGCTAGAAGACAACCTTCCCAAGCTGAGCTTTCACCTTTAGCAACCTTCCTGAGAAACACTGCAGAAGGGCCAGCTAAGCTTCACCCAGATTCCTGATGCTGTGGCGAAAATACATGTCGTTTCAAGCTCCTGGGCCTCCAGGCAAAATGTTGCACAGGGACAGGGATTTGCGGACCAGGCACAAGTGACACAGCGTCAGGAGGGAGTGAGGAAGACTTCTTCAAGAGCTGAAGGCTGGTGTAACAAAATACACCGAGATTCCAATGTGTGTGTGTTAAAGTCATTGTTAGTCTCATTTCTTTATGCTGCGCGCCCTCTTACATCAATGAGTGTTTTTCGTTGTGGCTGTTTGAAGCAGCGTGCAGTTGTTTAAACTGGATAAAGCAGTCAGAACCAGATCAAGATGGTGACTGTCTCCTCTTCCTGAGGCACAAAAGCCAATCTTCTACAACAAACTGAATTTATAAACAGTCTTCTACAGCAAATATTTTAACCAATATAGCTCCCATGACAAATAGCCAGTCTCAAGTCAATAGTCCTCGGAGGTATTAAAATAAACCTTTCATTATGTGTTTACTTAGTAAAACTTAGGTAGAATCTCAATTTTATGATGATAAGGTACAAAATAAACAGATGTGACCTAAAATGAATGGCAGCTCTCACATTAATATTCAACCTACCTTAGCTATGTAATAAAACCAATTTGTTGACTTGGGCTCTGCATTCTCAAAAGCACCCGCAACCTCTTAAGCTCCTGCCACAGAAGCTTATGGTCTTTGGTCTCATCTTAATTTTAATCAAGGCTGAATTAAAGATATTCGAGGCTTATAACACTTAGTTCCAGAGGGAGGAATCTGGTAAATTTATACCTCCTGTATCTCTCAAAAGGGCATATTTTCACATTATGAAAGTGAATTCTTAACATTTGCATTAAATTAGTTCCCCAAAGCCTGTGTTACTTCCAGAACAGGGCACAATTAATAGCGAACTGATATCTTCAAGATGCAGGCTGGTGGTGCCTTCCCTTCAGGCCCACGCCCCAGTCCTGCTTGTCCCTGCAGACTCTGAAAACACGACTCTGGCAGCTCCAGCCACGCAAGTCTGTTTATACAGAGGTCCATTCCTAAGCGCCCCCATATACAATCAGAGCACTAAGATGGCATTGAAGGAGCCAATGTTTTTCGCTTTGGTTTGTTTTTTAATTTCCTTAAGGCAAAGAACTTAAAAATGAGACTGCCTGGTTAAACGGTGACAAATGCCATAAAAAGAGAAACAAAAACAAGGCGTGTGTGTCTGTCTCCAGCATCCCGGTGCCCTGGCCAGAGCCACTGTCAAGAAGAAAATAAGCCAGCAGACACAGGCCAAAGACCACTCACGATTGAAGACTTCCCACCAATTAAAACTGTTCAGACTGAAGGCCTCATTTGCATAAGATGTGACTGAGGACTAGCCCCACCCCTCTGTGCATTAAGCCACTCCTACCCTAGGCCTGCGGGCACCTCTCCTGGCTGCAGACCCAAACTCCAAATAAACATCTTACTGGGCTGTAACACTCCTCACGCTGCAACATACTATAACTTGACCTTCGTTTAGACTAAAGGTCAAAAATGGTAAATAACTGACAACCTAAAAAAGGAGCAGAACTGCTTGGAAATGGTGGCTGAGGGGGAAGAAGAGGGAGACGGGCTGACGACCAGCAGCAAGGCGGCCACTGCACTTGAGCAGCCAGGGCAAGGCTGGGCCGACACCTCAGTCCTCGGGGTGGTGCCCTGTGGACGGGCAGCAGGGGCACCACCTGGGAGAAACTGCTCACCAGCAACTTCAGTGTGTCTGATAAGAAACAGATGTAAAGTGACGCTGTTCCCCGAGACTGAAACAATGTCCTGGAGGATGTGATGCTGCTGCTACTAGCGCTGCATTTTGGGTTTCGTTTCGCCAATTTTCCTATTCACGCTTCCTATTCATGTCCTTGGCTCTGTCCAGCTCAGGTTTGGTCCTAAACATTTTTGAGTACTTCCCATTACTATTAATTTATCACCCTTTAAGCTACCCTTGCAGCGCCTTCCCTGTAGCTCCAGCGACTAAGACGCAGACTATTAACGCCACAGACCAGGGTTTGAGACCTGGGGCTGAGGAAAAAAATGGCCCCTAAAACCCAAGTCAAGATTCTTGGTGAGAGATATAAGGTTCAGGACATGAACTTAAGTAGGGAATTGGTTGCTAACTAATGAGTTCTAATTCTTCAGATTTTATACGACTTCATTCTACACAGTGAAAGCACCGTTAGCAAGGATGTGCACACACACACTCAAATGAATGTTTCCTAAAGCACACCAGGGAGGGCTCTACTTTTATGCCAAAATGAATAAGAGAACACAGTCAGAGACCCTAATTGGTGACTATGATGTAAGAACAGGTTCAAATTTTAAGACAAAGTACTTATACAACACATGACTTAAAGAATAAAATGAGTTCATTAAATTAAGATCTCATTTCCAACTCACATGGTACCAGAAGAAGGTTATCTTTGGAAGCAAACATCTGGGTAATGTCTACAGGATACTGAGCATTAATACATTTGAAAGCATGTATTTATTTAACTTAATAAAATACCTAAATCTGCAATGAATACGAATAAGGATTCCACAATGAATTTGTTTCAATGTTAATTTTTTTGAACAAATTCAAAGAGATAGCTCATCACCTCTTGCTGTGTAACGGGTTACCACAAATGTGGTGGCTTGAAACAACATGCATTTATTATCTTATGAATTCTGTGGGTCAAGAGTCCCAGTGTAGCTCCGCTGGGTCTCTGCAATTGAAGTGTCAGCCAGAGCCTGGGGTCTTATCTGAAGACTCGTGGGGGCAGGATCTGTTTTTAAGTTTCTAAGCTCTGCTGGGTGGCTGTTGACAAGATTCCTGCGGGCTGTGGAGCTGAGAGCATCGGTTCTTGCTAGCTGTGGACCAGAGGCTACTGTCCTCCGCTCTTGCCGTTGAGCCTCTCTAACATGACGGCTCATGACTTGGAAATCTGCATCATCAAAGCCAACAAGGAGGCTCTACCAGCACATGGAAGTTACAATCTTACGTGGCAAGATGATAGGAATGACATCCCATTAATTACTTTTGTCCTGTTGTATTCATTACAATCAACACACCAGGCCATACTCAGCAGGGATCATGGGACCTATTGAGCCTGTCTGGCACAGATGGTAACGTTAAACAAGGCCTGGCCTCACACATTTCACCAGTCTCCTTAATCCCAAGTCTACAGCAGACTATGCACTGAGCCAAGTGAGCTGGTTCACTGTAGCCAATCCTAGTGAGAAGCCTACCTTTTCCCACAGAAGAACTGGAGACTGTTAGCTGGAAGGATTCAGAAATTACTTTAGCCAATTGTCTCACTTAACCAAAGGATGAGGGAGCGGGGATACTGAGGCCTGGCTAGGGAATCTATTATGACTCAAGGTCACATAGTTTATGAGCAATAGCTTCTACTCAAGGGCTGTTGACGATGTTTCACTGGCTGATGGCCCAGCCTGGGAAGGAGAGCCTTGAGGAGGAGGAAATATACCCTGGGCTGCTTACTTGCAAGCTGTCCAATTCCACAGAGACATTTTTGTGTCCAAAATATTTCTTTTGAACAGAACATCTTGGTAAATAGGAAGACCATACACAGAGATCATCTTTCCCAGGGGGCTGTGCTGCTCACAAGTCCCTAGACCCCGACAACAGCGCAGGAATGGTGTGGGGTACGGGCAGGGGTCCAGAAGACCCAGCTTCCCTGGATGCCAGTCAATGATCTCCTCCAGGGGGTCCCACCCCAGGTCTCTGGATGCAGACTAGCTGCAGATGTGCTCTGCTTGGCCCACGCAGAGCTTATAAAATTTTGAATTTGTCCTCATTTTTAATTCATGAGTTTCACACACATACCTGGCCTTCAGGATTCTATTGAAAATCTGGCCAGATCCAGCTCAACTGGAGTGTGCGGACTCTGGCCGGGGCTGAGCACTGCAGCCTCTTCCCAAGGTGTGTGCTCTGCAACTCGTGGCCCACCCCTGACCCACACCTGGTCCAGTTCACCACACCTGGTTCCTGTGGGCATCTCTGATAAGAAACCCTTAGCCCTGCTTAGAGGCAAGGAAGAGACCCAGCGAAGAATACCCTGTGGTGACCTAAGGAGGGCTGAGAGGCAGCACCAGGCCTGTGCCAGAGCCCCGCCCTCAGGGCAAGCGTTTGCACAGGGGAGAAGACAGAGGACACCAATGGAGGGAGGACTGCCAGGCTATGCAAACAACAAATCAGAAACCATAAGCTCCCAGCCGCCATAATAAATCACCATAATTTATTTTGCTACCATAACCTAAATCAAATTTTAAAATTAACTTTTAAATCTTTTTAAAGTAAAGTGGCCTTCGAAAGAAACTTGACTTATCTGTCATACACGTAGAAAGAATAAAGATTTGGCCACCACCAAATATCAGTTAACCGATGGAGACTGTCACAGATCTCTTCTTTCACAATTGACGGAGACAGAAATTTGGGGTGGTATTAAACTATGGACAGAAAAGACTTGATCTTTTTTTCAGCATTACTGGGTGCAAAACAACTGTGTACACAGAAGTCTTTCAAACACCTCCTATTCACACAATTCCTTACCAGTAACCCTACCTATAAGTGTCTCTTTACGTGCCCACATACTGTTTAAGAGATATTCAAATTGCAACCACTCTTACAGTTTGCACTTTTAAAATCGTGAACTAAATGTTTTCTTGGATTTGTCTCTACCTATATATTTCCTCTCATTTTTTAAATTATACCTTTGGGGCATATTTGTCAACTGTTAACGCAAGCCTACTTTTCAATCTCTAGCAAGAATCAGAAATGTCATCAATCCATTCACCATTACCAGTTAATCAATGACTGACTATAATAAATGCACGCTCAAAAGCAAATGTGTCAGGAAAGGGCCTATGGGAGTCAGCAAGGTCATTAATTAATACACAGCACTGTTAATAATTTGTGTTCTCATGATGAGCTAAATTTGTTACTTATACACAACCTCGAACAATTGAAGATGGAGTTCAATGATAAATCACTTCATTTAAATTTTTAAAGAAAAATCTCATTTTCTAAACCTTTTGGAAACCAGTTAAGATGGTAAGTTACTGGCTAAGCAGCTTGACTAGCAGGCCGTCTGAAATTCAATGTTTGGCTGCTGTTAACTCACTTGATTGAAAACAGCGTGTGGACTGTGGTGCTCCAGGGGCAGTGACACAATTAACTGAAAGAAGAGCAGGAAGTGGCGGCATGCTTTACGGAGCAGCGAGGGGCAATGACAGGCGCCCCCGAGATGGTGGCCCAAAAGGCCACATGGTAAGTTAAGGTGTGCAGTGGGCCACCCTCTAGGTCTGGTAAGCAAGCTCTACCGACACTGTCACAGGACACATTTGTCAGAACACGACTAGAAAGAAGACCGCACATATTCAATGATCAACAAAAAGAACAAGCCTGCTCTTCTCCTTCCTCGCTGGAAGCCTGCTTAGACTCAAACTCATCACTGTGGCTGAACGCCAAAGCAAAGGCTCAGATCAGAAGTCGAGCTGCTGATGCCAATGCAGCCTGGCACCACCGTCAAAGGTAACAAAGGCCCTCTGTCCCTGTCCCTTTAAAAGCTCTCTCTCCACTTGGGAGATAAGAGGGCTGTTTGCAGACACAAGCCCACCATATTCCTTGTTACCGCACTTGAATGAAAAGCCTTTTCCTCTCCTGTCCGTGCTCGCTCCCGTGTCTGCCAGTCAGCCGGTGACAAGCGAAGAACCTCTGGCTCTGCCAACACTCCTGTGGCACAGTGACACTCGACTGTAGTATGCAAGCTTTTCTGGACATGGCCAAGCTCGCCTGTCCCGCCAGCACCTCAAACCCAACACTGCCACAAACAAGCAGATTCATCACCCCCCTTCAAGGCTGGCTCCTCCAGGGGTCCTGATCTTGCCACCAGCGGCCCAGGCCCCCATCCAGACAGGTCAGGAACGGGAGCGGGCGTGCCCCCAACCAGCCACCTGCAGTCTCTCCTGCTCCCCATCCACACATCTCCCCTGGGGTCCAGTCTTCATCATTCCACCGGGCTGCTAGGAACACCCCACAGTGAATGCCCATCCTCCCAGCTAATGGCCGCGCTGTGACTCTCCTAATACCCTCGCTGTGGGGCAGTGCCCTCTAACCTCATACCTTATGGCTGGGTGTGGCTCCCTTGCCAGCACGTTGTCGGCAGGCCAAACATCTGGTGAAGGGGCAGAGGAAGATGCCAACGGATTCCCACTTGTTCCAGCACTTGGGCCAGAAACGAGCCCAGAACATTCCCAGCTATATAAATGGCTGGTCCCACTAGACAGGCAGCTCTACTCCTGGACGATTTTGATCCTCAGGAACATCTGATGTCTGGAAACACTCTGGGATGTCACCCTGGGCGGCGGTGGTGCTCCTGGCACCCGGTAGACAGAGACTGGGATGCAAAACACAGGGCAATCACACAACCAAGAGATTCTAGCCTGTGGTGTCAGGCTAAGGTGGAGACATCCTTTCTCAGAGCTATCACAGCATCCCCCAAAATGGATTCTTACCTGCTCCCCCAAACACCCCTTCCTGCGGGGAGGCTCTCCAGTCTACGGACTCTTCCTGCTGAGACTCTGCCCACCCTTCCTAGTCCAGCTCCTCCCCTGCAGGCAGGCAGCTCTCCTCCTCTCCTCCCGGTTTTGAGCACCCTCTGAGTGACTGGTGTCTGCTAGTCACTGGATATTCAAGAGTCAGCAAGGCCATCAGTCCTACTCCTTCAACGGGGGAGATGGACAAGGAACAGGAAAATAACTAAGTTAACAACACACTGCTCCTTACTTTCATGGAGGTAATGAAGTGCTAATAAGGGTGATCGTGGGCAGAGGTCAGAATGAGAAAGAGCAGGGTGGGAGTGAGGGACGGGCCTCTCCAGCGGACGGGGACCTGGGGACACCAGGCGGAGGGCTCAGCACGTACTGAGACCCCAACTTAAGGGGCAAATGTAAACAGAAGGCTGGAGGATAAGGCACAGGGGAGACACACGGGCTTGGTGAGAGGTTAGAGCACCTGCACCTCTACGGACCTCATCTCCCTGAGTCCTAAGCAAAGATCAGTGTAGGCCAGGTTCAAATCCCATCCCTCACCAACCGATAATGCCACACAATGCAAGTTCCTTAACTCTCTGTACCGCAGTTTTCTTATCTGCAAAGCAAGACTCATAGCACCGCGCTCGAGGGTTGCTGTGAAAAAATTAGTAACTTAATACATGTAAAACAGCTGGCCTTGGCACACAGGAAGTGGTCACGTGAGGTTCATGACCATGACCATGATGTTTCCCACAGCACGGTGGGTTGAGAAACTAATTGACAGGGATACTGATGATGATGATGCTATATATTCATATATGTACCTGTATGTCAATCTGTGTATCTACCAATATGTCTATAATTATACAAACTAATATATAAACACATGCACTGTATGTGTATATATACATATATGAAAACACACACACACAGGCTGCCGCTGTGGTCTTAATATCCCTCCCTCTATTGTGGATAGTGCTTGTTATAAACGGCAAAGGCGGCTATCTCTGCAGCTGCCTAGAGACATTCTGGCTAAAGAGCAAATGCCAACGAGGTGCAAATTCTAGTCTTTCCCTGTGGCAATCTGAACAATCACATTTAAATGACTTTAACAAACCCCCATCTCCTCCTGGGACTAATCTTATCTTAGTGGTTAATTAAAAAAAAAAAAGTAGTAAAACAGTGGCCACCACTTTGGGATCCTTTCTGGTTAACAACCCCAATGTCTGTGCTGTAGAACTTCCAGAACTTACTGCAGCAGCTGACGGTGGCTGCTGTAGGGCTGCGGGGGCGGGGACTGGGAGAGACTGAGGGGTAAAGGCTCTTCTGGAAAAGGGAAAGGTGATTTACCCAACCGACAGAACACTGAACGTTGCACAAGCCTATGAGCAGACTGCAAACCACTGACCTGTACTTATGTAAAGGGGGAGCAGTGCAGGATGTGTCCTTCAGGACCCCTTCCTCCCAGAAAGTCATTCGTTAACTGTGACAGCAATATACTCAGTCTCCAAATTCCTTTTTTTAGTACCAATGGAGATGAATTTACTCAACCTCTCTTCTCTTGGCCTAAATGCATCCAAAACGTAGTTTCTGAAATACACAAAAGTGTCTTTGTTGTGGCTTGGCAGTCACACTTGTCATTTGGGGATGGAGGACCTGCCAAAATCTTTATCTGCAGCCCCCCAGAGACACGAGGCAGCAAATGGGTCAGCAGGACTGGCTCTGGCTGGCGCTTGGAGACAAGTCTAAAGGCGGAAAGCCATTCCCAAACCTCTAACAGAGCAGGCATTGCTGAGCAGGCAGGGCCTAGGAGAAGTGGAAGTGGGGCCCACCCTGGGCTGACAGCCCTGCAGGCAGGGGGTTAGGCACACAGAGACAGCAGCCCTTCCTGGGGCAGATGCAGTGCCCTGAGAGGCAGAGGCACCCGTCTGCTGACAAGAAGCTGCCCTGGCAGACACCCGAGTGACACACAAACTGTACAGCCCCAAACCAGGGGAGGTTTGCAAGGGATGCTGCTGAGTGGTCCAAGGCCTTGTTATTTGCTGTCCAGAGGCTACATGGCGTTCGCGAGTAAGTCAGGCGGACGCACACTTGTGGTCCAGGGAGGGAAGTGTTTGTCATATTCATTCTTCATTCACACAAGTGGCCACTGAATGTCCACTACTACCAGACAGCGTCCTAGGTCTGTGTTTTCTGACCTCCAGGAAGTCAGAGTCTAGAGATGAGAGAAGACGTCGAAGTCACAGGAACAAGCACTCCACTCTAACCCAGGAGTCACGTGGGTGGAGAGGACGTCAGGGAGCCTGATGCTCCCAGAGACAATCAGCGAATCAGCGCAAGCCTCTGAAAGTGCGACCTGCAGGATGGGAAAGCAGAGAGGGCAGAGAAAGGCTACAGCCAAGGCCAATAGACCCAATTTCTCTTTCAGAGGACTCTGAATGTGACACAGGGATGCACAGGAGGTGGATTTGTCCAGGGGATGGGGGCACCTGGGATCACAGCAGTGGAACGCTGCAGACAGGTGAACTAAGCCAAGGAGAGCTGCAGCTGGAGGGGACTGCGGACAGCTGGGGCGGGACACAGTGGAGGTCAGGAGTGGCTCCTAGGCTCTGTTGAAGGGGTGAGCTGGGACAAGACTGAGAAAGGAGCAGACTGGCAGATGACAGCTCTGTCCTCGGCCAGAGTGGCGCAGCCAAGGGTCAGGGAGCCAGGAGAGCCGGTTCTCTTCTTGAGCCTGGGAATCGACTCAAGAGAAACAAAACAGACGCCCATACAAAGCCTGGCTGATAGATTAAGTCATAGCAGCTTCATTCCTCATATCATGTCCATCAATGTCCAACAAATAGCCAAAGGGTCATCATTGGGTGAGTAGACAAAATGTCATTATCCGAGCAATCAGATATTGTTCAGTAAAAAGGAACCAAATGCCAATGCAGGCTGTAACACGGAGAGAACCTGAAAAGATGACAATAAGAGACAGAAGCCAGCCACAAATGGTGACAGATTACGAGACTGCAAGTGTGTTACTGTCCAGAACAGGCAAACCTGTAGTGGCAAATTAGTAGTTGCTGCACTAGGAGTGAAAGCAGGAAGACTGCAAATGGGCACGTTTCGTTCTAGGAGACAGCGATGACCCGAAACTGTGACGCTGCACCTCCCTATAATTCACTAAAAACCACTGAACTGTACACGAAAGTGACTGAATCGTCTGATACCTCAAAGTTACTCAAAGAGAGAAAAGCAAAAAAAGAAGACATTACAAGGAAAAGTTCATTCGTCTCTTGGAAATGTCTTATTGGGAACTTCTACACCCTAATGTTGACTGATGATAACAAAGAGAGATAATCCATCAAAACGCCTGTCTTTGTCACAGGCATTCTGTCATCTTTCTTGAATAAGAGATAACTGGTATGGCCTAACTTCATTTCTTCTTTGTTAGCCTGCTAGAATTTTTTTTGCCCGAATATTCTCAAGCCCATTCAGATGTGGGTGAACATTTCCAGGTCTATTATTTCTAGGAAAGTTCTCAGATGAGATCTGAAAGACACAAAGCAAGTTACTCCATACAGACTCCATTTATTCTCTGCCACGCGCGAGGGTTTCCAGAGAGGAAATTCAGGGTATTCAGGATCATTGAACATAGTCGGCAATTCTCCCACTGCTGCTGAGGTTTAAAATGTCCAGGGGAGTATCTTAAAAAGACAACTGAGGAATTCAAGTCTCCAAGGGGAAAAATACTCTGGTGACAAAATGAACCAGTGAACAGATTAGGGTCTGAAAAGAAATATAAATGATTTTTTAAAAATAATTTTATCTGGATATTTCTCCCTTTGAGGGTTTCTTCAAAATAGATGTCATAAACTTTTCAGAAAGATGGAATGTGCTAAGGGAAAGCGGTCTTAATGAGGACCTGTGTCAAGGAACTATAATGATCAATTTGCCTAATTAAAATGAATTTTGGAGCGTTCCTGAGGAATGTGAGTCTTCTCAGGTGAGACGTGTACAATTTATTTTCCAGAAACATCTGGTTAACAGGGAAGGGACAGTGGGAGGCTAGCTTCATGGACGCTGCTGAAGAAGTGCACAAGTCACTGGACTCCCACAAACCATGGGGAGAAATGGTATGAAAGTACCCACTGAATGTCTGTCCCCCCCCGGCCCAAATTCTTATGTTAAAGCCTCCCTCACACACTGTGACGGTGTCTGCAGGTGAAGACTCCCCCACCTGAGGACACAGACAGAAGACATGAGCCAGGTCTGTCTATAAACCAGGGGAGACCCTCACCAGACACCAAGTCTGCAGGTGCCTTGATGCTGTATTTCAGCCTCCAGAATGGTGAGAAATCAATTTGTTGTATTTATAAGTCACTCAGCCTGTGGTACTTTGCCATAGGAACCCAAACAGACTAAGACAGCACTACTTCATTTACTTGCCAGCCTGCTCTTGAGAAACAAACAGCTCAACTATCTAATTGTAGAAGGGCCTTCGAACAGCCAGAGTGAGGCTACCAGGGCTGTGAGTCAGGAATTCAAGGAACCTCTTTGACAAGCAGTGCATGCGTTGGCAAAAGACAGGGATGAGCCAGTTCCTTCCCTGGGCTTTGCTGTCTCTCCTTTTTTCGTTCAAGTAGTAGCTGTTACGGGCCTGTTTCGTTCTCCAGTGTATCTTGCAGAGAGGAGGGCAGGCAGGCTACATGTCTCCCGGGCTCATCCTCTAGGCACGGAGCTGTGGCACAAAAAGAAATCTAACTCTCAGCCCTGGCAGACTATAAAGGCCATGCTAGTGGGAGGAGC
Organism: Solenodon paradoxus; assembly: GCA_004363575.1. Lineage (NCBI taxonomy): Eukaryota > Metazoa > Chordata > Mammalia > Eulipotyphla > Solenodontidae > Solenodon > Solenodon paradoxus. The sequence continues at coordinate 293,749 of RJWH01001063.1, forward strand.
AGGATTTTAAGCTTTGGTGTCCTGGATTTTGATGGGGCTGATAACTGAAGTCAGAATAAGGAGTAGGGTTGGCTTTGAAGCCCAGGGACCTCGCATCCACTGCTGGAGGGAGGGTGAGCAAGCACCTAGGAAGGTGAGCTGAGCTGCCAGGATCCAGGGAAGATGGGGAAGATAATACCCTATGATTTCACTCCAGGCTGCATGCCCTGAAGGAACTTCCCCTGTGTCCTCAGACACAAGCAAGAATGTTCCTGACAGTACTGTTAACAGGAGTGAAAACTGGAAACAACCGAATGTCCCAGTCTTGGCCAGATCTGAGCAGGACATAGCTGCATGCTCAAAGGAGGATAACCAAAGGAGGGTTTGAAAAGGGATTATTTGTGATGGGCTGAGTCAGGAAGCTAAAAGGATAGTCTAGTAGCCCAAAGCAGAAACGGTTACCAATCCTACTTCTGAGATCAGGGAGGGAGGAAGTGGGTGCCCACATCTGGAAAGAGAGTTCCAAGAGGAAGTGCTCTGAAAGCAGCAGTGACCTCCAGGTGGTAAGGAACTCGGCCAGGGCAGGGCAAGGGCCTAGACAGTAAAATAAGGAAATAACTCCTGGATTTTTGCTTCCTTCTCTAGTGGGTCTCCCCTAGGGACTTTCCGTTGGCTGAACCCAGCTGGAAGCCAGAGAGCCAAGATGCAGCCCCACTGGTCAGCTGCCTGGAACACAGCAGGGAAGGGAGAGAGGATGGATCTGGAGAGGCGAACCAAAGATAGTATAACCAGAAACAGAATGTAAAAAGTAGACACTCGTATAACGGAAAACTGCCCAGCAGATAAAGGAGGGAACTATAAGCAGATAAATCTCAAAGCCTCCTGTTGGGTGAAAAAGGCTTATTAAAATATGTACAGAATGGCACTTTGTATTTTTCCAAACTCCACCACAACTATATTTCTGGACCACATACTCTTCCAGAACCCCCAGCAAGAGCTGCAAAGAGGGAAAAGAACAAGGTTTTAAACTAGGGAATTGCAGGAGAAACCTGCTTTAGATGGCATAGCCAGGGAAAGTCTGCAGAAGGCACTGAACTTTACAAGAGGTGTTTAGACCAAAGTGCCAGGCCCCCCAGCCCTGCGATGGAAGCAGAAAGAGTGAGGTGCCAAGGTCCTGTGGAAAGGCCTTGACCTTTTTCAAGGCAGTTTCAGAAAACCAGTGTGGCAGGAGCGGTGGGCCAAAGGAAGAACAGCAAACATGAAATGAAGCAAGAGAGGTGCCAGAACCTGTATGCCACCTGGGGTGACTTTGGGGGTGTGTTTCCAAGACCAGCGGTGGAGGGGATGGCTGTGAGGCCAGATTTGATTCCAGGCAGCCAAAAGGCAGAGGGGGACAAAGAACTTGAACAAACCTCTCTGTGACATTCAGCTCGAGGAATCACATTCACAGAACACCTAGCAGGCGTCCGACCCTGGGTTACACAAGAACTTTTTTATCCGTTAACCTTTCTCTAGGAGGGACTAACAAACCCATGTTTACAGCAGGCCGGTTATCTAAATGCAAAGTCCAAGCAGAAACCCCACCAGCCTCTAGGCTGCCTTCCCTCTCCGTTCGGAAGGGCACCGTCAACGTGCTGGCGGGTGGCTCGGATAAAGAAGCATGATTATGGAATATACAATAAACGGGGTAGGAAGGGCGCACCCTGGTGGAGTAGCGGTTAGGTCAACGCCTCCGAAGGACACAGGCCACACCCCCTTGGGCCGGAGTCCCGGGTTTGGTGGGGAAACCGCCAGTGTGAACAACTAAGTAACAATGAAATAAATGCTTCTCCCTCCTCTCTCTTGCTCCTGCCTCTGCTCACCTTCATTCCCGTCTGCACCTTTCTTTGAAAAAAACCATGGCAACGACTTAACAGACGCGAGCGCGCCGGCGCGGACCGAGGGCCGCACAGACCAGCCGCTCCGTGCTGCAGACGAGCACACCGAGGCCGAGCCGGCTGAGCCAGGCGCCCGAGGCAGGGCCGCGCCGCTCTGCTGCCTGGCTCTGCCGTCCCTGCTCTCAGGGCGGTTAGTCGGGGTCCGCAGGACGCCGGGACCGGACCCCGGGCGACACCCGCCGCTCCCCCGCGCGCCGAGGGCCCGGAGCGGCTGGTGCGGCCGTTATCGCGGTCCCCCGCGCCCGGTGCAGCCCCCGACGGGGTCCGGCTGGAGGCGCGCGCCGCGGACCGGAGGTTCCCCCGGTGGGAGGTTCCGCAGCCCTGAAGCGCTCTCCTCCGTCGGCGAAGAGCCGCGGGTACCTGCGGAAAACGCGTCCAGCGTCCTGCCCCGGGCTCTGCGGAAAACCCCCGCCGCCTCCGCGGCCGACATGGCGGACGAGTCTCTGGCCTCGCCTGAACTCGGCGTGGGAGGGAGCGGGGCCACTCTCGCCGCCCAACCGCCCCGCCGAGCCCGCCCCGCTGGGGCGACGCCCTCTGCTCCGGCTCTGGGCGCGGCTAGTGCTGCCTGGCGGGGCGGACGCCGAGCGGCCCCTCGGGCGTCGGGGATCGTCTGCGGCGCCTGGCGAGGGGCAGCCCGGTGTCCTCCTCAAAGTGGGTCTCCAGGTTTGACGAATACAAGTAGAGGGCGTCCCGTTAAGTTGCAATTTCAGGTGAAAAATGAGTAGGTATAAGTATAGCCCGTACCATGTGTGGGAGATACTTATGTTAACTCTTCCCCTCATTTATCTGACATTGCAGTGGACGCCGGTATTTTATTTGGCGGCCCTACCCGAGGGTCAGCCCTGCAAGCTACCAGCTGCGTCTGTGACACAACCCCTAGCCATCATCACCATCATTCTCATTGTATTGGCCGCCAGCACGTCGCCCACTGTTCTCTTCATCACCAGAAGAGCCCAGGAGGTGGCTCTGTCTTGAACCACTTTCGTCGGGGAAATGACGCTTGCTCGGAGAACAGCTAACACAAGGTGACACCGCCCAGACCCAAACGGGGATCTGTCCAGCAAAAAAACAAAAACAGAAAAACCGTTGCGCTGAACTAAGTCAGTGGTTGTCAAGCTTGTTAAGAATACAAATTCCGGAGTGAACCTACTAAATCTAAATGTCCAGAAAGGTCTAATATGAACTCCCCAGGAAGTTGCTATGCTTTTCCAAGGTGGGAGATTCTTTTCTTAATTAGCTGCCTATTTGTGAAGGCTTGTTTAGGTGGCTGGAATGACCAAGAGGACTATTCTCTAATCTTAGACAAGAGGCAGCACATCATAGCGGCTAGGAACATTAATGTCTAGGAATTGTGGAGTCAGACTGCCTGCTACCACGTGCTGACTGTAGGAGTTTTTTAAACTTAGTGTCTCCCCGGTTCCATTTTCCCTTTTGTCAAATAGGAACAATAGTAGTATTAAAATCACAGGATTGGAGGCTTGAGTGGGTTGCTGTATCCAAGTGGTTAAAATGATCACTCTAGTGCAAACGGTTAAGTACTCAGTGAACATCAACCATTATTATTAATCACCACATCCCTAATTGCCTGCACATGGCCTGGCCCCCTGGAGGATTCTTAGAAATTGTTCATGGAGGGAAGGAATGGCCTCCAATATCCATCTCCTGCCTGTCTCTCCTCTCTTAACTTTACAGCCACACCACCCTCTTTGCATAACAGTCCAGTTCCCTATTTGCATATAGGCTTCCCTCTGCTTGGAATTTTTAGGATATTTCTAACTATGTTTTAGAGAGTTACAAAATGTGTTGCTAAAGATTACTTAAGCAGAATCATCTGACCATTTGAACATCAAGCCTCTGCTTACATCCATGGAGAGGTTTTTCCTACCATCTTCCCGTCTGAACTGGGTCTCCCTCATTCTTTTTAAAGCACTCTATTATTCCCCCACCCCCACCATTTTTCACTTGGTGATTTTTTGCTTATAGCTGGAATTATTTTTTTTCATGCTCTTTCCCAGCTTGACTGTAAGGCCCATGAGGGCAGTTACCCTGACTGTCTTGCTCACCACACAGAGTGCTGGAGGCAAAGATAGTTGAATGACTGTTACATGAATACCTACGTGGATTATGAATATAGTGGCAAAATAGCTCCATATATGTATATACATACACTTACTGCATGTTCTTATTCTGTTCATCTACCGATGGAACCTATGTTGTATCTATAGCTTAATAGTTATCAATAATGCTGCAATGAACACGGGGATGCAGGTATCTTTTTTAGCCAGTGTGTTGTGATTTAGAGATCCAGGTATATTACGAAGAACACCAGTTGCTGGACTGTGCTATAAGATAGCTCCACTCCATGAAGCATGCAGAACCAGATGTCCTAACCCTCACAAGCCCTAGGCTGCTGAGCTTTCAGAGTTCTTCCGTTGACTTTTTATAGCTCCTATCTCCTCTTCACTGTCAGACTGTGAGCTGTCATTTCTCACTGTTTCTGGCGTCTGCCCCTAGCAAGTCCTCACTCTCTACCTCCTCTCCTGTTTCACACCTGCCCAGGTTTGTGAAACCTGATGACAAAGGTTGTGAGGATTATGAGTCAGCTAGGTTTACAGACTTGAGTCATAGATTTGATCTAAGAGCTTGATACCTCATTTAGAGCCAAGCGTTCCGACTCCTCTTTAATGGGCAAGCTCATTCCTTGTTCGTTTGTGCGATGGTTAATTTTATGTGTCAGTTTGGTCAGCCCCCAGGGTCCAGATATTTGGCCAAACAGCATTATGCTGGATGTTTCCATGAGGGTGTTCATTGGGTGAGAGTTACATTCAAATCTGTGGACTCTGAGTCAGACAGACCACCCTCTGCCCTGTAGGTGGGCCGTGTCCAGTCAGTTGAAGGTCTGAATAAAACTAAAGATCAATCTTCTGTGAGCAGGTAGGAATGCAGCCAGCAGATAGCCTTTGGAGGTGAACTGCAGCATCAACTGCCTGGGTCTCCAGCCTGCCAGTCTACCTTGAAGATGTGAGACTTGCCAGTCTCCAAAATGGATGTGAATCTATTCCTTAAAATAAATTCATTTCTAGACATCCACACATCGTATCAGTCTGATCCTGAACCCCAGCAAACAGGCTGCCAGAGGTCTTTCTTTGGGAGGGTTAGAGTTCCAGCATCGGGTTTGTAATTCAAGTGGGGATCATCAGGCTGGAATAAAGGATGGTACTGATCACCACAGTGAGACTGAAAGAAAATGTAAGCTCAGCAACATGGATACCAGATCCCCTGAGCTTCTTTACCCAGTCTGATCTGCAGCTCTTCAGGTGGGATAGGGAATTGTGGACTTGGGGATGTGATGTGGGCATGGTAAAGGGAGATTTATTTGATTTTTTTTTCTTTTTTTACTGGAGTAAATATTCTACACATTAACATGATTTCCTATGTATAGGTTCCCCGTTTCTTAGATATATTTCAACACACCATACCCTGCACCGAATCCCCAAGTGTATTTCCCTCATTTGATGTTTTTTAAAAAAGCTGAAAATAAATCCCTTTGACTAGATCAGAATAGAATGGCTTCTGCTCTTCTGTACTTCAGTCCCAGACACAAGTGTTTTCCTTCCTTCTTTCTTTCCTTTTCTTTCCTTCCTTCCTTCCTTCCACTGATAATGTTACAGGCTTGAAATTAACAGGCTTTCACTTTACCTTTTTCAGGATGTCGAGAAGTTTCTGCAACATTTAAGGTGCACCTATGTTCTCAATGTGCACGTTGAATCATATCCTTGTACCTCTTAGATGGCTTTGCGTCTCTCTTAGGTGAATTGTATAGTTGGCAGATTTTGTTTATGCAATTAGAAATAAAATATCACTATAATGTTAGTCATCATATGCAATTATCCTCAGAGGGTCTGCCAAGGCATTTCATGCACATTCTCTCCTTTCATTCACTGAAAAAAAGGTCGGACCTCATTTTACCAGTGAGATCACAGAGCCTCCTAGAAGCTAGCAACTTGCCTGGGGGCATTCTATCATTTACCACAGTGACAAGGTGAGGACTTCTCCTGCTCCTGTCTGCCTCCAGTGGTCAATTTCCATGCCTGCTTGTCCTGTGTCAATCATCCTTGTTGGCATATGGCAATCATCCCTGTGGCCCAGCAGGAAGAGTTTCTAAGTCCTGACTCTGAAGACTTGTGCCCATAAGACTTATCCACTTGGAGACTAGCCTAGTCAGTCACATGACCTGAGCTAAGTTCATTGTTTTACCTACTAGCTCCGTGACTTTAAGGTGAGCCAGTCAGCCCCTCTGAGCATTTCCTCACCTGTAAAGGAAGAGAACCACATCTGCCGACGGAGGGGTTGGCAGGATTCAGTGACACAGAATATTAAAGTGTGTATCACGACGGCACATGCTGATTGCTCAATAAGCAGCTTATGATGCTTGTGGGGGGTTTACTCTCAGACCTGGAGACCTCCCAGCAGAGCAGCCATGCACTCAGACTTCTCCTGCCCAGGGCCGAGGCTTCCTGACATTCACAAGCTGGGAAATCTCACACCTCTCCACAGAGCCCTTCACACACCTGTTTCTTTCCAGCAAGGGGACTAATAAGCTGGCCACTAGCCACATGGGCCTCAGGTACTCAACTTCCAGTGACTGACAGAGGCCATTTCTCCATCACATCAGGCACATTTCAAGTGCTCTGTAGTTACAGGGGGCAGCCAGGGTGGGGAGGGGGTCAAGAGTAACCAGAGTTAGGGAAGAAAATACAGGACATCCAGTTAAGTTCAAATTTTCAGGTAAATTGCATCCTGAAATACTTATGCGACAGAAGCATTTGTTGACTGTGAAATTCAAAGGTGACCAAGCCTCGAGTTTCTCTGGCTGGCGGCTCCCCTTGAACAACGCAGAGATGGACATTCCCCTCGCTGCAGAAATTTTTGTCAAGCAGCTTCTGTCTGTCAGCTTCGGAAAACCTCAGTGAGCAGCCTCCAGCTAATAAACCCGTCTGTCACCTCTGTCCTTCTGTCCGTGATGTGTCATAGGCATCCAGGGCACAGAGGACCATCCTGATGGCCGTCATACAGTTCTTGTCCTTTGAAGCGGTCAATGCTAATTACTCCAATTCTTTCTTCAGCCAGAAACCTGAATTAAATACATTTTTACTTAGAATGTTTGTCCATCCACTTAGTTGGTTTTCTGTCTCCCTGACATTGCTTACCTTCCGGTAAATAACTTTCCAGTATGATGTCGGGCCTTCCTTGAACCTTCCAGTCTTCATCTTCTTCACCTGAAGAGTGAGCTGGGTTTCCCCTAACACTGAAAGGGTTCACAGCCGTTCAGTGCAAGACATGGAATCCTTCTCTCACTGTCTCCACAAGAATACACCCTCCTTACATCTCTGGTCCTCTCAGCTTAGCTGGACATTGAGCACACAGCTTAAGCTCCCTGGAGATATGTAACAGTAGAGCAGGTGTCCTCATGGAAAGCCTTCAGTCAACACATGTTGAATTGAATTCGCAGTGAACAACTGAAACATACTGGTGCTCTTCTCTGAACATTTCTTCAGAATTAGTTCCTAGAAATGGGGTCATTTGGCTAAAGAGTACACACACCTGTCATGTGGATGGAGTTTGACAGACTGTGACTTCCCACCAATATTGGATTCAACTCCCCAATGCCCACCACCCTTGACAAGGCACCACTCGATCATGAGCAGTCCAGTTCAGTCTTAGCAAGTATGTTTGACTCCTCTTCCTGTTTGATTTCCTGTGGAACTTCGTTTCCAGTGACCTCCCTTTGGGGTCTTCCTTTCTCTGGCAGATGAAGACATCACTGATGCCCCAACTCTCATTACACAGGAGTTGGGGCTAGAGGCCTGGGTTGTGCTCCTCTTATGTCAGCTGTAACCACACTTCCTGATGTGTGATTTCTGGAATATACTGGCTTACAGATTTAAATCTCCTGTATATTGCATTAACTTCTGAGATCGGTTGATGTGAATATAGAATGTTATCAGGTAATAAAAGCAACTTTAGAAGTAAGTTTATAAAGTGCCAGCTACAATATTAAGGATTTAACTTCTTGAATCCTCACTGTCACCCTGAGAAATGAGTACTGGCCTACAGGTCTACCCGCTTTACAAATGAGGAATTTGGGCTCAGAAAGCTTTAGTGGTTTGCCCAAGGAGGGGAAGCTCCTGTTCAACAGTCCTGCGTCATCTAACTAGGTTTTGGCCAACAGCAAACCAATATGGTTTACACAAGGGCAGAAAACCCGATAGCACAGCGATGGTCCCAGTAAGCTATCCCATACAGTCTAGCTGTATCGTAGGCTCCACATCGGTGTTGTGTCCTTTTACTGTGTGATGCTCCCACAATCATGAACTTGCTTAATGACACATTGCCCAGAACATGTCCCCGTTGTTACCATATGCATGACTGTGGTTATCTATTGCTCCAGAACAAATCACCACACACTTAGCAGCTGAAAACGGCAGCAATTTATTCTTTTACAGTTTCTGAAGTTCAGGGGACGCCATAACATAGCTGATCCTCTCTGCTCAGGGACTCTCACAGATTCAGTCAAGGTGTCGTCCAGGACTAGGGTCTCGTCTGAAGACATGAGTGGAGAAGGCTCTGCTTCAAGCTCACAAAATGCTTGACGGTTGACCAAGGGCCTCGTTTTCCTGCTGGCTATTGGCTGAAGGCTGCCCTCAGTTCCTGGCGCAGGCCCTTTCCAGTCTGCATGGCAGTTCACAGCATGGAGGTTTGCTTTGATCAAAGCTGGGAAGGGAGAGAATCTTTTAGCAAAACAGAACTCACATCTTTGTAGTCTCATCACACGAGTAACATCCTATCGCTTTTGCTGTGTGCTGTTGCAGAGAAGCAAGTCACAAGTTCAGCTTACACTCAAACCCACTCAAAGGGAAGTTACACAAGGGCAGAAATACCAAGAGTCAGGTCCTTGGAAGATATTCGAGATTCTTCCTGCCACTACAATTAAATAGGAGGACCAGGATCTGAAGCCAGTCCATTCAAACTCTGAAGCTCCCCACAGTTAACCACTGTGGCTTCCTGCCTTCCCAAACAAACTAACCTGATTCCATCTCAGCGGGATTAATCTGACTGTTCTAATATGGATGCTAGTATTTTTCCTTTAAAAATACTTTTAAATTTAATCTTCCAATTAGCAAACTGAAAGATTTATTTAGGGTGGATGGATGAGCTAGTTCCAAGGATTTTATTTAGGGGAAACTTCAGAAAATAAGACTAATGACCCTAAGACTTCCAGTACTAAGTCCTGACCCTTAGATATTAAACCAGGACTTTCCATATTATTTTTTGAACTTCTGACAAATTTGCATAAGGATAAATACCAATTGGGCAGATGATTAAATTCAAAAAAGATAAATCACAGCTTCCCTGGGAGAAAGAGTTGACATTATTTGTTCACTCTTTTTCTCTTTCTGGCTAGTGTCTTGAATCTGCAACTAAATTCAGAATTGAAATGACTTGCCTTAATAAACATCTTTGGACTTATCCATACATCTGGATTACTTTGGTTTGGGGGAGAACAGGAGTAATGGTTCATGGGGGCATCTTTGTAGGCAGAGAAATCTCTTTACTTACTGAAATGTTCCAAGCAACAGAAGTTGTTTTCTTTTTCGTCCCCAAATCCTCCGAGTAGAAATAGGCAAAATGATGAGAAGAAATCTAGAAAATTGTAAATGTATTTTAGTTTCTTTAGAATTGTGCAATTGTGTTGGGAGGATATTTCACTGCCTTTGCCAACATAAAGTCAAAATCTTTTTTTTCCCCTTTGTAATGACAAACATGGGTTAATGTGAATTTTTTTCCTAAAAGTGAGCTTATGGAACAGCCGGTAAATGCTATCGTATCAGACTGCTTTGGGATTGCTCTGGCATTTCAATTGCATTTCCTTTGCACAATGATTTTTCTTTAGCTGTTTTCATATTATTCAACTCTGCGTGCATTCAGAACCCAGCCAGCTCAATTCCTTCTGGGAAGTAATGACTACAATAATAACATTTATTAAAAAATGTGATCAATCACTTATGAGACTACATACCATACTCTGCATTTTCCATGCATTTCTTCATTTTCTCTTTGCCATAATCCTGAAAAAAAAAAACCAGATATTTATCCCAATTTTAAAGATAAGGGAAATGAGGCTTTAGGCTCAAAGGATGTAGGAAATTTGCCCCAGGTCACACAATTAGTATTGGTGGAGCAGGATTTGAGACCATGCTCTTGGAAATATGCTATGGGGCCACCCCAGTCAGTGAGCACTTGCAGAGAGAAGATGCACGAATGACCTATGAGCTTAATTACCTTTATTACTTTTTTTCACTTTTTAATAGAGGAACATTGCATTATCGCATTATACAGGTTTTAGGTATGCACCATCAAAAATCAACAGCTATGTCTAATACAATAAATTTGAGCAAATTCTATTTTCTCAACTCACCCAGTCTTTCTTGACAATAAGCGCAGTAAAATAAGCCCTGAAGCTGAAGGCAAAGAGCATGAACTGTGGGGTCACACAGCTGCATTCCCACTCACGAATATTGCAGTGTTCTAGCCACATGACCTTGGCCAAGGTGTATAACCTTACTAAGCCTCAGTTTGCTGCTAGAAAAATCAGAACCAATGATCAGACCCACTTCTTCTAGTTGATGTGAAGATTCTAGAAGGGTGTCCAAGCTGAGTAGCTATCATGGTGCCTGAGTGTATGGAAAAGTGTTTGCTTATGACAATTACCATCATTTTCACATGGAGTTAAAGAGAGCTGGATTTGAATCTTGGATCTGTCACTCATTAGCTCTGTGACCAAAGAAAGACACTCAACTATAAAATCAGCATCGTGATAGCACCATTGTCATGGGAGATATGTTAAAATGTCCTGGCAGCGTCTCTCAATACCACCCAGTGAATGTTAGGCAATGGCTGGAGATAGTTGGCAGTATTGACAGAGCAGGGTGGGACTGGATCTAGTTGGGAGAAGCCAGGTAAAGCTAAACATCCTGTAATGCACAAAACAGCTCCTCCCCACCACCCTGCAACAAAGGGAAGTATCTTTCCTCAAATATCACCCAGTTCCAAAGTTTATCAATCCTATTGTATGGCTATTTCAAAACGAACCAGCGTCCAATAAACGCTGGCTGTTACCGTTCCCTATCCCTTTGAGCTTCCCTTTCGATGTGCTGTTTCTAAATGCCCTTTAAAATGGTCTCATTCGACCGACATGCGATGAAACTTAAATGCAGCTACATGTAGGAGATGGGTAGGATCAAAACATCGTTTCTGAGTGTTCTCTTAATGATCGCACTCGAAAATAATGATCCATTTTGGCAAAATGGAAAATTCCTTTTTTGTCATTTGAAGTTTTGGAGAAATCTTGCTTTAGAATAACAATGGAAAGTCATCCTTGCAAAAGCTAGCGTTTCCATATTTTATATTAAAATAACAATGGCAGAGAAGATTTCTTTGAACTATAATACTATCCCTATTTCCAGGGGTTTTATGAAGCTCAAGGGTTTTGAAATAGAAAATGTTGTTCATTATTGATTTTTTTTTCTGAAAACTTCTGATTTGGGTATATCTACCCACTTATGTTTTAGGAGTTAAAGTTGACATATTAGGTCATCTTTTCTCTGGCTATCAGTCTTTCTTAGCTTATGTTTTTCTTTTTTAATAGCCACAATTAAATAACATGGAAAACTTGCAAAGTCTAAATAAATATTAATGAGGAGAAGAAGAAAACAAGCATAATTCCACCACCCAAAATAACAAAATTAAGTATTATCAATATTTAATTAATATTATTAATATTATCAATCATCTTAGTGCTCTCTCTAAACATTTACTTAGACAAATAAATTTATACTATAGAAAGAAATTTCATATTATCTTTCCCACTTAACATCACAGCATTAAAATTTCTCCATGTTATCCAAATATTTCCCAAACATTTCTAGGGCTGCAGACTATTTAATTTTATTAATGTATATTATTTACAATTTATACTCATGCAAAATATTTTATTGCAGAGTAAATTAGAAAATGTCAAAAATACAGTATAACAAAATAAGTTAAGAATTTATCCCTCACACTTCCTCAAATCTTATTTCATTTGTAATTATTAATTTTTTTATAGGAAAAGTGCGGCAGACAAGAAGAGAGAGGAAGAAGAACTATTTATTTTATTTTATTCTGTTCATTCTGATTGCTCCCCTGAACCTGGATAATGAACCCACAAAAAGCAAGGCCTCAGCAAATATCATCAGACACACATTTGAAGGTCTGTGCATTTGTGGGCACAGCCTGGTTTGCGTATCAGTTCTCCGTCTTTACAACTGGCCACATGAATCATTTCTGATTTTTTGTTCTTATCCAAGCACTGGTTTTCTAGTTAGCACCTATTTGTTTGAAGACTTTGGGGGTCATATGGGGATTATTTCTTTATGCTAGATATTTCCAAATGTTAAGACTGGGCCAAAGGGTTTGGGCATTATTAAGGCTGCTGCTGGCCTTTGTTAGCTGTTGGCATGACTCTCTAAAAGTCTCCCTCCTTCAGTAGGAACTGTCCTTTATGGTCGTTTTACACATAGACAGTAAAGGGAAATGATTGGCTCATCATCAACGTCATGCCTTGAGGAACAAAGACAAATCAATCCAGGCATGAAATAACTCAATTAACATTAGTGGACAGACTATGATTTTGTTTGTTTGTTTTTAATCAGTTAGAATTGTGCTTTTTGTGCTTTCCTAAGCATTCACGTAACTGTTTTTCAGCAGAGTTGTTACAATGGACACTTTACACATTTGACTTTACAGTTGAATTGACCTTGAGCCCAGTAGGGCTTTTCTGCAGGGGTTCCTGAGGGAGCTCTTTCCTGCCGTTGGAGACAATGGCTATTGTCTCCCTCACCTTCCCTGGACCACGCCCACCCCTCCCTGTCTGTGCACTTGCCCTCCCTCTGATGATGCAAGAGACCCCTTATCTTGTGCATTGCCTCCTATTTACTCTGAGCTGTGAGAACACGTGGCTACTTCTGGATGGTGAGTTGTATTGAACTGCTGTTCTGAGGCAGTTACGGCCCTAATTTACATTCCCATCAGTAGTGTAGGAAAATTCTTTTTTCTCCACACCCTCTCCAACGCTTGTTGTCTCTAGTTGTATGGAGTTCCTAAATATATAAAGATGGGGCTACCATTTAAGCCAGCAATCCCACTTCTAGGCATATATATATACATACATACATATATATATATATATATATATATATGTATGTATGTATATACCCAGAGGACACAATATCTCTAATCAGAAAAAAAAATCTGCGTCCCGCATATTCACAGCATCACAGTTCACAATGGCCGAGACATGGAGACAACCTAAATGGCTGACAACAGATGACTGGAGAGAGAATATGTGCTTTAGATACTCAATGGAATTCCATGCAGCTCTTTAAAAAGATGAAAGTGTGCCCTTTGCAACAAGTTGGATGAAATTGGAAGGGACTATATTAAGCAAAATATGTCAGAAAGAAAAAACAAATGCAGGATGGTTGCACTCATATGCGGACTACACTGAAATGAAACAAATAAGCAGATAAACCCCAGCAAAATTCACAAGGTACAAGATCATGGTTACCAGGGGTGCGGGAGGGGGAGGGAAGGAGGGAGGGAGCGAGGTTGTGGTGAGGGACCCTGAACTCCGGTGGTGGGTGCGGTGTGTAACACCCATAGACTGAGAATTGAGTTCAATATCTTTAAACGAGTGTCGCTGTGTAAACAAGCAAACACAAAAATAATACGATTATTAAAAATAAATAATTACTTTTTAAAAGGAGCCTTTATGGCCTTGAACAGGAACTGTTCTCTCTCTTGATATTCCATCAGTCGTTTCAGCATACAATGCTCCACTCTGTTAGAGCAGAGTTGTAACCATAGACATGCCTGGTATTCTCCTCCGAAAGGGAATTTCAAAAAAGGTGCAGGGACCGTCTTCGCTTTTCTCACTCAGAACTCCTCTGAAGTGATGTGCGGCTGTCCTGTCCTGGAGGGTTTGCCTGTGGCACCAACCAGCAGTGTCCACATTGCAGAACACTCCAGACAAGCTGTGGGCTTCTAACTGCTCACAGCCACTCTATTTCCAGCCCCAGAGTCCTGAGCAGGGATCCTGAGAATGTGTGTGTTCAGCTGAGCAGATCTGGGGAAATGATACTTTGTCGTTTCACTGTCCATACAGAGTTGGTATTGACTTTCTCCGTTAAAGAAGTAAATGTGCAAAATTCCAAGTCAGGGTGACGGTCGGGGGCGTGTCTCTTGCTTGGGACACTCATTCGTTTGCTCTACACGTACCTATTGCATTTCCACTTTGCACGAGGCACTGCTGTGGGTGAGTAAAACCACAATGGCGGTCCTCATGGAGCATCCATTCCGGCAGGGGCTTCAGACAATGTGCGCGATAGCTAGATGCCATCCTGTGACAGAAGGCGTCGCTCGTGCTCTGCAACAAAGACAAAGCAGAAGAAGGTAAAGAGGCTGCGCAGACCAGCTGGACAGAAGGCAGGATGCATTACTAAAAAGGGTGGTTAGGTAGACCTCACTGAGAAGGAAAAGTTCAACAGCTTGCTGAAGGAGGTGAAGGAGGGAGATAGCTGGGGGAAGAGTGTCGCAGCAGAGAGTGAAGCTAGCACAGGCTCCAAGGAGCTGGGAAGGAGTGCCTGGAATACGAAGGTGCAGCAAAGAGAACAGTGCACAAGGAACAGTGGTATGTTCTCAGTCTGAGAGGTGACAGCGGCACATCACATAAAGCCCTTTACTGCCCTTGGAAGAGCTGTGCCTCTTCTTTGAATAAAATGGGGAGCAGCTGCAAGATTTTGGGCAGAGGTGTGACATGATCCAACTTGCATTATTAAAGGATCACTCTGCTGTGTTGGGAATTGACTAGAGAGAATGAGAAGACGGGAATCTAGTTAAGCGACAATTGCCATGATCCAGGCAAGTAGATGAGGTTGGAGTTGGATAAAGAGCAAAGTTGGACTCCAAATATACATACATGCATGTATACACACATAATACACATGCACACAAACAACCATACACAACACACATACACATACAGTACATACATACACAGACACAAACATGCATACACACATACACACACACTTTTTTTTAAAGGAAAGGCACAGGCAGGAATGAAGCTGAATAAACAGTCAGGAAGAGAAGGAGGAAGGCGCATTTTCTTTATTTTATTTAGTTGTTCATCTTAATTGTTCCCCCAGTCCTGAGATACGAATCCGGGTCCCTGGGAAGGATGCTGACTGCATCTCCCTCAGGGCATGCCTCCCAAAAGATTTTGAGAGAAAAATTCAGCCCGGTTTTCTGAGAGCTCAGATGACAAGAAAAGGCTGGATCCTTCTGAGACTCTGTCCCGGGTTACCGGAAAGATGGGACAGCTGGCCTGTGAGATGGGAGGATGGCGAGAGCAGCTTCCTGGATGAGATTGGGAGCTCAGGTGGGCCCTGCTGAGCTGGGGATCTTGCTGGTGTCCGAGTGGGGATGCTGGGACGCAGCTGCATGGCTACCTCTGGACGCAGCACGCAGATGTCTCTGAAGCGCTCATCTATCTCCTTCTAGTTTTATGAGTCAGCGTGTCTGTTGTTCGAAGTAAGTGAACCACTTTTGAGAATGGCTTGTTGGCACTTTCGCTTATCTGTTATAAAATATAATGGATATTCAGAGTTTTGAGCCCAAGGCCCACAAGGCCCTCCGATACCTGCTGATTCGTCGGGGAGACCATTAATTCAGGGACCTTGCGTTTTGGTTTATATATGATGATGCCCATCTCATCACCGCAGGGCAGTGGAAGCTAGACCACCAGCAGCAATTCACCAGGCTTGTCTCCAATTATCTCCGGACAGAGAAGGGAACATGGCAAGAGTAAAGCCAACTAGAGGACAAAATGAGCCTGAGCCAGATTCTTGGTGCTGGAGGGTTCTGCTGTGAGGAGAAATCAACCTAATTTCTCAATCCCCAAATTATCACTGTAAATGCCAGTCACCGCAGCCTTGGAGCGTTATCTTGGAAAATGCTGGCTCTGTGCCTTTATAATCATTGCAATTGCTATTTAACCTTGCCCACCAGGTGGGCGGCCACTGCATCATTTTATTTCTATGACCTACAGTAGGCCCACATACAGTAGGTGTTTAATAAATGCTTATTGATTCATCACTCAGGCTCTCCTCCCCTTGGAAGGGCCCTCACTTCTCTCCCCATAACTCTGCTATGTATTTGTTGGTTTCTGTGTGATATGTTTATCTGTTTGCTCTCTGACTCCTCCATGAAATGTAAACTTCAGGGAGATAAGAACATGAGTATATTCAATCCCTTTCTTACTGATGCCTAAGACTGCGTCTGAGATCTCTGGGGATTTGATCCATATTTACGGAGTAAACTAATACATGAGTGACATCATCAAGCAAACCAACGCCATCATTTCTGCCCAGAGTGGAACTTCAAGGACCCAAAGCCAAATCACCTTGAAAAAATCCTCGGATCTGACGTTATTTCCCGCAGTAAGGTTTTACAAATTTATTGATTTTTCTGACTCACTTGGTGTTACAAAAACCGTTTATCTGAAAGCACCATAATCTAGTCTTTAAATTATTCTCATGATAACGAGTTGGACAGAGTTGAGCCTTTTCTGAGTCCCTGATGTCCAAGGCCTCTCAGCATCATCTCTGCTGTTCCTGCTTTGATGTACTTAGTTCTTCTCGGGACTGAGCCAAGGAGTTTCTTCCCATTTTCTTCCCAGCTCATTGGAGACAACAGCAGAACTTTGGTGACATCAGCCCCTTTCAGATTAGGAGCCTTTGCCAGACGTCTGCCAAGTGCTTCCCAGAAAAGCCGCTGCCTTGTCCTAGCCCCCGACACCACCCGCCCCGGTGGCAGCAATATTTAATAACTACAGAGCACAAAACCCGCTGGATGAGTCACTGTGGAGAATGACCCGCCAGACTGGCATCTCCTTTCACAGAAAGGCCTTGAAAAGCAGGAATACAAAGCATGCTCCTCTCATCTCTCCTTTTAATGGGCACACCCTCCATTTCCTGGGACAATGCCTGTGGAATGTCATAAACATCTGAGTCTTAGTTAAGCTGAACATTCGTTCTTGACCCAGAGTCCTGCAAACTTGTGGTGTTTGCACACCCCTTTCTCTGGCCGCCGTTGCCCTGTCTGCACATGCAGTACCTGTGTTATGATTTCCTTCCTAGCTCTTCTTTGCAATAACTTACTTGATAGTAGCTCACTTGTTACTTAAGTATCTTTGCTGAAAAGGGGAAAATGTATTCCCTTCCCCAGGGTGCTGGTAAACCAGTGTCTCCTGCCACAGACATATGCAAAGTCAAGGGGACCACAAAACCCTATTGACATGTGTTAGACTGCTTCTGTGGCCTGTGGAGGACTCACAATGATGACGCCTGTGGTCAGGGAGAGAGGAAAGTGTCAGCTGTTAAAAAGCGGCTGCAGAAGGCGAGGCTCTCTTGACCATCTGAAGAGAATTGGAATGGAATACAGACAGGGAGCCCTTTTGCGGTGATGTGTCCTGCATCCGGGCAGACAGAGAAGCAGGTGTGCTCACTCAAGGCCCCGCGGGGGTAAAATCGCACATGGCACACGGGCAGGTACACAGCGTGTGAAGGTGGTGAGAGTGGAGTAGGCTCTGCAGCCTATTGAACAATGTTGCATCAGCCTCTTTCTGTTCTGGTTCCAGGTGCTTGGGGAGCCGCAGGCTTCAGTGCAGATGCGGCCAAACCCAAGAACCACACCGCACATCGCCAGTCCCGAAAACGGCGCAGAAATGGCATCAAGAAACCCCGATCACAAAGATCTGAATCTCTACAGCGGTGGACCCCAAATTCCTGAGGATCAAGAGCTTTCCAAGAAGCACATGAGAAGGACCTGAGGAGTCACAGGCCAACAATTCCAAGGTCCTGAATACATAAGCCGAGATCATCCAGTCCCTTGTAAGGCCCAGCGGGGTGGAGGCCAAGATCCCACAGGGCGACAGCCTCTGCCAGTTGACTGGCCCACATCACTCACCCCAGGCTCAGGAGCCATGCTCCTGCCCACATCGCCCAGGGGCTCAGTCTCTGTGGGCCCAAGGCCAAGGTCAAGTCTCAACCCAGGCCCAGGCTGCTGCTGCTTCTCCAGCACCAGTTCAGCTCTCACAGGTGCCCAGGTCCCCACGAAGACTCCAGAATTGAGCTCCTGCATCAGATGTGAGGACAGAAGGGCTGGGTGATCCCGGGCTGCTGTTTGCCTGGGATTGGGGTCCTCCTGCCCTCTGTGTGCAAATAAACCTGAGGCAGGAAAAGGTAGCAGCAAACAATATGGTACCCATGTCAGTGCCCAGCTTCCACGTGGCATGAGTTTTAAATGTCAGCACTGGGAAACCCGGGAGACATGTTCTGGGACTCTGTCTTATTCTGGTAGCCACTTCCTGTGGTCCTACAATCACTTCAAAATGAAGATGTGTGGTTTGTGTGCTTTCATTTTTATTGCCACAACATGACATCATGACATTGGATAGGTTTCCAGTGATCATCATTACAAGTCCACGTGTGAAAGCACTGCAGTATGTCACCACTTAAAGTCTAATCCCACCCACATTCCATCATACAAATGGCTCCTTTTACTCCATTTACCCTCCCCGTCCACTCCCCCCACTTTTGGGAACCATTGATTGGACCTTAGTCTGAACGTTTATTTCTGTTTTATTTGATTCAATCTATTGTTTCCATATATACCACGTGAGAGCGAAATCATACTGTTTTTCTTTCTCTCTCTGACTTACTTCACTTAGCATCATTCTCCACTTTGTTTAGTTTTGTTTTTCAGGGAAGACAGTCCCTTAAACGTGGACGGTATCTGTATATGACCTAACGTGTAGTGTCAGTGGGACATGCCCCATTTGGGACAAAAATTGGTTTATCATCTGGAGGTAAAAATCTAAGAAGATACCTTTCTCAGTCTTTGAAACTCAAGGGTAGTGAGCAGTATTGTAAGAGCAAGATTGCATTGTGGTTAGGAGCTTAGGGTTGGGGTCCCAACAGAAATGGGGTGACTCTCAGGTTCATTCTAACTGTAGAGAGACCTTGAGAAACACTCAATCTTTTAGAGCCTTTAGTTGAGAAATGAGGGTAGTAGTAGTATCTTTCTCATAGAGCTTTCAAGGGGATTATATGAAATAACTAAGGTAAAAACAGCATATGCTGTGACATTCAATATGTGAGCAACATTGTATTACATCTTTTTTTTTTTACTGAGGTAAAATTGGCTGGCAACATTGTATAGGTTTCAGGTGGATAGTCGATATTTCAACACCTCTAGGTACTATATTCTGACCCCATCACAAGTCTAGCTTCCATCTACCACCAAATAATTGACTCCCTTTACCAACTTTGCCCACTTCCTCCAAAACCCACCATTCCATTGTCAGAATCTAGGAGTTTGTTTTGTTTTGTTTGTTTGTTGCTTTGTTTCTGGATCTTCCATATATGAGTGAAGTCGTGATATTTGTCTTTCTCTGATTTATTTTACTCACCTTAATCCCCACTAGGTCCATCCATGTTGTCACGAATGGCAAGATTCCATCCATTTTTAGAAGAAATAGCTGAGTAGTATTCCATTGTACATATATCCCACATCTTCTTTATCTTCCCATGCAACGATGGGTTTCCATATCTTGTCTATTGTGAACAATGCTTCAATAAGCATAGAGATACATACATCTTTTCAAATAAGAGCTTCCATATTTTTTGGGTTCGTACCCAGACGTGGAATGGCTGGATCCTACTCTATTTCTATTCTTAAGTTTTTGAGAGATACCAGAATATCTTCCTTGCTACTGGACCAATTCCCACCAACTATGTGTGAGGGCTGCCTTTCTCCACGCCCTTGTCAACGTGCTGTATCTTGTCGTTTTGCTAAGAGCCACTCTAACGGGCTGTCTCAGTGTGATGCTGATTTGCATTTCCTAATGATAAGTGATGATGAACATCTTTGCTGGTGTATATTAACCATCTGTATGTTTTCTTTGGTGACATACAGGGATGAAGGCCACATGAAGGTAGAGGCAGAGTTTGTAGTCACTCTGCCACAGCCAATGAACATCGATCACTGCCACCACTAGAAACTGGAAGTGGCAAGGAAGGATTATTCCCTAGAACCATCCGAGAGTGTGGCCTTTCTGACATCTTGAGGTCAGACTTCTAGCCTCAGAAACTGGAAAAGAATTAAGTTTTCTTGTTTTAAGCCAACCCATTGGTTTCTGTTATCCATCCCACTAGTGAGAATTTATTATGGTGACCCAAGGAAAAATAAAGAAATTGGTAGTAAGAAGTGAAGAATTGCTGTAAAAAACACCTAAAAAATGTTGAAGGGGTCTTGAAATTGGGTAATGGGTAGAAGCAGGAGGAATTTGAGCTACTTGACTGAAAAAGCCTAAGTTACCTAACAGATACTCTTGACAACAATCTGGAAACTAACGAAGACACTGGTGAGGGCCGAGAAGGACAGGAAGGTGACAGTAACGAGAGCTTTATTGTCTTAGAGAATGTGTATGTCATCATGAACTGTGTGTTAGTCGAAACAGCGATATTAAAGGTGATTCTAGTGAGGACTCAGAAAGAATGAGGAAAACAAGAAAGTTACTGGACATGGGTGGAAACAAAATTCTTGTTATAAGCACTTGTCTAAATTGGATTCTAGTGCTGGATGGAAAGTAGGATTTCTAAATGATGAACTTGAATATGTAGCTAAGGATACCTCCAAACAAAGTGTTCAAGGTATGGCCCGGCTTCTCCTTGATATTAATAAGAAAGTGTGATAAGAAAGATAAATTGAGGAAGGAACTGTTAAACAAAGTGGAGTCATAACTTGATAATTTAGAAAATGCTCATTTATATTGCAAAACATGCTAAAGCATTCTCTAGAGGGAACGCCAAGAGTGTGGTTGGACAGTCATTTGTCAGAGAGATGGGATGTGTGAATAAGGATACAACCAGCCATCTCATCAGATCCAGGAGTGGCAATGGGTTATCCTGGAAGGAGCTGTGGAGGGTCTTCTTATCTAATAGTGTGAAATGCATGAATTGCATAGGAGACCAACAAGATTTTTGAGACTGTTGTATCAGACCAACATTGCCATCCGGACTAAATGAGACAGAGACAGCACAAGACCAAATTAAACTGTTGGACTTCCAAAATTCCACAGGCAGAACTTATATTGACAGTTACTCAGCTGAAAAATGTGTTATCCTTCAAAATAAAAGAATGATTCTGAAGTTAGCCAGATGCTACCGAGATGCTAGAGGATGCAGGGGGTGCAGAATTGAGCATCAAGTCATTGAAAATTGTTTTCAGGGATAAAGACATCATAAAAATTGCCCTGCTGAGTTTTTAACTAACATGGGACAAGTGGCAACCCCATTCCTTCCGTTTTCTCCCTGTAGGAATAAAATGGATAAGTCTATGATTACCACACCGCTGTAGTTTGGATACAGAGCACCTGTGTTCTAGATGCACAGGCCCATATCTGGAGAGAACTTTTTCCTTGGGATGGGTCCTGGTCCTAATCTCACTTGTATCTAATTTAGGTGATAAGATCTGGGAATTCTGGGAGTTGCTATTGGTATGAGATTTTTAAGTTAAATTTGATGCTGAAGTGGGTTAAGAATTCGGGGGACCCTGGGAGGAAGTGGACTTATTTTGTATGTGGGAAGCACATGTTTGAGAAGCCAGAGAAAGCACTGTAATGGGTTGTGTTGGAAGCAGAGACACAGAGGAGTGACGTGGGGAAGAAGGTTGCATGAATATGGGGTAGGTTATTAGACTTATGCTGTCTCAAGCTAAGGATTACCAAGGATTGCCAGCTACCAGAAGCTAGAAGAAGCAAGAAAGGATTCTTCCCTGGAGACTTCAGAGGGAGCATGTTGACCTACTACCCTTGGAGCTGAGAGTTCTAGCTTCTAGAATGAGGAGACGACAAATCTTTGTGTTTTAATGTCACTCTGTCTGCAGTGATGTATCACGGCACCCCTAGGAAACAAATGCTATTATCAACATCTTATCAGTCTTTGTGCCCACAATTTTCAGCACCTCTCATATTATCATTAAAGGACTCTGTGAAGTATTACCTAATGAAGTCCATTCATCTTTGTTTGCCCTGTGTTTCTAAACTTACTTGCCAAAAAAACTAGTATCCACATGTCATTAGAGGAACTATCATTAGGGAAATACTAACTCCTTGGCATTTCAAATAAAAAAAACCCTAAAACTCTTGAGAGTAGTTGATACACTCTAAGTTATAGAATAAATGTAATGTCGTATCTGCAATTTAAATTCAGCTCCCCTCTCTGCTACTCCACCTTAATAAAAACAAAATAACCATCACTGAGTCTTGGAAATTTAACTCTTGGTATATCAGAGTTCATCTAGACCAAATCCTCCCTAAGGAAACCGCGGTCTAAAGAAAAATGATTTCTGAACAAACTGCTGAATTTTTTTCTGCACAAAATCTGAGCAAATTACCTACAAGACTAAGATAATAGATAATGTTGCCCCTAGTGGCAGAACTCTGCAATACAATTCATTGCAGCACACGTGAAGGTAGATTTTTCATTTTCTTTCTTTCTTTCCTTTTTTTTAATGCTGACATTGCTATTTGGAATAAAATTTGGACAATTAAAGTCTAACAAATAAACCAGTTCTTCCAGTGAATCACATTAAAAATCAGTAGGATGATAAAACTCCCTGTCTCCCCAGTAACCTTAACCTCTTTTAATCTATCTTTATAAAACACAGAGTGCTCTTTTTGCATCACGATCTAATTATATCACTGCTTAAAATCCTCAGTGTGTCCGCAAAACTGTTAAGATAATGTCCAAGCTATTTATTTATTACAATTTTTTGGAACGTCCTTTTTTTTTTTTTTTTTAACCTGAGGAAACGTAGGATCACAGCATTAGGCAGGCTCAGGGCGTGTGTCATCGTAAAACGACATCTGTATGACGTCATCAAGTTTACCACAATAGCTCAGACTCTTTAACATGGCTCTTCACTAGCTCACCTTTCCAGTCTATTTTCTTGCCAATCCCACTGCCCTCAACATTTTGTTCCAAGTAAAATGGACTTTTTTCGCTTCCTGAAATAAGTCGTCATTCCCCTGTAACTCCAGACACTTCCCTCTCTTCCACTTCCAGGATGCCTTTTGCTGCATTTTCTCTACTTTCCTACTGAGGCAGGTTTCTTAACAAAAATATTAAGTCAGAGACAACCCAATTTATCAGCGGTAAAGTAAGGTCACATCCTTAATAAATGAGATTAATGTTTATGATGACTTTAACTTGGCTATGAAAAACAATCATTGATACTAAACTATTTCTTTTCACTGATTTTATGTCCTTTTTTCTGGGTTAGTACAATATTATTATACATCTAAAGCCAATAATTTTCTCTTGGATCTTAATATAGCAAAAATGTTCTTATACCAACCAAAAGTAATGTGTTGTCTTAACCAAAACTGCTTTAAAAAAATCAACTTTCAATATATATTGTACAATATATGTACAATATATGTACAATATTTTTCTCCAAAAAATATAATGCAGCATTGGGATATGTTTTAATCACCTCCATGGGTTTGTGCTAGCAAAAATGATTGTAACACAGAAAACTGGGGATCTCTCCCTATATCTATCTGTCTGTCTATCTATCTCTCTATACACACACACATATATGTGTATATCTCGATAGGAAATCTTTTCTTTATTTTGAATCTTGCCATCAACTTCTTAGTCAACGCTTATGTGAGTTTCAGAAAAAAGTGACTGGCAAACAAAGTGCTCAATCCCCTGGACTCAGACAAGCAGCTAATCCAGACAGACAACTACATGTGATGATTTTGTTGCTGTTATTTTTGCTTTGTTTTTAAAGGAAAGGTGCAAGAGGAATGAAGGTGAGTAGCAGGCAGGCAAGAAGAGAGAGGAGAAAGAAAAACCCCTATTTTATTTTTATTTAGTTGTCCACACTGGTTGTTTCCCCAGACCCAGGACTTGAACCTAGAGGTATGTAGCCTGTGCTCCTTCGGAGGCCATTGACCCAACCGCTACTCCACCGGGGAGCAACTGTGTTGAATTTTTTGAGGACCATAGGAATAGGGCAGGGCTGAGGAGTTGCCTTTCTAGAAAGATCAGAAAGTGCTCTCTGCCTCAGGTTCCTCAAAGATTAACAGACTAGTTGATCCCATATTTGCCAAATAGCTTCAAAAAGGAGCATAGCCCTAATTTCACAGGTCTTAATTCCCTGAGAAAGAGAACAATGATGCTATTAGGCAATAGAAAAAAACCAACTTGTACAAGCTACCTTGCATATCTTTCTCTGAGAAGAGGGAGGCTAAAGGAAGTCAATATTTTTTGTGTGCCAGACAAGCACTTTAAATACTTTGTTGTTTTTAATTCTGATAGTACCTGTGAGAAAGATGCCAAGCAGAGAAATAATGAAATGACGAAATCATCCTACAAAGAAGACTTCACTCATTCAGATCTTGGTTGCTTATCAGGGACTGCTGTCACTAACTTGGTTAACTAAGGGTTAACAGCTGCATTAATTGTTTTTATCATAATCCCTGGAAATGGAAATCATTTGAAACAGAGGACCCTCTGCCTTATTTAGCAAACATGCACGGAACGCTTTATTGAAAATGACCTATCAATACACTTAGTAAAGGGACCCTGGAGAGTGGTATAGAGAAGAGAAGGGTTTAATCAAAGCAGTAGAAAGCAGAGATGCTGCTGAGATTTCATTTCTGGGGGAGAAGCAGCAGGATCTGCCAGAAAGACCACCCTGATGTCTCCAGCAGCAGAACAGTGTATTTGTTTCTTGTTTCTGTTATACACAAGTGACCGCAAACTTAGTGCCTTAAAGTCATGCAAATCCTATCGTGGTTCTGGAGGACGGAACTCCAACAGAGATCTCAGTAGTTTACATCCAGATGTGAACAGGGCTTCATTCCTTTCTGGAAGCTATCAGAGAATAAACTCCCTTACCTTTCCCAGCTTTTAGAGGCCACCTGCTTTCCCCTTCCTCCATCTTCAAAGCCAACGATGCAACATCTCTTCCTGAATGTGCTTTTGTTCCTCACTTCTTCTTCTGATGGCCCTCTTCTGCCTCCCTCTTCCACTATTAGTCACCCTTTTGACAATATTGTCTCCTTTCCCCAAGATCCAGGATAATCTTCCTATTTTGAGGTCGACTGATTAGCAACCTTAATTTCATCTGAAACCTGAGTGCCCCTTGGACAGATACCAATTCATGGGTTTTGAGGGTTAGGTCATGGATATCTTTGGGAGGCAGTCATCATTCTTCTTATCATAAGAGAACATATACCTGAACTGATCAAATATCAATTAAAAATGATAAATTTCAAAAAGAAACTGAAATGTCAGAAAGGGGGGGAAATTTATGAATGGCCAAAGTGATCAAGAATTCAGCTGATGAGGACATAGTCATTCCAAGAGATGGAAGGGCTGATGATCCAACATAACCACATAGGTATCTACTACAGAGCAAAATTGCCACTAGATCTTTCTTTGATGATGCATGCTCTCTGGGTGTCTCAACATCAGTCTTAGGGCTACCCCTACTGGGCATAGTACTAACATAAAATGCTAGTGAAAGTAGATTTATATTGACTTGCAAAATATCCTGAACTTAAAAAAATGCCCTGCCTACCTTGTTTTCTTGTTGTTTGTCTGTCCTTTTTTTTTTTTTTTTTTTATAAAAGTGGAAAGTAGGATTCATTAAAATGACTAGGTGGAGGCACCATTGAAATTCTATTCTGCTGTTTAAGAAAATAAAATGCTTTGAAAATAAATGGTAGCAAGACTTTGTCAGTTTAAGACGTTAGCTTGTTCTCTATATCGAGATGGAACATAAACCTGGTGAATATTCATTGTCAGATGAAACACTTCATTTAAAACCATTTAAATGTTGAAGAATCCCCCAATCCCACTCTATTTCTACCAGGTAATTATGGTTTATAGTTTGCTGTGCATATGCTTCGAGATCTTTCTTTATGAATTTGATATAGAAATAGACTCTGAAAATGTTTTACCTGATTTTTTGTCATGTAACAGTGCTCTTTAGAAAACTTTGTAGGTCAAGATATATAGTTCCACCTTGTTCTTTGAAATACACCACTGTAAGAACTTCCAAATGTTTTGAGACAAGTCACAGATATCTATTTTTATGGAAAAGTTTCCAATATTTTAAAAGTTGGCAACTATATGAAAATGTAAGAACAGTGGGAAGGATTACCTGACATAATTGAGAACTTGATTCATTCTGCACATGGTTAGTCTGAGTTCTCTGAAAGGATGTCCTCTTCATTCCAGCCTTGCATGCATGGTATTGGTAGAATTGGGGAAGGTCTGGAGATAAAGGGATAAAGGGGAGCAGACTTAAATGATTGTGGTTGAGATTATCAGCATTTGCCAATATTAACAGATGACACTCTTGGCCTCCTTAATGTTGGACAAAGCCATATGTCTAGTTCAGGTCAATGGGTTGTGGACAGAAGGGCCATGGGTCACTGCTGGACTTGAGTCTTTATTAGCTTCTGTAAAATCCCCTCATTCTCCTCTTTCCCCCAGTACTCGTGGAAGCACATGCTAAAGAAAGAGCTTTTGGTATTCTGAGTCCATCCCTGAGTGATTATTTTTAGTGGAGTCCTTCAAGTGACTCATATCGGATACATGTATGAATGAGAAACACACCTTGGTTATTTTATGATCCTAAGAATGCATGGTTTTAAAAACAATTTTAACTATATCATAACTTGGTTTATTCTGACAAGTATGGAATATAGTCGTTTTCTATTGCTGTGCCACATACTTAGCAATTTAAAGCAATACCCTTAGTTGTTCAGAGTTCTGTGGATCAGATGTAAGGCAGTATGGCTAGATTCTCTGCTAAAGATGCCACAGAAATCAGAGCGTTTGCTGGGCTGTGTCAGAATCTGGAGATTCAACTGGGGAAAGTTATGCTCTCAAGCTCCCTTGGGTCATCGGTAAAAGTTTTGTTTTTATGGTTATAGAGCTGTAATTCTCATTGTCTTGCTAATAGTTGGCCAAGGTTCATTCTTAGCTACTAGAGGCTGATCTCATGTTCTTGCCATGTGGCTCCTTCCATCTCAACAACCAAGAATCTCCCTCACATTGAATGCTTCTCCTGTTTTGCATCTGTGACTTCCCTTCCTATGATCAACCAGAGAAAATGCTTTGCTTTTTACAACCTCATGTGAGTTGAGATAATATTACCTTAAGGTCCACAGTATTGTAACGTAATATCGTTATAGGAAATCCATCATGTTTATAAAATCTTTCTAATATCATTTTTATAGTTCTGGGGATTATGCAGGGCAATTTCCAACAAAGAGGAAAAAACAATTGGAGTCGATATTAAGATTCTATTGATCACATGAGAAAAAAGGAAGAGAGTGAGTGAGTGATGAAGACATTGTTGACCTATTTCTGCCTGGGCATGAATCTATACACATGTCTCTTGTTTGATGACTTAATTCATTCCCCAAAACTCTACTACTAAGTAAAAAGCCATTACATGGGAAAAATACTTCCATTTCTTCTAATGGGAAAATTATGATGTAGTCTCATAATATTCAAAGACATAAACAGAACAAGTTTATGTAAGGGATCCATAAAACATGTAAAGGAAGTTACTATTCATAACATATAATGTCAAGGTTCACTATCTTTGTCAAAGGAAGAATGAAGAGTTGTGATGGAAGTGTGCAAGAAAACCAGGTTTTGAATAGTGCATCTTTCTTTCCGCACCATCTTTGTCAGTAATTTCTGAACCATTTGGGGGATGATAGGTTGATTGTCTTGCATTCAAACTTAAAAAAATAATAGTAGAGTTCAGATAAACACATTTAGGACAAAAGAAAACATGAGCATGCTCACAGATATGTACATTGAAAAACACAGTGGAAAGCTAAGACAATGATGCCTCTGTTCCTTTCTCTTGACATATATGCAGGGAAAACATCTTTGGGTTCATGCAAACATAGCTTCCAATTCA
The DNA here is from genome assembly GCA_004363575.1 of Solenodon paradoxus. NCBI lineage: Eukaryota > Metazoa > Chordata > Mammalia > Eulipotyphla > Solenodontidae > Solenodon > Solenodon paradoxus. Next base: position 321,852 of record RJWH01001063.1, read on the forward strand.
TATTTGTTCCACTTGATACTGAATGACTTGAAACTGTTGTGTTGGGTAAATTAGAGTGTGTCTTTGCCTGGAATCATGGTATCAAACTATCACTTTTTGTAGCATATTTGTTTAACGTGTTTGGGGACAAAAATATTGATAGTTAAAAAAAAAAAAGAAGAATGGTTGTCCAAAAAGTAGCATAACTTTTCGAGAACTATTTCGACAAGCATGGACTAAACAGCTGTAATGGGATCCAGTATTTCAGTTCAATCCTAGAGTATATAATTTAGGGATCCATAGTATATAATTTAGGCCCATAGTTGGTTTCTATTTGTTAGCTATTACTGAAAAACCACTCTTCTTTTCCATAGTTAAACTGAAAATTAATAAGTCAAATATCATAAAGGGAAAAGAATTGAGATTAAATTAAACCAAGATGACCCACTTGGAGGTCATCACTGGTTAGGAATTACTGGAGAAAAACACAGTTAAGAAATGAATGGAGAGCTGTAAATGGATAGTTATTGGATTTTATAATTCTTTTAATTTAATTTTTTAAAAGAAAATTTCAAAGTTAAATGTTAATTTCATATTTCAGGAGGTAGCACAAAAACATGATAATGAAAATATAATTTGAAAGTCAGCACAAAAGCAATAATAATGAAATTCTGTATCTCCCTTTAAAACATTTTAGTAGGAACTGTCCATTTACATTGTAGTATCATATCTCTATTTTCTAAATGTCATCTTGGGTGCTTTTTAGGATTTTGAATAATGTAAAAAGGCTGTAAGCCTCAGCTTTTCTCTTGCTGTTTTTCCAAGTTAGTCTGGCTTAAAAAATTCCTGGCTATAAGTCTATCTTTACCTAAAATGGACAAAAGAATATTTTTAGTAAAATCCCTTGACAGTTTAAGAGGAGAAAATACAGTTTTGAGTAAAAACTACATAAAATATAATACACTTAAAATAATGTTTATGAAATATATTGTGTGTGTGGCCTCAATACATTTATAACCCAAAGCTATTTACTTTACTTCAATCCTGATATTTTTAATAGGTTTTTTAAGAACTAGCCCGTGTACTTATGCAGAAAAGAGGTAAAGCACTTTCTCTTGACCTCTTTTCCCCACATTCCATTTTAGTTTATTGCTTTGAGCATGAATGTTAAGTAAAATGAAAGGAAGTCAATATTTGATTTTGGGCAGCACTGATTTTCAATATTTACCCCAAACAGAGGTCAACATGAATTTTTTCAGGAAGAATTCCATTAGGAATTCTCTTTAAGCAAGCAATGTCGTTATGGGTATTGCCTTATGCAACCTGATTCCCTCGGGATTTTTTGAGGTGTAATTATTATTGATAGTGGTTTTAGGACTTTTTCCTGCAAGATCATGACAGGTTAGAAGACATTGCATCATAATTGTAGAGTAGGATTAAGTTCATTTGTGCTGTAACCGTGATGGCAGTGACTTAAAAATAGAAATGTGTTTCTTGCTCATATAAAGTCTGGGACGGGCAGGGCAGTTCCACAGTTCTCAGGGACTCGTGCTTTTTCTATTTATACTCAATAGATGACTTTGACTTCATCATCTAAGATAGCTGCTGGTATTCTAGCCTGCAAGAAGAAAGGAAGGAAAAAGAGGCAAAGGTACATGGTAGCTATCTCTTAGGAAGGGTCCCCAGAAACCACAATAGATAACTCTTTTTCACACGTGGAATTTAGTTACCTGGCCATACCTAACTACAGGGGAGACTGAGACATGTAACCTTTATTCCTGAGTAGCTGTGTGCCTCTGTCAAAAAATGAATATTTTATTTGTGCAACTAAATGAGAGAAAGGATTTTGGTCTCTGCTGCTAGTTGAGAGAATATGGTTTTTGAATCCTTGGAGTCAGATATAGGTAGATCAAATCTAGTAGTTACCAGTTGTGAGTCCTTGTGAAGTTGACAAGGTCACGGGGTCGTTAATTATGTGAGATACAATTAAGCCTCATTTTTAAAGCCTTAAAATAAGGATGCTACCACCTAGCTCTCATGGTTGCTATGGCCTGTCTTTCTAACATCTATAAATAAATGTCTGTTAGATAATGCATCTCTGAATCCTGATATGTGCAACTTCAAATAGGTTTACTAGTTACACTATTATACTTTCAACACATTGGAATATCTTTAGAATCAACACCTTTAACAACTTTCATCAAAGTCACATAAGTCTCCTTAACATAGAATCCAATGCTAGACACAGCATATTTGTATAAAAATATGGACTGAATTTGATGAATACCTTTCATGAATGGTATAATAAATCCTGTATAGATAACAAATTTAAGGGAAAAATTACTGCTCGCAATCTTTCATCATTTTTCATTTCAACAAATAATTTTGAGCAAACTTATGCAGTCTCTGGGTTAACCTTTATGATTTCACCCCCATTGTGAAGAGAGAGACATTAAAATACTTTTTGTTATAAAAGTGTATTAGTAAGGATTCTTCAGAGAAACAGAACCAATAGAAGATGGATGGATGGATGGATGATTGGATGGATGGATGGATGGGTGGGTGGGTGGATAGATGGATGGACGGATAGGTAGATCACTCTGTATGTAGATATGTAAATGTCTGTCTCTATTGAGAATGTTTTAATATAAGGAATTGACTCATGTGATTATGGAAGTTGAGAAGTCCCATGAGTGATTGTCTGCAAGCTAGAAACCCAGAAAAGCCAGTGGTGCAGTCAAGAGGCCTGAGTGACAGAGCTGATGGTGTAGAAATGTTTCTGAGTCTACGCCCTGACAATTAGAAGTGCTGAGGGCAGGAAGAGTTTGAGATGCCAGAGAGTGAATTTCCCCTTCTTCTACCTTTTTGTTATTTGGGTTCGCATGGATTGGATGATTTCTACCCACACTGGGGAGAACCTCCCCTTTCCCTCAGTCCACCAATTCCACTGCTACCCTCTTCCAGAAACATCTTCACAGACACACCCAGAAATAATGCTTAACCAGCTATCTGGGCACCCCTCACCCCAGTCAAACTGATACATAACATACATCATCACAAAAGGTACCCAAAAATCAGTTGCAAAAAATATGGAGTACAGAGTTGTTTAAAAGAAAACATTTAAATGAAAACATTTTATTAATACCTGTATTTTTCTTGAAATACACTTTATTGAAATGAGGTAAAACAAGACCCTTCACTGTCTTCTTCCTTCAACTCCTAAAGATAATGACTTATTTAGGATGGGGTTTTTCTTTTCTGACATATTTTTTATTATCCCTATTCAAATATGTGAGCATAATCACAAATATCTGCAATTTATCCTTTACCCCTTAACAAGACACCTTGGTCATTGATTCACGGCAGTTTATGAAGACTGACTTTATTCTTATTTTATTGCTGCATATTATTCCAAGGTATGGCTGCACTATAATTCAGTAGTGTCCAAATGCAAGCAGTTCATTGAAACCTCGTTTCTCTTTGTGACATGCAATGTGGGCAGGGATATCCCTGTTCTAATACTTCTGCTTACATCTCTGGAGGAAATTCCTAGAAAGGAGATCATTTGGCCTAAGAATATATGAATTTGGCATGGAAACATAGAATGATCAGATTTGCTACTTGCTTGGAGATTGGACTGAAAAGTAGCTCTCATTGGGCAGAGATAAAGATTTCTACCTATTTCCAATGCCCCATGTCTTCTTACTGTCTCTTTTCCTGAGCAGCTCAAGGTGTTGCTTAACCACTTCCTGACCACAATCATGCAGACGAGAAAACCCTGTCTGATCTTTCCCTGGAGCACTGAGAACTGAGAGCATTTTTGAAAGCAGAGCTAATGCTTCAAGTGAACTTTCTTCTTTACATTGGGAGTCAGCAAACTCTGACTTGTGAACCAAATCCAATAACCATCTCTTCTTGTACAACTCACGGGCCAAGAATGTGTTTTTACATTTTAAAATGGTTGAGAAAAAGATAAAAAGACAAATAATGTTTGAAGAAGCAAACATTGTCTGAATTTCAAATTTCATGTCCATATGTAAAGTGTGATGGGAATACAGCGTCTCCAAATTTTTCTCCAAATAATTCTCTGTGTTATTTCTTTTCTTCCTCAACATGTCTCTAAAGATAATACCGCAAATTAGCAAGGCTTATTTAAACAGTAAATTGCATTTTCCTACTTGCCAAGTTTCTGAAGGTAAAATATATTTTAAGAGAAGTAAAGAATAATGGTTTTAACTTTGGTCTGAAATTAATTTTGGTCACAATATTAGCACAAAGCTTAAGTAATCCAGAGCAAAAGAATTTTTTTTTTTTTTTTTTTAGTGAAGCAATAAACATTGTTCTAGTTCAACTTTTTTCCTAGAAAGCCTGATTTAATGTTAGGGTAGGAATCAGAGAAACTGCTACTCCTTCACATTTGGGGGTACAGCAAAACAAAGAATCATTAACTCCTTCCAGACTTGACTAGTCAGAATCTGAACTTCTGTGGAAAAAATCTGTTTCTAGTTCAGGGATCCAGGAAGGGCAGTGGATTTTTTAGATGGATTCCCTGGCTGTCTGGCCATTGCTTGCCAGATGAGAGAGGTAAGGGTTAGCATCAAATTTGCAGCTGAAGGAATGCTGGTGGTCCCATCCAGGTGGGCCGCCATATTGGCAGGGCTCTGTGGAGCACTGAGGTACACTAAGGTCAGTGGTTAGCTAATGGGGACAGAGCTTGGAAACTGGTGACTTCTTGAGAATGAAACTATTAAATCACTGTTCAAAGAATGTTCCCAGACCAGCAGAACCAGCATCATCTGGGACTGATGACAAATGTGCATTATCATGGCCCCACTGTAGAAGTACTGAATCAAAAACCCCAAGGAGAGCGCCCAGAAATTTATGTTTTAACAAACCTCTACGTGATGCATGACCAAGTTTAAACATGACATGAAATCCAGGCCTAATGGTTCAGACTGAAGGTGACACTTAAGAAAACCCACAGAAAGCATCTCTCTCAGAACTATCACAGCTGGAGTTTTTGTGTGTGTGTTGGTGGTTTCTGCTAATGATGACCACTGTTTATCACGGGTTTACTACATTGCAGGTTCTCTAGAACCTGAAAATAATAATGGCTAACACTCAGCATGGGATGTGTTCCGGACACTGGTTTAGGCGCTTTATTCTACGATCTCATTTAACTTCGAGAGCAATCTAATGCAGTAGGAACAGTCGTTATCCCATAATACAGATGAGGTAACTGAGGTACAGAGAGTGATATCCTTGGTGAAAGGTCATGCAGAAGGCAAACAGAAGACCTGGGAGGTAAGCCGGCTGGTCAGGCTCCAGGGCTCTCTCGTAATCACTATGCACCATCACTGGTACTCTGAGATGCATTAATTAATTGAATTCCTCTCCACTTACTCAGTGACACCCGTTAAGCAAATTTTACAGTTGAAAGATCAGAGCTTGAGAGGACAGCCAACATGTTTTCCAAATACCAGCTCAGTCGAGTCTCAGCTGGATTAAGACCCTGCCTGTCTCTCCCATGATGAGTTTTTGACTTATTATGTCACACTCTGTCACCGCCACCCCTGTCTGGCTTGGCGTTGGCACGTTGTGTCTGAATACCAGCAGCCGCTGAGTCAGAAACCATGCTTGACCCTGGCAGGGGGCAGCTTCACCTGTTCTCCAGCAGTACGAGGAACTGGCCGTACGGTCACCCCCACACTGGACACTCCCAGAAAGAACATTCCACACGAGCCTCCTTACATCTTGCTGTAAAATGCAGTGAAGGCAAGACCTAACTCAAGTCAGACTCATTTGAACAGAGTTTTCCTTAGTAAACAAATTGGGTGGGGTGGGAAGACATCAATTAGAAGATGCATTTAAATAATCAGAAACATGAAAAGCCCGGTGCCTGGAGGAAAGCAGCATGTTCCATTATCACTAATGAAGAAACACAGAAAATCCTCTCCAGGGTAAACAAAGCTCGAGATCCAGCACAGTTCGGTATGCAGACGGTCTGGCTGCTTTCAAGTTTGAGAACCCTGGACCCTTCATGCTATCAGACTCACGGCTTACACACACGTGAACTGGTACGTGTGACTCAGTTTCCAAAGCCTTCCCTTTCCCTTCTTGAAAAGGAAGATGATCAGACCATGTAGGATGATTGGAAGAATTTGCATTTTCAGTATGGAGAAGGTGCTGGTATGTGTGCAAATCCACAATCTGGGTATTGTTTGGACCTCAAGACAGCTCTGTGAGTAAGTAGAGCAGGAATTACAAACCCCATTTTTCAGATGGAGAAATGAGGTCTGATGGATACAGTATATGGTCTGCTTCTCCTGCAACTCCACTTCTGTCTAGGTGGCTTCTATGTACTGCAGAGACTGGAAAGCTAAAATCTCCATTCCTCAGACACCCTTGCAGTTGAAGGGTTGCAGAACTCTGGGGTTTAGGCTTTAGAATCCACTAGTTATGAGGACTCACATGAGATCTGAATTTGGAACGGCTTTACGTGGGGGAAAAGAGGCGTTCAGTTTGTGACAGAGTTGAGAGTGGATGAGACGTGGTTCTGGAAATAGCAGGAGAGGTGGTTGCTTCTTGGAATCTGGAACATAGCAAAGGTGGGGTGAGCCTGAAACCTTACCCTGGGAGGGGAGCCGTCCGAAGGCCCCTCTCCCTCACTCACGGGCGTGTCCATTCTCAGCTGCTGTCTTAGAAGTTCACTCCTGGAGGACAGCCCAAGCCTGCTCCTTCAGCCTCCACAGCAATTCTGTTACACTGGACTGCTTTATAGTTAATTCTTTCTTGCTTAATGTGAAGGGAAAGATTTTTCAGCTAAACTCCAGATGATACATTGGGGCTTAGAGAATTTACACCACCTGTCTTAAGGAAAATTAAGTGTTTGATGTTCCTGGTACTTTTTTTTCAAAAGTCCACAGATATTGATTCCTTCTCCTAACTTCTCCATTTTTTTTTCTTATCCAAGCCTCTGTTTCTTCATCTGTCAAATGGGATGATAGCATTTACCTGACAAGGTCGATTGTGAAGACTGAAAAGGATCATAGATATTAAATTATTAGAGTGCTGTAGACACTCCACAGATGATACTTAGTATTAATAAAAACTGACTCTAGATGTAGTGTCTGTATGTGATCGCTTAGATGAGATAACAAATATCCCCAAGTCCCAGCAGCTTAACAGAGAAGAGATCTTTTTTTCTCATTCACATGCATCTGTCTACCCAGGGTTGGCAAAAAGCTGCTCTGCTCCTCACAGTTACTCAGGGATTCAGTCCTAATGGAGCAGCCACCAGCACATGTGTTCAGCAATGAGAAGATTACACCGACGGGGCTACACTTACAAGGCAATGCTCACTTGGAGTGAGACAGGACACCTGAACAATTTCCCAAAACAGAACGCCACTCAAGCTCAAAGGAGTCAGGAGATGCAGCACTCTCCCGGGAAGCGCTGGAGCGTGTGGTGAGCACACAGAATGCAGATGTGGGGCGAGCAGGGAGATAGGACACTCTGCAGTGCTCTCGACGTTAACACACTTCACGATTGGTCCCGTCTCTCATTAGGAACTGATCTACCCTAAAAAGGCTGTGATAGGGTGTGGAAAAGAAATTAAAGGGTCTGTTCAGATGATCAGAAGAAAGTTTGAGAATAGAATCCCTTTCACACTCTGCCTTCTCATATCCCATTCTTCTCCCAGAGTCACATTATGTCACCTCCCCACTGAACATCCTCTAATGGTACCAGAAATAAAACTCAAGCCTCCTACCATTGTCCTTCATGGCTGTATTAGTTATCCATTGCTACACAACCAGGTATCCCCCAAATATGAGGGGTTAACCTAGCAATCAGCCGTTGCTGTCTCGTGTCAAGAATTTGGGTACATCTTATTTGGGCGATCCTGGCTCACAGGCTCTCATGCAGCTGCAGACAATGTCAGCTAGTGCTGCAGTGGTCTGAAGGCTTTGTTGGGCTAAAGGATACACTTCTAAGACAGCCCCCTCACACTGCTGGCAAGCTGGCACGGGTTATGGAGACCTAATTTCTTACCAAGTAGCCCCTCCCATAAGACTGTTGGACCGTGCTCATGACATGATGGTTGGCTTTGCCAACAGAGGCTGATTCAAGAGAGAGCAAAGCAGGAGTTAAACTGTCCTTTAGGACCCAAGCTCAGAAGCCACACATCATCATTTCCCCAATATCCCAATGGTTATAGGGGTCAACCCCACTCATCTTTTATGGGAGGATGTGAATACCAGGAGGTGGAGTTCATTGGGCGCCATCTTGGAGACTGGATACCATCATAACCAACCTCTCCGATTCTAGTTCCCAAGAACTTACTAGGCTTGTCATCACATGGCTTCCTTTCTGTTCTTCCAACAAGGGAATCTGGTTCTGAACTCAGGGCCTTTGCCTACTCTTCAGGGACCCTTCTCCACATCTCTGCTTCATCATAACCTGAGGATATTGGCTCAAGGGTCCAGTTCTTAGAGAGGCCTTCCCTGAGCATCTTGTCTGATGTAGACTTCCCTCCCCACTCTAGGCCAACCATCAGCACATCATCTGACCTTTCTTTTCACTTTCTGAAAATCATTTCAATTACTCATTGGCTGATTTAGTTTCTGTCTCCCTACTCCAAACCTCAGACTCCCTGAGAGCAGAACTAGATGGGTGCAGGGAACATTCCCTCCATTCCTCTGAGGTTCTTTGTGGCGGCTAGTCGAGCAAAAAAATTAACCTCAGACAGAGTCACAGGAGAAAAGACTAAGCTCAGCAACATACGTATAGAGAATTTACATGGCCGTACATGTTCAGGTAAGCGGGACAGACCAAACACTCATCTCCTGTGCTGTGGTGGCAGGAGAGAAGAGGGAATGACTTTATATGTGTGACACAGCCTTGCCATGAGATATATGCTGCTCAGTAGATAGGTCGCTCTGATTAAAACAAGAGGGACGATGACTCCCTAAGTATCTACGGGAAGGGTAGCAGCTTCTCTCAAGATTTTCAGGTCCTCCTTTAGGCCTTAGATCCACATATCAAGGTAGCGTGTATTGGAAGCAGCCTACTCTGGGAACTGGAAAAGGCCCCTCTGCACACTTGGAGAGGCCCATCCCACAGGGCCTTCCCTGCTGTGCTCACCACTGCCCCCCAGGGCCTGCAACTGAGCCTGGCACCTGGTAGGTGAGCCCTGTTTGCCTAGGAAATGAGCACCTTGGGCCTCTTGCAGGGAGGTCCAAACTCCTCACATTTCCGCACCCCTCCTGCAGTCCCTGATCTGAAACTGACCCTGGGTTTATACCCAGCTCCTGACCCCCTGTGGGCACATTCACTGCACCACCCGGGAGTTTGCAAAGCCTGGCTGTCCCTCTGGAGACAGGAGCAGAGCAGCACTGGGGCTGCTGGCTGAGAAGCTGCCTGGCTTCTGGCTGCCTAAGCTCACCTTCCCAGCCCAGAGGCCCTTTTGGTTCCAAAGGTGATTATTTGAATGGGGCTCTTTTAACTGCACAGCAACAAGGGCTTCTCCGCAGGGGACCCATTAACTCTGGCCTAAATGGGAGTCACCTGGAGGGAGTGAAGCCCCAGGGACCATTGTGAAAGCTTTAGCCAAGCATGGCGCCTCCTCCATCACTGCAGTTTCCCCAGGCAATTAAATGGGCAGCAGACAAGACTGCACACTTAGCATCTCCAGCCTTGGTCTCTGAGGCTGCTGGCGGCTGTCAGGCTGCTTGCAAATCAACCACCTGCCTGCCAGATCCTCTGCCTTCCTCATGTCCTTCCCCGCTGCCTTCCACATATCTTTCTTTCCTCCTTCCATCCTGCCTCCTTTCCTTCCTTCCTCCCTTGCCTCCAAGTATCCTCCCTTCCTCCTCCCTTCCTTTCATGTGTCCTTCCTCCTTCCAACCCTCCCATTCCTTCCTAACTTCCTCCATTCTTTCCATGTTTCCTTCCTTCCTTGTCTTCCTACCTTCCTTCCATATGTCCTTCCTCCTTCACTCCCTTCCTTTCCTCCTCCCCCCTTCTCCCTCTCCCTCCTTAACCAAGGACCTTGTAAAAGGTTACGAATTCCCCACCAGCTCACAGCTCCCCATCTCTGATCCCAGGCTATTGGCTCCAACCTCCATCCCTCTCTCTATCTCCTCTGCCTCTAAACTCTGAAATATTGAGGTGACCTACTTTTCATGTACAGGTGGGGAGGTGGAGCCAGATGAAGGAGATAAGTAGGCAGAGGTGTCCAGCTGACCAGGTACTGCTGCAGAGATAGATGTTCAAAGCCTGGCCCTTGGGCAGTATCTGTGCCCCTAGATTTCTCGATCTGGTGCCCATTGGACCTGTCCTTTCTGCACTAAACTGAATGGAAGTTGGGATTTCAGCGGCCAGGGAGCTATGTTGTCCTGCATTCAGTGAGCGCTACCCCACTGTGTTAAGTAACATGCTCCCATTAGGAATGTCCCTGAGCCCTTTCTAAGTCAAAGGTTTTGCACACATGCTCTCATTTGAATCCTCCTGAAGCCCTGTGAGATGGAGATGATTTGTGCCCATTTTTCAGATGAGGAGACTGAGGTGCAGAGAGGTTTAAATTGTATTGTTTCTCAGATGACCAGAGCTCTGGGAAATGAGAACTATGATCTCCACTTTCTGCATACAAACCTGAGGCTCTGGTGAAGGTCACACAGCCCTTGAGTGAGAAGTGACTCAGCAGCCATCCCCTGCATGTGCTGAACAAGCAAATTGATACCATTTGCAAAACTGAAAAACTCATTTGCTAGGGGAGTCATTTACTCATTCGATGAGCATTTCCTGTGCACCCATCAGAGATTAGACTCAATGATGGTGTGGTAAATTCGACACTAGTCCTTTTTCTTTAGCCTTGTGAGTTTACAGTTTCCGCCACTGGGAGAGAGTCCTTGGGCGCGCCCCTGGAATCTGGGGTGATCTGGAGACTTCAGGATACCTTACAGCTTCTGCTGTCTGTGGAACCTTCAGAACTCCACCAGAATGTGAGCTGATCACCGGAGGCATGAAAAATGAACAGCCCTGTGCCACATGTCACCTTAGCCAGAAGACAACCAACCCTCAGAGAGAGACCTGCGGCTGTGGGGACTGAGCAGAGTCAGAGCCCTGCCCCCCTGAATCTACAGGCCTGAGATAAAACTCAGTGATTCTCAGGCACCAGCCCTGTTCCCTGGGGACTTGTGAGATATGCAAATTCCCAGGCTCCCCTTTGAACCACTGAATCATAAACCGAAAGTGGAGCTGGGTGACTTTGTTAACAAGCCCTCCAGGGGAGTGTGCTGCATGATAAAATTTAAGAGCTACTAAACAAAATAAATGGTATTCTTTTTGGCCACTAAATTTGGGAGTGGGTGTTGGCTTGTTACCCGACCGAAGCTCACTGAAAGAGATGTGAAAAATTAACTTACCAAGAAGTGCCCTGGTGGAGCAGCAGTTAGTCAGTCACCTCCAAAGTTAGTAGCCCACACATCCCTGGGTTTGAGTCCCAGGTCTGGGGGAAAACAACCAGTGTGAACAACGAAATGAAAAAAACAGAGGGTTTTTTCCTTCTCCTCTCTCTGCCTGCCTGCTTGCCATCATTCTTGCCTTAAAAAAAACCCCAACAACTCATTAATGCCCTTGAGATGCTTAAAGTACAGTAGGAAAGACAGCATAGTCTTAAATATTAAAAGTCTGGGCGCACCCTGGTGGAGCAGAGGTTAAGTCGATCGCCACTGAAGAAGTGAGTCCCAGCTTCCTGGGTCCAAGTTCTTGCCTCGAGGGTGGGGGCGCAGCCAGTGTGAACAACTAAAATGAAAACAAAAATGAAACTGTTTCTTCCTCCTCTCTCTTCCTGCCTGCCTACCCACCTTCATTCCTGACTGTACCTTTCCTTTGAAAACAACAAAACAACGTTAAAAGCCTGTCATGTGTCAGGCCAGGTATTAAACTCATAAACCCATATCAGATTGCATGATAATCACCACCACTCATATTTAAATAAGTGCCTACTATGTGCCTGGCTGTGAATACTTTTATTATTTAGTGGAATTCTTTGAGGTTGGTGTTATTTTGCAAATATTTATTGAGATAACTTTGATTTACAAAAGAAAAGGGCACGTCTGTGCAGGTTGCTGATCAATCATATATACGGCAACACGCCCACTCAATATTAAATCACCAAAGGTTCCCCACCACTGCTCATTGGACCCCCCACTACCACGACTTACTCCTCCTTCCCACCCCCTTCCCCACCAGTAACCTCAGTTCTGTTGTCAGTGTCCAAGGTTTTTGTTTTTTATACTCCACCTATGAGTGAGAGCATTGGTATTTGTCTCTCTCCTTCTGACATCTCGTTGAGCACCATCTTCTCTTGCTCCATCCATGATGTCACAGATGACAGGATTTCGTCTTTTTAGGGTGCTGTAGTATCCTGCTGGGATTCGCTCCCGGGAACAGGGGAGAGGAGGGTGGTGCCACCGGAGATTGAGAAACTCAGAGAGAGAGATAGGAAGGTCTTGCAACTGAGAGCCCTGAACATTCTGCCTTCCACTTATTTGTTGAGTTCATACACGGTACAGAATTGCTTGAAGGAGCTTATACAAACATGGATTTGCTTATGCGGCCTTTTGTTTTCGCTTTTCCATGGTGGCCTTTGCCCAGTGCTCCGGGCCTGGTGCTCTTTGATGTTCTGCCATCTCCCATTTCGTCCTTGCTCTACTTTCTGCCCCCCTACTTTCTTCCCTTGTGTATATAGATCACAACTTCTTTATTCCTTCACATGACAACAAGCACCGAGGTAGTTCAAATTCTTGGCTATTGTAAATAATACTGCATGGGGTGCATCTATCTCTGCAAATTGGTGCTATTGTGCATTTTTGGGGCAAATAGAAGTGAATGATGAAACTGCTTGGAATTTCCATTCTTAATTTTCTTGGGAGTCTCCATGTTGCTTTCCATAAAGATTGTACTAACTGACACTCCCAGAGGTTGGTGCTATTTTTATGTCCATTTTATGGATGAAGAGACTGAGACCCAGGAAGAGAAATGTACCGCTGAGGTCAGTCCAGGCAGTGGCAACATCAGGATTCTGACTAGAGGTTTCTCAGACTCAGGCATCTGTGCTCTGAATTGCTGTGGATCCAAACCCTATGTGCTGTGGATATCCAGGGGGAGAGCCCCCAAATTTCACTGTGGTGTCATGAGAAGTTGAATGTCAGAGCAAGTCCTCGGGTGGACACCGAAGGCCAGGCAGGATCAGCAAATGTAGAGACAGAAGAGAAAAAGAACTCCCATGGGAGGGAACAGCTTGAACAAAGGTGAAGGAAGAAACAAACTTTAGGAAGAGCATGTAATTTTATCGACAGGAGAGTCAGGGAGACACTGTGGCAGAATTTAAACTTTAGAGCATTACACAGAACCGCGTTAATAACTTTGTTGGGCACGAGGTGTGGAAAGCTTCTTTGAAATAATAAATTATCAAACCCACCATCAAAAGAATGTCTTCTGAATTTTGGGTCGTGTGGTCTCTGAAATGATTTCCCTCCACTATTTGGCTAGAAAGAATTTGAAGACAGACTTGAAAGGGTGGGGAAATAGTTTGTTGTTCTGGTTGAATCTCTCCCCTAATTTTTTATGTAGACGTTTCTTTCTTGTAACATTGAGAGGGCATGGTCTTTCTCTTTTCGTCTGTTTATCAGCAAAGGATGCTTACTTGAGTGAGCACCTCCCATGCACTCAGCATCCTGCAATGTTTACCACAAATTAAGACACCGTCCCTGTCCCTGTTTCCAAGGAAATTAGTCGTCCAAGCAGACAGCAAAGTACCTAGCACTCATTCTAAGGAGCATTGACAGCGGAACTGAAAAATCAGTGTGGCCTGGAGAAAACATGAAGACCTTCAGGCAGTATCAACACTGGAGGAAATATTTCAGTTTCACACTGACATTTAGCGTGTTAGGATCATTCTTAGTATCGCTTATCCAATATACTCTTATCCAATATAGAAAAACAAAAGATGACCCTTTGCCTAAAATTTTCTTGCCATTTTTTCCAACCTGAAATATCAAATTAGTTTTACCCATCGGATCAGTTTTGAAAAGGATTTTGAGCTGCTTCCTCACTCAGAGGAAATGAGAGCTGGGACCAGTTAGTGATGTCTGTCACAGGTCTGGGTGGAGCCAGGGAGAACATCCCACAGGTGTGGCTTCTCTCTTCTCTGTGTTCCTCCGCAAATTATAATAAAACATGTGTTTCCCTGTACCCAACTAGCTGAAGTCTTTAACTGGGCTTTAGGCTTTGCTTTTGACTGTTAGAAAAGAGACACAGAAGAAAAATCAAACATATAAAATATTTGGAAAGAAAATATTTGGGTACATATCAGTTCAGTTAGTTAAATCTTAAATTGTTTTAATATAAATTATTTTTATTGAGACAGTGCATCATAATATTACATAGAATTAAGGTGTGCATCATAGTAAATTCACATCTGTATATCACATAAATAAAGTTGACCACCTTTTCAATTTTTCCTTCACTATACAATTAATCCCCACTACCCAACTGGTCTTCTCACCCTCCCCCTTCTCTTCCTGCAAACATTTAATTTATTTTTCTTGATTAAAGGTCGATGTTTGTTTGATTTAGTTCATCTCTTTTCTTGGTTTCTCTGTATATCACATATGAGGGATATCATAGGCTGTCTGTCCTCTTCTGGCTAATCTCTCTAAGCAAAATTCCCTCGAGGTCTGTCCATGTTACTGAAAATGGCAGGGTTCCATCTTTTTTATGGCTTAGTATTATTCCATTGGGTATGCAGACCACATCTTCTTTATCCTCATTTGTTGATAGGCACCTAAGTGGTTTCTTGCTCTTGACTACTGTAAATAGTTTTGAATGTCCAGCCCTGTCTTTTCTTCCCTACTTTATTTGGAATTTTATCTTCTCTGATAGAAGTATGACTGTCCCCGTTACTTATATTTTAAATTGATAAACTGCACTTTATTTAGAATACTGTAAATGGATCCTTTCACATTTTGACAGGTGATCTTGAGGTCCAGAAAATTCCCGAATAACGAAAGAATAAACTGCATATCTGTCTAAACACCAAGTTGTGTTCCATTGAGAGTCTCTTTGCATTAGGAAGGAAACACTCACTCGAGGATACAGGTGTTTGCCACAGTAGTACTAGGTGACTCCAAAGTGTTTAATTCTAATTAACTTTCGATAGCTACTTTAGGTTTTGGAGGATAGAAATCGGGAAGGGAAGTGGGTCGCACGGAGAACATTTTTTTGTTTTTCCTGATTCAACCACAATAGCAAGAGGAATGGGGTTGGAGGTTAGGAGGAATTCTATGTCACACTACTCCAGGAGGGGCCATGTGTAAGAGCCATTTGCAACAGTGTCTTTGAAATCCTTAGTGTTGAAAAAAGTGTAAGGTATTACAAATTCTACATTGATGATATATTAAAATGATAATATTTTGAATATAATTGATTCTAGTAAAAGCAAGCAGGGTTTCCTGAAGGAGATGACATTTGAATTGAGTCTTAAAGGCTGGGTGGAGTTCAAGTGGAATATATGATTTGTTCGGGGAGGGGGGAGCCTGGCTGGAGGCTCGAGGGTGTAAACAGTCAGAATCTGGCGAGAATGGTGCGTGGTTCACACATGAGGTGCTGCTCACACAGGCCAGTGGTGCCCTGCGTGTGCGTGGCAGTCAGATCGGGAGCTGCTGTACTCAGGGTGCAGGACCTCATTTTGAGGGTATCAAGGAGTCGATGAAAGGTTTAAAACGTGGGTCAGATTTTCCATTTTTCTAAATTACTCTAGTGAGCAATGGGAAGTCAGTGAAAGATTTTGTAGGAAACAACAGAGCCCTTCCCTCCTTTATGCAGAGAGAAGGGGGAAGAATGAGAACAGTTAAAGAATGCCTGAGGCTTTGCTTGCAAATGGCACCGAATGCGGAAGAACCTGGAGCTGGAGGTGAGTTTTAGGTGCTTCATGGAAGTTTGAGAAAGCTGGTGAGATTCAGAAAAGTTGCTTTTACACGACCTCAGACTTGGATGTTGGATTGTGCAAAGCTTTTTGAATTAAAATTTGGTGAGAACACACCATCGAGAAACTGAGCTTAGCATTCGTGTTCTAGAAGGTTTATAGAAACACTGCGTAAGATAGCCCTGCTGTGGAGCGAGCCTAAGTGTGTCTTATCAGTAGGCTTGATGAACACTCAGTCTATCCATATAATACTATATTAGTACATGAATATATTAATGATTATAGGTTATTCATGGAATACTATGCAGCAGTGAAAATAGACGTAGGAGAGCTAAATGCAAGTAGGAAGATGAATCTAAAGCTCATAATACAGAGTAAGAGAAGGATGGTGTGAAAGAATACATATAGCATAGTTCCATTTATGAAGACCTATGTATTTGTAGGTCATAAAACTATAAAGGAAGACAAGAAATGCTTTAAAATTATGGGGGACAGAAGGGTCATAATGAGGGTATGACTGGGGAGGCCTGGAAGGCCTGGAATGTTCTGTTCAATGACCCAACTGGTAGTTTTGTGGATATTTGCTTACTACTAATTTGTCATATAGAATATTCATGTTTTTTCTCTTACGTATATAGTCCATAATACAATGGTCTTAAATATAGAAGAGAAATGTTGATAAAATTTATCAAAGTAGTAACTAGTAATCAGGGGAAAGGTTTAGGACAGGAAAATACCACTCGTGTAGCAAAGGATTTTATGTTTATAAGTCTTGCTTACATTTTGTATGACATTTGCTCCTACTTAGTGATATATTTGATGATCACACTTACTTCCTTGAGAATTTATACACACTTCAAAAGAACTGTGGGCTCCATAGTGTGACACAAGTCTAGATGCTTAAGAATCTCTGCTGCTTTTCTCTAAAAGTCCAGACCAAACAACAGATGTTGGTGAGGACATGCAGAAAAGGAAACATTTTACACTGTTGATGGGAGTGCAGATTGGTGCATCCCCTATGGAGAACAGAGTGGAGAGTCCTCAAAAGTCGAAGATGGAAATTCCATATGATACCTCCATCCCATTTTGGGCTATTTACCCAAAAAATACAAAAACACTAATGTATGCACCTCCATGTTTACTGCAGCCCAATTTACAACAGCTAAGGAGTGGAAACTATCTAAGTACACAACATCACATGAAGAATAAAGGAGATGTGTTATATATACACAATGGAATACTATACAGTCCTCAGAAGAGATGACACCCTGTCATTTAAATCAACATGGATGGAACTAGAGGGGATGATGCTCAGTGAAACAAGTCAAAAAAAGAAAGATGCCAGATGATGTCACTCATAGGTGGAATGTGAATATTAAAAAAGAAAAGAAAAGAAAAGAAACAGATGAAACAAAACCAACACTTAGACACTTGCAATAGAAATGAGGTGACCAACAGGGAATGGGACCGAGTTGGGGGAGGGGCCAAGTGATGGCAGAGCCCACTGGACATTGCTGAAGAACACTTAGTGACTTAGTGATGTGGTGGAGGGCAGGGTATGTTGACATATGTCTTAGAAATGGGGAAACTGCACATATGGGAAATCTACACATGAGTTTATTTTAATGTGTAAAATCAAAGTTACTGCAATTAAAAAACAATTTTTTTTCAAAGCAGCTCAGCTGTTTAAACTATGCCAGGAGACCTGGATACTACCTGGGGGCAGCTCCATGAATTCCAATGTGCAGTGCCTAAGAAGCTCTCCAAGTTTGGTCTTGCAGGTTCAGACTACAAAGTGATGACAGAATCAGAGCTCTGCTAGGAAACGACATATATGTTTGCCTGACATCCCCAGGGAGAGGGTGCAAAGTCACCCCCACTTGTGAACCATTGCCCGTGAACAGCGCTGTCCGGTATTTTTCTCCTCCCGCGTAAGGAGCGTCAAGTTTCTGTGTGGGCAGATTGTGCAAGATGACACTGGGTTATTGAATGGATGTCTTTCTTCTTTCCATCCCCTGGTCTGAATATAAACGTGAGGCACATATGTAATTTTAAGCTTTCTAGTAGCTACAGGACAAAAGGAAAAAGAAACAGGTGAAATTGTTACTAATTTTTTTTTTTTAAGGCAGGCAGGGAATGAAGCATAGCAGGCAGGCAGAAAGAGGAGAAAGAAGCATTTTTATTTAGCTGTTCCCCCCGATCTTGGGTCTTGAACCCAGGTCATTAAGCTGCCTATGGACTGCTCCCCAGGTGTGGGCTGAACGTTTGAGCCACCTGGGTGCACTGTGAAATTATTTTTGATAATCTATTTTGTTTGACCCATTAATATCCCAAATATTATCTTTTGGATATGTAATAAAGAGAAAAATTGACATACCTTACACTTTTTTCAACACTAAGTCTTTGAAATCCTGTTCTCTCCACTCAGAGCGCATTTCATTTTGGACTGGCCACTTGTCAAGTTCTCAGTGGTGCCACGGTTCATGGCTACCATATCCTAGAACGTAAGATCCACGGGGATCAGAATATTTGCCTGCTTTTTTGCATTACTGTGTCTTTGGTGCCTTATACTGCGCATAGTGCATAGAAGACCCTCAGCAGATATTTTATAGTAACGTAATGACTATCCAGTTTTCTCTGTAAGCAAGAGAAGGGCATGCTTCTTTGTGCAGTTTTATTGAGGTAGAATTGTCACACGACACTGTTTAAGGTGACAGCAAAATGGTTTGATATATAGTGTGAAATAATTACCAGACATAATGTAGTTAATATCCACCAAGGAAGGGCATTCTTACATGGAACGGGGCGCTTTATAAGCAGAAGGACAAACCAAAGCAGGTCAGACTAATATCCCATCTGGTGAGGACTGAAATCTTGCTCAAGATGAAATTCATAAAACCACCACTAAGGAGGCCAGTTTGCTGTTAGGTGGATTAAGTGTGTGGGAGGAGCTGACACACAGGTATCGTTTCCTGTCTGCCGTCCCCCGCACTCCCCAAGAAATGCTGACTTGTCCTCTTTTAAGCATCCTTCCCTGTCCTACCCCTCCCCGGAATGGGGTTTTGATAACCAGATCATTGTCATCTTTGGACAATGCTTTTTTTTTTCCAGGCCTCAGAGACAGACTTTTTTTCTGGCTGTCTGGACGAAAATAGATGGGCTTGCGGTACCTGCATTTGAGACTAATTTTTTTTAATTGGCTAAGAGCACGATCTCCTGTGTACGTGGAGGCAGTTAAGTGTGTTATTAAAACGAGATGGTGCTTTGCTCTTTACATATGACATGCTGATGCAAGCAAAGCCGCCACGAAAGACACAACGAGGACCTTCTCTCAGCAACTTTCCCCACCTCTTCCCCCAACATCTTGATGTGGTTTCCAAATTAGACTCCCGGCCCTTTCGGGTCTTGCCTCAATTCGTTTTTTTTTTTTTTCCTCATGGACTTTTTTTCCTCCTTTCTGCCATCCTCCCTGGTATGGATATGAAAAACACATACAGATGACTGGATTTTTTTTCCCTTCAGCTCAAGAAAAAGAAGCTCCTCTGTTGGCAGGGTCATGAGAGGACTCTAACGGTACTCGAGCACAATGTTTTTTCATCAGGAAATCATCTACCTTACAATGGGATTCTCCCTCTTGAACACGTTGACCGTTTGGCCCGTGTTTCTGTCAGCACATCTGCTTGGGAGATGTGTTACATAGCTGTTGTCTCCCTGGAGGATGAGCAGACACATTTTTTTCTGAAGCTCCTTCGAATGCCAACCTTTCGGCCATTTGTACCTGCTGACAGCCCAGGCTTGTAGTCTCTGGGTAACATGGCTCACAGAAGATTAAACTTCAGCTGGACCAGAGGCACCAGCACCCGTCCTTTTCTCTTTACTCTCTCCTAGAAGGGAAAGGCAAGATTTAAACTCCCCAGTAAGGACAAATCAGTGGCTTTCTGAGTTACTGTAAGGTAAGTGAGGTCAGAGCATCCTGGTATTTACCACAGCCAAATGTGGGCGGCCAGCAGAATCATGGGGACAGCTTGGAAAGAACATAGGCTCTGGTTCCAGTGAGCATGAGATGAGTCCTCTGGCAATACTTCTGGCAACAGGACACTTATTTCTTGGGAAAACCTGTTCCCATGATTGAAGTGGAATTTACCCAGTTATCTCTGCCACGGGGATGGAGACTAGACTCAGACTATACTCAGCAGAGGGACTCTATCTGCTGGTTGCTGACTGAGTCAAAAATGGGCATGTGACCGAAGCTGAACCAATCAGATATCTCCCAGAGACTTTTGCTAAAACTGGGAAGAAAGACACCTATGCCCTCCTGTCTTTGAGGAGCGCTGGTGTGAAGATTGTCAGAACGGAGCTGTTTTAGCTGTCGTTTTATCATATGGGGAGCCTAGGAATGAAGTCAAATGAGAAGAGAGCTGGAATAAAGAGACTCTTGAAGGTAGCATTTGAATTCCTATTTCTAGTCAAGGTTTCATAGTTTTGTAAATAAATCCTCCCGATTCTTTTTTCTTTTGCTGAAGCTAGTTTCAGTTGAGCTTCTATTCTTTTCAAACAAAACCATACTTATTAACACACTGATTGGAGTGATTCTCAGGAGCACTCTAATTGAAGACACTGAATTCTAGAGAGTCATTTCTTTAGAATGCATACAATTCCAAGGACTTTTAAAAGTGCTGATTGCTGGGTCAGAGACTCTGATTTAGAAGGATGGAGTCCAGGAATCTGCATCTGGTAAGCAGTCCAGGTGATTCTGATGCAGTACCACACTGGGGGCATCACAGAATTAGAACATCTTCACAGGCCACATGTGCATGATGCAGGAAGATGATGGTTGATTGGGGGTCCGCTTGAGCCGTAGCTCTGGGATGGGTTCTGTATTTGCTTCATCTAATCCCCAGAACAGCTTAATGAGGTCGCCCCCAAACCAGAATTTTAAGGTACCTCCCATTAGATTTACAAAATGACTATGGATTGAAGTAAAATAGCACTTCCATTCAAAAGAGTGGAATCAAAAATCAGGTACATAGATACAAGAAACAGAAGAATCTGCAAGTTTTTAATGACTTTCCACAGGTCAATAATTCCGAGGACGCATGTAATCAGGAGAACTCAGTTTCTTAAATGAGACTTACTGGACAAGAGAAAAGAATGCATCTTTCAATAGATGGAATCATTAGCAGGTCTGAGTTTGAGTAGTAAATATTAGAGTGTAGACTTTGACAAATCCTCATTACATCAGCCATGGGCTGAATCATCCTAATTTGTGAAAACTTGGAACTGGAACTTTTAAACTTTCTGGTTTCTTTTTTAAAAAATACTCTTAAGAATGATTGAGTTCTTTAGAAGAACCTGAGATGAGGATTCGCATGCAATTGATGTATTAAGGAAATGCTTGCAGGAGAAATCCACGAGGGAAGGTTAAGAGGCTAAGCAAATGTGGGATTTTAGGCAAACTTCTGCTGAGGCAGGGCCTCTGGTCTGTTTCAGAATTTGCTCTGATCTGAGGCAGGGGAGCTAGCTCTTCATAATGTCATTGACCGAGGTTCTGAGTGCTTCCAATTCAGAACATCCAAGCAAATTTGCTGCCGCAGCCTGAGACAGTTCTTTTCCTCTGAAGACTGTGTATGGCAAAAGCATATCAAAGCAGGGAAGGGAAACAAGCGATGTTCAAAGGGACCCAAAGGGACCTTCTGGGGCATCGACAGTGCCTGGTCCAGCAACGGATTTTGTTGCTGACTTGACAAAGTCTCTAGCATTTTAGTTCATTTCATGACAACAGTGGATGATAGACATTAGTTTGCTAACAGGATCCTGAGCAAGTTTCAGAATGCAGGACTATGCAGCAGGCTTGAAGTTGTTTTCTCTTAAACGTGCCCAGATCTTAATATTTTTAGTGCCCCCGTTGTGCATAAAATAAGCATCGACTTTTCTTTTTTTGCCATTAATTAACATTGTTCCAGTCAATAAAGTGAGTAAGTTGAAGAATCCACATATTTTATGGGACTCAATAAAGCCATGTCTGATGAAAGAAAACTCCTGGATTTATTAAAAGGGTAAAAGTAAGACATGCCGTAAGAAATCAAATAAGAAATGAAAAACAAAAGGGAAAAAAAACTCTGTTCCATGCACTGCCTAGAGATCACTGCATTCTAGTGGCGTGTCTTATCTATTTATTCCTTGATTTCAACACTGTGCATTAAATTCTTTTTAATTGAGGTAATAGAAACTTACAGCAACATATAAGACTTAGATGCACAGTCTCACTTGTCATGAAGTATACAACACACCATGTCCACCTCTAAATGTGTTTTCTTTTTTTGGCTTTAGCCCCTAGCCCTGGGTCTGGAAACTCAGGCCATTTTACCCACCTGGGCCACGTGGGTGCGCCTCCCCACCCAATTTCTCATCGTTCCTCCATCACTACCCATTGGACCGCCACAACCGTTTGCTCAAAATCCTCTATCCCTTTCCCTCTGGTCACCTTATATTGTCCATTGCAGACTTGGTTTTGTTTTGTCTGTCCATTTGCTTTGTTCCCTTATATTCTACAGATGAATGAGATCATCCAGTGTTTGTCTTGCTCCATCTGACTTATTTCACATAGTCCAAACCCCTCTTGTTCCATCCATATTGTTGCAAATGACAGAATTTCGTCTTGATATAGAGCTGAGTAGTAGTCCATTGTGGGTTCATGCCACATCTTCCTATTCACTCATCTACTGATGGGCACTTAGGTTGTTTCCATTCCTTGGCTATTGTAAATATCATTGAAGTAACCATGAGGGCTGTGCTTTCAACATTTTAAAAGACAGAGTCAAACGCTCCCTCTCCTGTCCGGAAAATGATGGTGCTAGAGTCACAGACTCTCACCAACAGGGATCAAGTACCCATTTCCTCAGGTATTTTAATCTTAAATTTAAAACAAAATGTTGTCCACATATATAATCATATGCATTGAATTGGCATCAGATGCCTAAGACATAGATAACATCGTTCTGCCAAGTTTTATCCCTGTCAGTATAATCTAGCTTCGAACATGATCTCGTTCAAGCTAAAGTTTGAGTCATTTCCCCCCTGACATCTTAAAGTGCACAATTCACCATCTTTTAATACATGCACCGTGTTATGCTCCCGTCATCACTGCCCAGTTCCCAAACCTTCAACAAGATAATCATTTGACCATCTGCGTGTGGGGCTGTGAGCACTCACTGCTTACAGAACACATCTGAACTAGAAGTGATCAGCATTGAGATCAGATGTCTGATCGTCCTTTTTCTTCTGCGTTAGTTTCTAGAATGTCCTTTCAATACGTGGACACCTGCCAAAGGAGCTACTCTTTTGAGAGAATCTCTGTTGACCTGAATAATTTTTCCACACTAAGCTGGGGGCTTGGGAAAAAGACAGCACGGTTCACTCAGCTGACCTGACTTCTAGCCCCGTCTTCCGCCTCATCATGTGGCCACTCACCCACCAGGGCTCCTGGACTTCGTGCCTGATTTGGTCAAAGTCAAGTCTCTATCAGTAGAGGAGTTGGGAATGGAGCTCAAGGGGTTGTTGAATTGTTTGAAGTTCTTTCATTTCATTTCTGGGTTTCGTTTGCTCTCCACCCATACCTCCCTGATGGCAGTCTATTTCTCCCATCCTACCCCTAGTGCCTTGCTTCACCAGCCTCTCCAGCCCATCTGCGACTGGAATGACTGAACTGTATGTCCACGTCTCCCACTTATTGTGGAAGCATCGCTCTCATATCTTTCAGCAGCCCCATGGACCCTAGCTCAATACACGTTAGCCGAATTGAATCACAGAAATGTCGTTAGGCCTTTTGTTGCTAGTTAACGAAAAAAAAAAAAGGGAATTGTAAGGAAAAACATGGATTCGTATTTCTGGGAGGAAAACCTTCCTGTCTCAAGATTACTTGAATGAAAAACACCAACAGATGCTCAAGTTAGCAGAGGTATAAGTGGATTTTAAAAGGAAGATGAAAGTCCCACCAAACCCAAGAAGATCTAAAACTCTCACTCTCTACAAAGAGAGGTCCCAGGGAGCTGGAGTGGTAGGTGTTTAGGGGTCTTGCTTAGAGTGATTATTTTTGCTTTCAAATTTCAATTCATTGAGCCCCTTGCATGGGCCAGAATGATGAGAGGTGATGGGGATGCAGCCGTGAACAAACTGGCACAATTCAGGGTCCTTCCGAGCAGGTTCTAGGCAACGATGCCATGGACTCTCCACCTCCATGTCCCTCCACCCTTGTTTCTCGTTCAGGTTCCTCCGGGGAAGTCTAACTGGCTTGCGAGCAGCATTACCATGGGTGGGCTCCTCCTGTGTCAGACATCTGGGGCTGAAGAGGATCCAGAGGGGAGCAGGCGCCCACGTGTTTCTTTCTTAAAAAACATCAGCTTTGTTTGACATGATATGCAAATGTTACTGAGTATTCATTTCATGGCCTTTAAGGTGCCCGATTCCCAACATGACTATCAGAAAGAAAATGCTGTTTTGTATGATGACGGTCGTGTCATGTGCTGCTGTGGGGAACCAGAACAATTACTGCTTTAATTTGAAAGAAAGTTCTGTCCAAGCAATTAGCTCTGTCCGTGGATATTGCGGACACTTTCTGGAGTTGGGGACCTTAGAGAGCCCTGGATTTGCTGACCTATTTTTCCAAGGAAAGAAACCGAGGCCCAAAGAAGGCGAATGATGGCTTGGTCAAGGTCAAGGCTATGTCAGTAGAGGAGTTGGGAATGGAGCTCAAGGGTGGCTGAATTGTTTGAAGTTCTTTCTTTTCATTTCTGGGTTTCGTCTACTCTCCGTCCATACCTTCTTTGATTCCCTTTTAAATATACTGTAATCAGCTGCTTTTCTTGAACAGTTCAGGCACTAGATGCTTAAAGCAAGTATGCAGAAGTGTACGAGGAAAGTCATTCCCCTCCTCTAGTCCCTGTCCCTAGAGGCCACGATTACTTCCAGTGCTGTTTTCCAGAAACAGCCCATAAATTCTAAGCAGCCATGTCTTTTTATTTTTGCTTTGCTTCTTTTTCTTTTTACTGTCTTGAAGATTGTCTGATATATGTATACATTTCTTTATATCTGCAACATACATGTGTATATTTACAAGAATACAGCATGTGCACGCGCACCCACACACACACAAACTCATCCTGAGGATCAGTAAGACGGTAATGCCTAAACTGAGTTCCACCTGCTTTTTAAACTGCTCATTCTTTTTAACCACTATGTTGTATTCAGACATGAAAGCACTATCATTTATTTAGCCAGTATCTCACTGATGGAGGTTGTTTTCAACCCTTTGGTATTACAATGTCATAAAGAGCACTTCTCTCTCTTTCTCTCTCCCCCCTTCCATACCCAGCCTCCTCTCTTCTCCTCTATCCTGCCAATTCATGTAATCATGGAGCAGAGAGACAAAATGTAGTATTTGGTGGCGATGTCATGGACGACTAAATATGGAAAGTGGAGGCAGAATATCTTGTAGCAGGTCAATGAGCTAATTTAGGCAAAAATGGAAGGAAGGTAGATGGACTTTATTGGAAGATCTGAGAATTATCACACAGAACCTCCAAATCTCAGGAGCCAGAAAGCCATCCTCAACGTTGTCAAATCTCTTGTGTCTCGTGTCTGTTTCTCAGCTCAGACTGGTTGGCTTTTTCTGAGTTCTAGATGTGTGGTGCAGACTGGATTAGTCAGCATCGTGATCTGCATAAGATGCAAGTCTGATTGTGTTTCCCCTTACCGGACATTTTCAGATGAGGTGTATCAACTATAGAAAAAGAGTTCGAGCTACTTAGCAAGACACTAAGACTCTTTAATTTGACCCCTACTTAACCTTCGTCCAGTCTTTTCTGCAGAGATGTCCCAAGTTCTGCCACGCCCCAAACCACAGAACTGTTCATTAAACAAGTTCTTGTGATTTTAAACCACTATATTTTTTGGGTGATCTGTTACATGAAAAAATTAACTGATAAAATCTGTACTTCAAGGCATTTGAGCAGAGAGCCACAGGTCTGGAGAATAATCGGGTTGTGTCTAGTCTCAGCAGATTCCTAGGGATACACCTAGTTATTTTAATTAATGTAGTTACTGAAAAACACACATGACCCCCCCACTCTGAAAAAAAAAAAAGAACAACTCATATTTTTAGTTGGAGGGACTTAAATTATTCAGATGATTGCTTCAACCTAGGACTTTACTTGTGAACAAAACCTACTGTGAGATTCTGAAATTAGTTGTCCCAGACCCTGGGATTCAATTATATTAAAATTACCAAAAATTGGAGAGAACAGGTGTGCTAATTTTCTCCTGCTAAGATATATTGTTAAAATACCACAAATCCTCCACCGTGCTAAACAGAAGTCTAGTATCAACTAGCTTCCACCAGCACTTAAAAAGTGACTGGCAACACAAATAGACTGTACAACAATTAAAAGAGGTGCTTATTGAATGCCATCAGTCTTTTCTTGATTTTCTCTGTACCAGTAATAACTTCAATCCATAAGGGGACTGTTCTGTGAACTAGCTCTGAGAACGACTTTTAAGGAGGGTCCAGGAAACGTCATTCTGCTGTGTTTCTGAGCAGGATGGAAATTCTGGAATGCCTGCATCCCATTGGTATGTTTGTATGTAGATGTCTATAGACTTTTAAGACTGCTCACATGTCAACACTCTTTCCTGAAAGGATAGAACTAAACATCCACCTCTAAATTCCCATTGGCTCCACATCTATTTCTGCTGCAGTGGCAGCCCCTATTTACCTGGGATGTTGGTATATCACTGCTGGGAATTCCTTGTTCGAAAACCATTTAGAGTTTCAAGAAGTAACTGCAGAGCATGAAACCAAGGACAGGGCCCTCGGAGCACAGGGTCCTGCAAAACTGCACAGATGGCAGGCCCATGAAGCCTGCCTGATTCTGTATTTGATCACGCCCTGGAGATTCTGAGGTCCTGGAGAGCAGGAATCTTATTGCTGTCATCTGTGTCCCCAGCTCTCAGTTCAGTGCCTAACACCTTGCAAGTCCTTCAGGGTTGTGAGATGACGGGGACCTTTTATTAGGTGTCACCAAGGTTCCAGTCACAGTGCGAAACACTTTAGACAAGGTCTCATGTTCCCAGGGAGAGGCACTATCTTATCCCCATCTTATAGATGAGGAGAGTGAGGCTTGGAGAGGCTTGCTGACTTATTCAAGGCCATTGGTCTCATATGGGAAAGGACTAGGATTTGAATATTGACATAGCTCAGTGGTTCTTAATTTTGCTCCCCACAGGATATATGGCAATACTTGTCAATTTGTCACAGCTGGGGAGGTACCACTGGCATCTAGTGGGTAGAGAATAAGGATACAGCTAAACACCTTGCAATGTACAGGTCACCCCACAAGAGAGGTCTATCCACTCCAAAATGTCTGCATCGCCAACGTTGAGGAACCTGTCCTGAGTGGGAAACCCATGTTTCCTAAACTTAGTTTTCAGTACCAGAAACCTCAGAGCATGTCTTTATTGGTATTTCTTTAATAAGCTCTAGAATGTATTTATGATCTTTCTTAAATGGACTTGAAATTGATGTACTTAAAAGAACTAATTACATGTTAAACATTTATGCCTGTGAAGTCATGTGCTTGACAAGTCATTATTTTTTTGTGAACTCACATTGAGATAAATACAGAACAATTAAAAAGCTTCTTTGTTGGGGTACCACTGAAAATCACCGCACATACCACCTCCAGCTGGGGGAAACGTACTTTAGACTCATTTCTCGTCTTCTGTGCTGCTTCCCTTTTCTCTTCAGAGTAAGAGGAGAAAACATATCAAATCAGCAGGTTGCTGGAGCCTGAGCGAGACGATAGCTACATTTGGCTTCTGCTGATGGGAGGTCATGGAGAGGGTGTGACCCTGAGCTGGACTCTGGCAATAAGAGGCTGATGCCCTCCCCTGTCTTTGCAATGCACTTTCTGCTCACTGTCCCATACAGGCGGTCATTGCTAGGACAAGACTGGAGAGAGCAAGGTGTTATTGGACTAGACTAATATGTGATTGAACCCAGTTAAAGCCTCATAATAAACTCTGAAGAGTCAGGGAGGGGGGTGTGCCCTCACTGCTCAGGCGGCTGAAGTCTGGGGTCCTGGAGCGGGATGGGGGTGGTTTGTGACCTGGGGCTGGAAAGAAAAACCAAAATGAAACAAGGAAATAAAAAGTACTTCCTCCCCTCTATTCCTTCTTGCCTTCCTGCTTTCATTCCTGCCTGCCTTCCTTTCTCTCTTTAAACAAATGAAAAAAAGACTCTGGCCCATGAGTCTGATGGTCCTCTGATCTTGCAACCACTCAGGATAAATCACGAATGTAAATCTGACTGATTAAAACTGCTACCTACTCATCTGCAGGAGTTGGTCGTCGTGCCCTTTTCCAAGGTTTCTCCTCGCCCTCTGGGTACAAGGTCAATGTTCAATTTCACCGCAGAACTCCTGAGGTTGTCAGGTGGCAGAGGAACAGCTTCTGTTCCATCTCTTTCTCTCTCTCCTTTAAAAATCAAGGTTAACAGTTGCTAAGAAACGTCTTTGAAACCCTAAAAGCCACCTGATGAGGACAATGCACAAACAACTCCTTGGAGCGAGGGCCACAGTACATAATCTAATTTGTCGAGCTGCTTGTGGACAGTGCGTACTGCAAGTTCTGGGAAGCACACGTCTCTTGCTCCCTTCCCTGATTGCTGGGGAGTACCATTGCATTTTCCTTGTCGCATGCACTGCAGTCCGACATGATGAAGAAGAGAGCAAATGAGATGCTTCTTTAGATATTAAAAGTGCTGTGTTGTAAATAATAATGTCATCATCTTGTTCATAGAAAGCACTCACATGAAGAGCTGCATTTTAATTTCAACACATTTGCATGAATTCATTTGGGTAGTGGTAGGGGGAGGCGTTGTTGGATGATGATTTTTCACCTTCCATGAACTAGCCAGGTGCTTCAACTAGAAACTTCAGAAAATCCCTCTCCCAGGGACTCTGAAAGAAAAACCTTTGCACCTACAAACTCCAAACAGGGGCTCTCTCCCAATAATCACACAGCTATGAGGAGCTACTGGTGCTATTTACTGACTTGATATCTTCAGAAGAAATTGACTTTTTTCCTTTGAAGAGTAAAATAAAGTAAGATGAGTCCTCCTCCTTTGAAACATTTTTCAAAGGCTTGGGAAACAGTCTTGGGCAACACTCCAGTACTTGGCTGTGGCAGCCAAGCCAGGCAGGAGTAGGAAGGGAATTTGGGTGAAGTTCCTGGGGATAGGAGCTGAAGACTTGAATCATTGGCAAATGAGCCAAGCAGGGTGGCTGGGGCTGGCTTCTTCCGAAGCTCCTTGAGCTCTTCTTGTCACAAACAGGGGGCAGTCTCTGTTAATTAAAGCCAGAGCAGCAGCCAGAGGGAGACACCTCTGAGGACCAATCCCTAATGTCTTGGCCACAGGCAGTATTTTACAGGGACTGGAGGCAGATTCTGAAACAGCCTTTTCTCATTGTATCGCTTTGCTACAGTTTTTTTTTTTTTTACCCTTTGAAAAAAATCAAATTTAGAAGTGACTTAAGTCCCTGCCTCCCAACTCTTGGGGAAAAGGTGGCTGTGACTTCTTTTTATCAGGTCCCTGCCCTCAGCACTCAGCCTTGATGCTGCCTGGGAAGCCATCTGGCTTGGTGGGGTGCGCTGGGGTGGGGTGGCCAGAGCCTCCAAGCCTGGCTTTCTGATTTGCTGGTCATGTGACCTTGGCAAAACCCTTAACCTGAGCCTCAGTTTCCTGGGCTACAGAAAGCCAGCTGCAGTAACTCTTTCCAAATCTAAATCAGTGTGCAGAGCTGCCCAGTCCTTCTGCACGCCAGGAAGGCAGATCACCCATCGTCTCTGCCTTCTGTGTGCCTTTCTTCTCTTGGTTTAAAACAAGGTCTTGCTTAAAAGATGGTACAGAAAGAACAGTCTGGAGCTATTTCTTGAGTGCCTCCTCTGTCCAGCATTATTCTAGGTGCTGGAGATTTTTCAAGAGTCAAAACACCTCCTATCATAGAGCTGCATTTCAATGCAAGGAGACACCAAACAAATACACAATGCGCTATCAGGTGGCAGTCTGGAACCCTGTTTTGGAAAGCACATCTGCAGTGGTTAGAACAAAGGCTCTGGAGTCACCTCTGTACTGAGTTACCTGGGCATTTGGGTTACTTTGCTTTGGGCCTCAGTCTCTCCCTCTGTTGTGTGGGCTGGTGACATTTCCCCAGGAGAGTGGCAAAGGAGATCAGTCACTGAAGGGTTCAGCAGATATTCCCAGGCTGTCTGCGATATGCCAGGCACTGCCCTAAACTTCCATGAGGAGGTGATTTTAGAAAACAAGCTCAGTGGGCATGTTGCAACGCTGAATAAATGTCAGCTCTGCTGAGCTCTCAGACACCAGTGCTTGGGTTTGTAGAGACATATGCAGTGGCGGTGTGTGTGGGTGGACAGACACACCACACTGTCCTATTTGGGGAGCCCCTTTATAATGAATCTGATGAATCTGGATTGAATTAACTCATGCATGGTCCAGCTGGGTTTGGGATGCCACAGTCTTTAATTCAGTAAGTCTTCTAAGGCAGGTGTGCCCCTGGATTTGTGCTCAGTGATGCCCTGGGGTGTTTCTGCTGGAACAGGGTCATTCTTTGCAAGTCTGGCAATACCTTAGGTGGTGTTTCTTTAAAGAGAATAAGCAATTACCAGACTCCTTCTCCTTCTCCTGAGAAAACTCACGAGAGAGTCAACTCCCTACACCCCCACTATGCTTTTTCAATTTTTAGGGGACCCCAGTATGTCATTTTGCAACTTCTTTGAAAATGTCCTGAGAAGCCCGTGACTGCAGCCAAATGGACAGGAGAGGGTGGAAACATCATTTCCCCACAAATCGCCTAGCCAACAGCACAGTGTATACTTAGTTAATGCAATTAAAACACAAAACGCAGGGGCGTGTGGAGATCTAAATTTGGTGGAGCAGTTTTGGTACAAATCCTGTTTGGGGAGTCAAATTCAAGCGGAGAGAGAAAGCGGTGGGAGAAATGGAAGAGGGCCGGCGACTGGCTGGAATCGACAGAGAAGAGGGCAGATTCTGGAAACCAGACCGGAGGCTGGAAGGCAAGGGAAAAGGGCCAGGCTCCACAGCCCTGGTGAGGGTACCCTGGGGGCTCGGCGGGGACAGGGGACAGGAGCCAGGCGGTTCCGGAGGCCTGCACCGCTCCTGGTCAGGCAGGGAGGGTGTCTGTGGCAGGTTGCCCAGGCGTAGCGCTGCACCCGATGTGGGTGCGCAGAGACGACGCAGCCTTGTGCCCTCCTGTGGAGCTCAGGGGACGCTGCGAGGGCGAAGAGGGACAGAAAGTGGCAGGTCCCTGGGTTGCTGGGAGAGTCCCCGGAAAGGACCTTCCGGGACTTGGCATTGCTCGGCCTAGTCCGCTGCTCCTCCCCACCCCCAGCGCTTCTATAATATTTAGTTAATCCCTAGCGCCTCTCCGGGGGTGCTCACCCTGGGCCCAGGGGCTTGCTACTCCTACTTGCCAGCTGGGCCTCGGTCCTCGCCTCCACGCCTCGCCAGCAGCGAGTGGAGCCCTCTGATGGCGAGCCCGCTGGAGGGCGCGGATCCGGGCAGGGCAGGGCGGGCCGCGCACCTGGGAGTGAGACGGCGATCCTGCTAACACCGCGCCCCAGTTTGTCTGTGAGTCGAATCCATCTAGGCAGTCCCCAGTCCCAGCGATTCACCCCTTCCCTGGTGGACAGATTCCAGCCGCAGTCCCTGCGCACGCACCCCTGAAAGAGCTGCGGGCGGAGCCGCCTCTGCGCGCTGAACAGGTCTGAGCCGCGCCTCCCGCCCGGAGAGGGCGCGGGAGGTCCCGCCGCCGTCCTCCACCTGCCGGGGAATCCGAGCAGCTACTCCAACCTCCCAGGCTGCCTGAGCTCGCTCCTCCCCGCCGGCTCGCTCGGCTCAGCTCCGCACGCCCCCCAACTCGCGCCCGCCCGCCCGAGTCACCTCTCTCCGCGCCCCCGCCCCTCTCGCGCTCGCGCCCGCACCCCGCCCCGCGCCTCCTCTGCCCGCCCTCTTCCACCTCCCCCTTCCCTCCGGCCCTCCCTTCATTCCACAAGTGTCGCTTCGCTCTCTCCAGCGCACTTGGCGAGCTGGAGAGGAGACAGGGATCCTGCGAGCGGGCGCGGGGCGGCGAGTCCAGAGTCGCCCGCCGAGAAGAGGCGCGGACACAGCCACTCTCCCCTGCTCTGCGGCCCCCGCATCCCCGGGGACCAGCCGGACCTGCACCCCGCGTTGCCCCCGCTCGTCCTCCCCCCGCCCGGCCCGGCGCGCTCCTCCCCGGCCGGCCCCTCGGCGCGCGGCGCGCTGGAGGCGAACGCGGGCTGAGCCGGGCGCAGTGGCCGCGGACCACCGAGCGCCCCGCGTCGTTCCTGCATGTGCGGCCCGCGGCGGCTCGCAGCCCCCGGCAGCAGCCTCGGCAGCTTCGGCCGCGCCTCGAGAGGCGGCTGCAGCGGCTCCAGCGGCGACCGAGCGGCCGAGCCCGGGCTGGGAGACACGATGCGCCGCGTCCTCCGGCTGCTCCTCGGCTGCTTCCTCACCGAGCTGTGCGCTCGCGTGTGCCGGGCGCAGGAGCGAGCGGGGCACGGGCAGCTGGCGCAGCTGGGCGGCGTGGTGCTACTGGCGGGGGGCAACCGCTCCGGGGCCGCCTCCGGAGAGGCCCGCGAGGGCGCGGGGGTCTCGGACGCGCCGCCGACCCGGGCGCCCACGCCGGACTCCTGCCGGGGCTACTTCGATGTCATGGGCCAGTGGGACCCGCCGTTCAACTGCAGCTCGGGCGACTTCATCTTCTGCTGCGGGACTTGTGGCTTCCGGTTCTGCTGCACGTTTAAGAAGCGGCGACTGAACCAGAGCACCTGCACCAACTACGACACCCCGCTCTGGCTCAACACCGGCAAGCCCCCCGCGCGCAAGGACGACCCCCTGCATGACCCCACCAAGGACAAGACCAACCTGATCGTGTACATCATCTGCGGGGTGGTGGCCGTCATGGTACTCGTGGGCATCTTCACCAAGCTGGGGCTGGAGAAAGCGCACCGGCCCCAAAGGGAGCACATGTCCAGGTGGGCTGCCTCCCCCCTCGCCCTCCCCTCGGGGCGCCGCTCTCCCTCCTCTCTCCTGTCCACCCTCCCCCAGGCAATGGCGCTCCCCCCACCCCAGCCTCCTCCCTAGGAGATGTCACCCGGGAAGCCAACTTCGGCTCGGAGAGCGGAGAGGGGGCGCCGGGCTCCGCACAGGTGTGGATCTGAGCGTGTGTGTGTATGTGTGTGTGTGTGTGTGCGTGCGTGCGCGTCTGGTCTCTTCGACCCCCCACCCTCTGGCCATCCCCTCTCGCGGAGGATTGAAGCGGACTCGAGACACCCCGCCTGGGAGCTCGTGGCCCCGAAGTCTTGGGTTTTGGTGAGGGGGCCATCCCTCGGATTCCAGATACGAGCCTCTAAGTAAACAACGGCAGGCGAGCCTGAAAGGGAAGGGGGGCGTGTGTGAGCCCGCGCGCGCGTGTGAGGGAGGAGGGAAGGAGTGTGTGCCGCCTGCAAACTCGTACGACTCGCGAAAATGAGGCGAGGGAGGAGGAGAGCCAGGGGAGGCGAGAACAAAGCCTGGAGCGGCCGCCTCGCTCTCCCGGAGGTGCCAGGTCCCCGCAATTGGGACCTCGGCGGTGCAAGCCCCTTGCCCCTTTCTGCGGTCACCGTCTCTCCCCGCCGCTGGCTGTGATCTCCGCCGCGCGCGGCGCCCCTAGCTCGGCCAGGTTGGTGCGGACTCCCAGGGTCCGCGCCCCCTCCCGGGCTCCTTCACCCCCTACGCTCTGATTCGCCAACTTTCCCGTTTGCCTTATTCATTATGCAAGTCCCAGCGCGAGCAAGTCGCAGCAGATGGGAGAAGGCAATTGGGGATTAATGGAGCTATTTGCCTTTTGCATTTTTTAAAAGTGTCTAAATGGATTCGCACAGCCCAGTAACTTTGGAGGCGCTGGACGCAGTCGCGAGGACGCAGCCCCCGGCCCCGGCAGAGGCCCGGGCTCGGTGTGGGGGTGCCTGCGGGCTGGGTAGGGTGTGCGGGTGACTGGCAGCCAGCGCACAGCTGGATCGCTCGCGTGCAAGCTGTAGCCTCTTTCCTAGTATGGACCACGTAGTCGCCAAGTGTGCCCCTTCACCCCCCCCACCTCCGCCGCGGGCCTCTGTGTGCGCGTGTGTAAGCACGCGCTCCATGCGCCTGCCTAAAAAATCTGAACAAAGAGACCCACCAAAAATAGGCGAAGGAACAGCACCACCTCACTAGTAATTATTTTCTATTTATACGCAGAGTATCCGATGATTTTTTTTTTTTTTTCCACCAGAGGGGAGGGATTGGGGAGGGGGAGACCAGAAGTTGCTCTGGGTTGGGGTCGCCGGGGAGGTGTGGACGGGGGGAGAGGTCTGGAGCCTAGGAAATCAAGCTCCGAGGAGACTCGGCAAACACTGACCTATAAAAGAGTACGGCGCTGGCCCCGCCCACCTCCTGCTCCTGTGGGTGCAGGCTGCCCAGCTCCGCCAGCGGGGTGCTTGCGCTTCCCCGCAGTCCACACCTCTTGCCAGGATTCCTGGGGTCAGTGTTAAGGGGAGGAGGAGAATCAGAAGCTAGCCTGTGGCAGTAGTGTTGGTCTGGGGAGGTGCACCCCGGGCTGGTTAAACTGCCTGGCATCCTCCAGTTATTGCCTCTGCAAACCCTTTCGGTGCAAAGCGGTTCTTAGAGGCACCTCCGCGGTGGGAGGGGGGAGGAGGGAGGGGAGAGCTGGGGGGCGGGGGGAACGGAAGGAGGCTAGCTGCTGGCCTCCCGGAGATGGGTTTTTCAGGTGAGCCCTCACTCCCACTGGCACCTAAGGACCCAGCAGGTATTCAACTTCCCGGTCCTGCCTCCTGGCAGCTCAGTGGGGGGAAAAAAACACTTCAACTTGGGGGCTCCCAGCCTCATTCTTTTGCAGTTTTATCCGGAAAGATCCACTTGGAGGTGAAATCTAGCCTTCCCAGTACCGGGGTGGCAGACTAGAACTCAGCACAGCGCAGCTGTAAACATTTGGGAAATTTCCAGAATGGAGCTCCCCAAAAGAGCCCCTGAGGTACAGCGTTCAACACTGTGGTGGCGTCTTAGAATCATCTGGAAAGCTTTTTAAAAACATCCTGTTGCCAGGGGCCCCGCCCTGGGCGATGTAAATCAGAATCTCAAGGGTGGGGGTCCTGAGCCTGTGTACTTTCCTTCAGCCTGTCATCCTTAAGGAAAAGAAACTAGCCTTCGCGGAGCTCTGTCCTGGGTGCCAGGTCTTGTTAGTTTTGTAAATGTTCTGGCTCCTAGTTTTCACAGCTGCGCTATGAGACAGGCACAATCTGAATTCTGAATTCCGACAGCAGGATGTCCTGGCTCAGGCTAGGTGACTTGGTCAAGGTCACCCAGTTAGAAACTTGTGTCCTCCCCAGCCCCTTAGTTTCACCTGCCAGGGTGACACCCTGGCACATTGAGTCAGCACCGGAATTTGGGGGTGCTTCCTTAAAATGTACATTCTAGAGTTCTAGCCCCAGATATTAGGAATCAGTGGGTCTGGAATGGGTCTCAGCATTCAGGGCTCAACAACCTGCTTCAGTGGTTCCTATAAAGTGGTCTTGGATTTGAGAATATTTCACAGGGTTGGGGGACAGATGAATTCATTCAAGGTGACTGATTTGCATTCTGTTGTCTGTTTACCCGCATAGATGGCTTTTTTGGTGTATTTCTGAGGTGTCCACTGCCCCCAAGTACCCACCTAATGCCTCAAGTGCTCCTTCTAGGACCCCAGCCTGCAGGACGGTGGGTTCATTAGCTTCTGCCCATGGGGCTGGGGAACCTAACCTGGGTGGCTGCCTCCCACGCTCGACCTCAGAGAGGCCACCTGATGGGACTTCACGGGGAAATTAGCCCGCAGTCTTTTGATTTGCTGTGTTTGGGGTTTCGAGCGTCCCAAGACGGGATCTCTTGTATTTTGATCTCATCTAAAAGAACCTCCTTTTCAAAGACGTGTGGCTCCCACGTCACAAACTCTTGATGATCAAGTGCACGGGAGTATTCCCATAAGGGCCCTGGGATACCTGGGCAGGCCGCCTGCTTCCTGGCTGATGAGAACTGAAAACAGGAGGAAGACAGTGGTCCCTGAGGGCAAGGGGGCCTGATACCTGCCCACAGGCTGGGCCAGCACCACACTCAACTCCATTCGCTGAAGAACGGTCTACAGGTGACCTTATGGTTCCCAAACCAGACACACGTTTTCTTTGGTTCTCATAGTATTTCTTTTTAAGTTATTTTCTTTTTCCTACAATTTCGATGATCAAACATTCAGACAACAACAAAACTGGAATGGATGATCAACGAACCCCCCTGTATCTTCCATCTACATTAGGGCTTCTCACCCCACACTCCAGACACTGGGGGCTGGGTAACCCCTCCCTATGGGCGGGGGGGGGGGGGGGTCCTGTGCTTTGCAGGGTGTTGGCAACATCCCTGACCTCAACCCTGGAGGTAAGCGGTAGCTCTCCCCTCACACCACCGCCCCCCAATGACTGCAAAATATGTCCGCAGACATTGACAAATAGCAATTAGGGACTGAATCACCCCCAGTTGAGAATAATATAGATAAAACAATTATTAGTATTATGTCATATTTTACTTCTCTTTCTCCCTTCCTCTCTCTCTCCTTCCCTTTCCTCCCTCCCTCTCTCTCTCCCTTCCTTCTTTCTTTCTTCTTTCCTCCCTCTCTCCCTCCCTCCTTCCCTCCCTCCCTCCTTCCTTCCTTCCTTCTTTCCTTCCTTCTGTCTGTCTTTCCTTCCTTCGTGCCCCTATCTCTCCTTACTTCCTCTTTCCATCCATCCTCCATCCCTCCCTCCTTCCCTTTTCCTCTTTGTTTTTCTGCTGATGCATAAATTGCAGATAGAGGATGTGTTGTCCCTAAACCCTTCAGCATGCATCTCCAGAGATGGAGGATGTTCTCCCACAAGCTACAACTCCACCGTCAGCCCTGAGAAAAAGAAAAACAGTGCTGTGATATCAGCCAACATTCACGCATATTAAAGATTTCCCAGTCATACCAAACTTGTCTTTTTTCAAACCAGGTGCCGGTCAAGGCTCATGGCCTTTGGCTGTAAAATCTCTCTAGTCTATTAGATACAGTGTTAAAATCAACTAAGAACCAATTGCCAGCACATTAAAAACAGGGAGATTTCACATGCAGATCTAGATTTCTGATTTTGTAAGAGACGCTGGTGGATGTGGCATCCAGGACTGCATGTCCACAGGCAGCTATTGCTGCCTAGCGGCTGCCCCCTTTAGAAAGCTCTCGGGTTCATCTGTCACCACTCCCACCCATTTCACTTAGTTAAGTTTCCTGCAGTTCGGAGAGAGGCAGACACACTGATCTTAACAGCATAGGCTCAAGTCAGGTGTTCCAGACTTGATCCCAATGAGACCACTAAAGAGCTGTGTGACTTCGGAAAAGTCACTGCACCTCTCTGAGTCTGAGTTTCTTTTCTGTCAAATGTGGTGATGATCTCTGGGTGAGAGGCTTATGGGAGGATTCACTGAGACTGGAGGTGGAATTTCTCAGCATAGGGGCTGCTGTATGATCACGGCTGGCAACTATCCTCCTTCATCATCACCCTTGCTGCTGGAATTTTCTACACCTTCTCTACTGAACGGGGTGATGTTATAGTCTGGGACTCGGTGCCCAGCCCTTGCTCTGCTGTGTCTATGTGGTGTGTGACCTTTGGCCAAGTCTCATAACCTCTGTGAACTAGCGATTCATTTAGCAGTGGGGCGCATCAGGGTGAGAATACAAAGATCACGTCTGGCTGCAAAGCGTTGACTAGGTGATGCTAAAGCGCTGTAACTGGTTTGCTCTTTTGCATAAGATGTTGCGTAAATTCTCATTTAATTTCATGTCCCTCCTCCACGCGGTCAGCCTTATGACCATCGGCCCTTAGAGAGAGGCACGCCTTGATTTCCAAGAGGATGAACGAGCTCCTGGTGAGCGGAGGAACTGGATGCCACCGGACTGCACTGCCTTGGAGCACAAACATGCCTTCAGTCTTCTTGTCACACAGCAGCGCTCTTGCCCTGTAAATACCGTGTGCGTTGGTTGGGGCCGGCGCGAGGAAGATAGGACTAGGATTGTCTTCTTCAGCTGCCCCTGGCAGGACTGGCCCTCTCGGCAGAGACCTGGGTGAGAGATGACCTGGGCGCAGCAATGTATGTTTGGAGCCCTCCACCTTGAGACCAGTAGAGAATTCATGTCATCATTTTGCCCACCTTCAAACAGAACCAGAAATCCCAGTGGCAAATTACATAGCAGTGATCTGGTGGCTTCCAAACATACTTGGAAAGAGCTGGAGTTCCTTGTAACGCAGTGGCATCAGTGATAAATGTCCCTGGCCCCTTGCCTTTTTCTCTCCTTCCTGCATCCCTTGCTCCTCCCCTGCTTCGTGCATGTGTGTGGCCCCTCCCCGGGGCTGCCACCAGCTCCCGACCTGTAGAAGTTCATGAATATGCGTCCGCTTGGCCCTGGAAAAGCCTCTAAATTGTTTTTCCTTGCAGGATCGGTTTGTTTCTCATGGGACACTGAGCTCTAACATTTAAAAAATCCACTTTATTGGAGTACGATTTACACAATAAAATGCACACATTTTAAGTGTACATTTTGCTGAGTTTTGCTGAGTGTCTACATCTGCGTAACTGTTGCTCCACAAAGTTCCCTCAGGCCCCTTGCTTTTGCTTTCTTGAAAAGCCAGTGCTGCTTCCTGTGCAAGAGGAAAGGCTAAGGAACCCTCTTCAAGTGATTACAAGTCAGAATATAGTTTAGACTTTGGGACCCCTGGCGGCTGTGAAACAAGATGCTGGCGCACTCTGAACTCTGTTCGGAAATGTTTGGGGTCTTTTATTTGCTCCCTCTGAATGGAAAGAAAAGGGATGCAGCCTTTACTTTTTGTTCTGCAACTGTGCCAAACTCACTGCCACC
This sequence comes from Solenodon paradoxus, assembly GCA_004363575.1. Taxonomy (NCBI): domain Eukaryota; kingdom Metazoa; phylum Chordata; class Mammalia; order Eulipotyphla; family Solenodontidae; genus Solenodon; species Solenodon paradoxus. The sequence continues at coordinate 360,921 of RJWH01001063.1, forward strand.
TGGGAGCGCTTGTGATCATTTGGCTCCAGTTCTCTTGCCTTGAACTTCACGTGGCTGGATCTGCCTCATCCTTCAGGTCTCCGCTGAGACGCCGTCACCTCCAAGAAGCCGTACCTGACCACCCAGTTTCAGTTGCCACCGCTCCTGGCCCCTTCAGCCCATCCCTCTGTGTACTTGCTTCATTTCACATTATAGACCGAAATTAACTTACTTATCTATTGGTCTAGGAGTTTATTACCTGTCTCCTTCCGTTACTGTCCACAGCGCAGAGCACAGGGACACGGTTGTCTCTTCCGCTGCTGTGTCCTCAGTGAATAGCTCCTGCTTGGGCCACCTGAGTTCTGGCTTCCCACATCCTGACTGACACGACAGAAGAAAGTTTCTCATTCATTCATGGACTCATGTGTCCATTCACCGCAGAGATCTCTGTTGAGCACCGCGGTACGCCCCGCTCTGCATTGAGAGCTGGGAGAGGACCGTGAATACTACACACACCATCCCTGCCCTCGGAGAGCACGTCAAATGCTAGGAGCCAGGGGATATATAAATAGATCCACAAGTAAATTACCACTAGGTTGAGCCTCAGGGGGATGTCACTATCCGATCATCTTTGACCTCAAAAATGGCAATGTTTCCATATAATGCTTCCGAACTGGGATGAGGAAAAGTAGTTTCTTCAGTCAGGTACTGCGATTAGCCAAGGCTTCTATCAACACCAGAGTCAATTGGAGATAGATAAATGGATAGATATTGGTATGAGTGATCATGGAGGCTGGCAAATTCAGAGTCAGTGTCCCAGTTTGATTCCGAAGGCCAGCAAGCCGCTGCAGAATCAGAAGAACGGACATCCCAGTCCTTAGGGAGACTCTCTCTTCCTCAGGTTAAACCTACCCCGCCACCCTCGTGTGGGCCTTCAACTGATTAGACGAGGCCCACCCACATCACTGAGGGGCAATCTGCTTTACTCAGCCTCTGGATTCAACGTTAATCTCACTCAAAAGACGCGGCCACAGACACATCTGGAACAATGTTGGACCAATGACCTGGGCGCCCCCGTGGCTCCATCGAAGCTGGATGAACCGTCACAGCACCTTTAGGACCCTGCTACTTAGAGTGTGACCTGGGAGCTGAGCAGAATCTCAGCCTCTGTCTCTGACTGGCTGAAACCACCTGCGTGTTAACATGGTGCTGAGGTAACGGGAATGCATGTTCAAGTTTGAAAGGCAGAGGACGACGTGCCACAAATCCATGCCACATCCTCAGGTCTTTGTTCGCCTTGAGCATTTACTTCCTGCCACTGTTATAATCCATTCATTTTTGGACACATCCCTCTTGGGATGTGACTTTGAGCCTGCATCCCGCAGAGGCACGTTTGTTTTTAGTAACAAGTGTTTGAACCCACCCGCAAATGATGAAGACCGTGAGGAAGCAGACGTACACAGTTTAAACCACTGAGGGTGGAAACACATGAATGCAAATATGTCACTAATCACGATGACTTCATGCAACTGTTAGCTAATTTCTGCAAGCGTGATGTATGTGGAAGCTGCATGTCACCGTTAATAAATCCTACTGTGACGATTCCTCACGAGCGTTCTGCTTATTTTTGTGTGACTTTTTTTTGATCTGAATTGGCCATCACTTCTAACCTGGTGAGAGAGGGCTGAAGAGAAAGGAGAGTTGACGCCACTGTTTCCTTGTGTTTGCTCCATCCCTGTTTTCTTTAGGCAGTGATTTGGTTCTGGCGGATCAATTTAAGCTACCCCTGTGTCTAGTGATGGCTGACTTCGTTAAAACTAGGTAATTGAATTGCATTTCCCTTGTAGGGGTGCACATTTCTGCAGTAACTGCATTTCAGGCTATTTCCAAATGGTGCCACTCTTGGTCACTCTCTTTTGCCCAAGATTCCTGTTGCATGTGACCGTGGGACATGGGTTTTTGAAGTGAGGGCCCCAGCATCAGTCCACTTACTACATCAGTTACTCATTTTCAATTGAAGTAGTACTCGTTTAGAACGTTACCTAGGTTTCATGTGCACAGCATTGTAAGTCCACATCTGGACATACAACCTCATGCTCATCACCGCATCTCTCACCACACACTTGACCCCTTTTATCCATCACTGCTATTATGTCCTGGTAGCCTAAGCGTGTATTTCCAATGACTAGTAGAACAAAACAAGACACAAGTGCTGACAAGGGTGTGGAGGAAAAAGAGACGCGCCTGCACTGTTGGTGGGAAGGTAGATTTGTACATCGGTCTGGAAAACACTGTGGATATGTCTCCACAAATTCAGAATAGATGTGCCATTTGATCCATACTCACTGCTGGTTATTTTTCCAAAGAATAGGAAAACACTAATTGCCCCCTTGTTTATTGCAGCTCGAGTCACCATTTCATTAGTAACTAAAGACCCTGCACAAAATTTCTCATGTTTCCTTCCCCCTGCCAAATCCTCCAGTCCCTGGGGTGAATGAACTACCCTTGAAGACTCTTTGTTCACCAGCAGGACATCCCCAGCGGTCTTTGTGTCCTCTGCCTGCCCTGGGGAGGGCCGCCATGGGGCGCCTGCTGGCTTGTCCTGAATGCTGACCCTCGGGAGCAGCCCCGGGGATCTGCAGGTGGCCGCGCTGACCAAGTTCATGTGGTCATCTTGCTGTCTTCCCTAGCCTTCGGAAAGCCTGCCATTTCAGAATTTGGAGGGGAGCTCCTTAGAGAATCTGGTGAAATTCTCTCCTGAACAAATGCACACACTAAACTTCCATTCAATTCCACAGAGGTTCAGAGACCCCCTGAAGATCAAAATGAAGAACCTATTTAAAGTGAAAAGAGTGAGTGATGATTGGGAGGCATTTGCTCTTGGCTTCAAGTGTCCCTTCCTGTGCTCTGGGCCTCCATCCCTGCTCACTGAGCAGAGGAGGAGCCTGAGCCCTAGTTCAAAGCCATTCTCAGCGGGGTTCCAGCAGAGTTGTACTCCGTAAGGGGGCATGATTGAGCCCCCTCCCTTAGAAGGCACCCACTTGGTTTGTCACGGTCCAGCTTTACTTGGCCTTCTTGCTTGTTCCTCAGATATTGAACTCTTCCTGCCTCAGGGCTTCTGAACTTGCTGCTCCTGGTGCCTGGGATGTTCTTCTCTCATCTGTTTATGACCAACTCCTCACTGTTCTGCACTCCACTCAGGTGTCAGCTCCTCAGGAAGGTTCCCTGCTCACCCGTTTGTCTGTCTGTCTCTGTTGACTGTGAATTTTTTTTTAAAAAGAGCGCAATTCAAGGGTTTCCAATATATTCACTTAGGACATTCACTCCCCGTATTCATCCAGTGTATCTGCATACGCACACATACGTGTGTGCACATATGCACATGCAGAAAAACCTCACCGCTGTCTTCTTCTCGACCGTTCTCATCACCCAAAAGAAACCCCTCCTGCCTCCCAGCGCCTGGCTGGCTGCGCAGATGCCAATTCTGAACACTTCTGGCCAATGAATCCTGTAATGCAGGATTGGACTGTTTTTGCTGAGCATTCTGTCCCATCGAGTTTCATGTGCGTTTGTAGGCGGTATCAGGGCCTCATCTCTTTTTGTGGTTGAATCATATTCCAGTCCAAGGGATACCTGTCATTTGTCCATTCACCAGCTGACTCGGATTGTGTCTCAGGGCTCTTGTGATAACTCTGCGCTTCCCCAGTCCTTCCCCGTCCTCTTCTTCCCTTATTTATTTTCACGGTCCTTGTGTATTTATCACCTGATAATTTTATGTGCTCTCCAGCATCCAAGCTCCATGGAAGCGATGACCTTGGCCACCCTGCCCCTGCTGTGTCCTCAGAGAGCCTGGTACCCAGTTGGGAGTAAATGCTTGTGGAGTGAACGAGAGGGGCTGCTGTTCTCTTGTCTCTCAGACTTATTCGTGGGGACTCCAGCTGTGCTGGTCTGTGTCTCATATCTGACACCTCTCACTAACCCTTCTGGTTCCATTGTTCCATTGTCTCAGGGGCACCCATTCTCTGATGTGGGGTGTCTGTTATCCTAATAAAGCCTCAGCCTGAATGTACAGCAGACTCACATGGGGGCCTGTGAAGACACAAAAGGTTGGGCCCACCCTAGAGGGGCTGAGTCATGTTTTATTCTGATGGATCTGAAAATTTGCATTTTAACAAGTTCCCAGGGGGGGCTTTTGTGCCTGGTGGGAGATATGGAGAAGCACCAGGGTGAGAGGGTGAGGGATGGGGTGCATTTCAGCAGCCAGTGGGGCCTCTGAGCAATTAGGTGGAATCTAGAGCCTGTCCCAAAGAGCTCAATTTCTCCTCTTCCTTGATCTGGACTCCGAGGTTCTGGCTACTTGCGAGCATCTGGATTCGGGTGGGTGGAGAGCATCTGGATAGTGGCCAATCACTGGGTGTGCGCTCGCTCTGGGGAAACGAGCTGCTCCAGGAGAGGCCTGTGTGAGAATGCTGATTGCAGAGTTGTTTAGAGGCAGAGGGCAGGGGCCGGGTGGGGTCCACAGCTAGGGTAATGCAGACCCGGGCGGGTTCTGCCAGCGTGCAGTGAAACCCCCGGACGTGGACAGCTGGCACCCAGCTGAACGCTCGCTCGTGGAGACATAAGTGGAGCACGGGGTTATGCTCGTTGGAACCCTATGCGGCCGCCACAAGCAGTGGGAGATTCGGATTCGGCAGTGCGGCTCACTGTCAGGCTGTGTGAGCCTGCTCGTGCAAAGGGAGAAACAGGATGAGGTTATGGGAAAACACCGCTTATGTGACGATACCCCTGAACACACCTTCCCTTTTTGTACCTTTCAAGGATGATTGTGCATCTGGATACACGATGGAGGGCGGATAAAGAGATGCATTGGTGAGGCTAGGCCTTCGGGGCTGCCTCCATCTGACAGCTCTCTCTGCCCTGTGCCACTTGCAAGCACTGAGCTCCCGTCCTCACGTTACTGGGATCGTGACAGTCACGATCACAGGTTGAACTGTGTTCTCCTATGTTGACACACTGAGGATAGCTGAAGAGATGTTGAAATTCTACTCCCATGGGCTTTATTTGGAAATGGGATCATTGCCGATGCAGTTAGTTAAGAAGAGGTTAACCAGAGCAGGGCAGACCCCTAATCCAACATGACTGACACCCTTAGAGGAAGACGCCTGGCCACGAGAAGAGAGAGAATGCTGGGCAGATGGAGGCAGAGAGTGAAAGGTGAGGTGATGTCCCACAGAGGACAGAGGTTCCCAGGAAACCCTACCGGAAGCTGAGAAGGGACAGGGACTGATTCCCCTAGGACTTTCAGAGGGAGCATGGCGGCGCAGACCTCTTGATTTTAGAGTCTAGCCTTCAGAACTGGGAGACAAGTCACTGCTGTTGTCTTAAGATGCCGAGTTGTGTTACAGCCACCGGGGACACTCATACAGTCCCTTACCACTTCCCGACGCGTATCCTGCCTACGGAGAGTAACGGTGGTCAGGCGCCACCTGAGTGATGTCATTGGGTGTCATTGGTGTCAGGGGATTCAACGTGCTGATTAATGGAAAGGGCAGCACTGAAATAGCTGGTGCCCCAGGTTCTGTGCGGTCCCCGTACCCCCGCTCTTGATAAGAGGAGACCCCGCAGAGGTGTGGGTGGGTCACCACGTCCTACACACACACACACACACACAGTGCAGGGCTGTCAGTAAAGACTGTTCTTCAGATCCCAGCGCCTCACCTTACCTGTGGCCGTGTGGCCGGGAGCGGGCTACTTCACCTCTCTGAGCAGTTGTTACTCATCGGTAGAGAAGGAGCACGCACCGGCCTTAAGGTACCCACGTGCGGCTTGGGTGGGCTAAAGCATGCCACGTGATTAGCGCAGTGCCCGGCTTGTGGTAAGTGCTCAGCAAGTGTGAGCCACTGCCACTGAGTGGACCATTGCTAAGGATGCCATGCCGGTGGCTAGGGTACAAAGAAGGGGGCCTGAGTCTAGGGCTGCGAGCACACGTGTGTTTATCTTTCAATCCCCCCACGGCCCTGTGAGGTAGGTAATGCTGCTGTGAAAAGCGTGTCAACTGTTCTGCCTGCAGTTGCTCTGGAACCTCTAATTGTAGTGACGACTTCGTCTTCTTCTCCCTGCTCCCCCACCCCCACCGCTGGGAGAAGGGCCTCTGTGGAGTGAGGGGTCTCCCATCTTGTTCGCCAGCACAATGCTCAGAGCACAGCAGGTGCCAGTCACTGTGTTTTCAATGAACAGATTTTAATCCTTTCTTCTTTCAGGGCCCTTGCGGATGTCATGAGGCCACAGGTCCACTGCAGCACTGATCACATGGAGAGAGACCTCAACATTGTGGTCCATGTCCAGCATTATGAGAACATGGACACCAGAGCCCCCATAAATAATCTTCGTAAGTACAGCCTCCCAGTCCATTTCAATGCTGCGTGGTGACCCGTGCTGGGGGCACACTTTCCCATTTCCTGCTGCGTGTCTGCGTTGGCTGGGAACTTCTCTCTGCTGACGAGTTACAACTGTGTTCCATTTCTCCTGGGTGAAGCCGGATTGGATTTTAGTTGGTTGGTTTCTCTGTTAAGGAAGAATCCACTTGATTGTTTTTTTATGTTTTCGATCTTCTGTTAACTGATAAGCCAGGTGATTGGTTTATCTTGGTTGATTGTTTAACTGATGGTCCTCTGGTTGGTTCATCATGGTTGGGCACTTAGTTAATCAGAGGATGCTTAGTTCCTTTTAGAGGTAGTTCATCTGTTAGCCACTAACCCATTTGTTGGGTCATCTTGATTGGATAAACTGTTACTCAATGGTCCATTTGCTTATTTGCCTACCTGCTCAGGTAGACCAGTTGTAACTTTTCATGTGCTTTACAAGGAGAAATCCCAGTTCAGGTGCATTAGATCGATTTTTCATAAAATTAGAATTCTACAAAAGTAATCCACAAAGAGTGTGTGTGTGTGTGTGTGTGTGTGTGTGTGTGTGTGTGTGTGTGTGTGGTGGGGATGTTGAGCTGTGGTTTTATCAGTTTGGGGTATGTATGCGTGATTCGCCAGTGGCAAATTCTGTCCTATTGTCCTGCCAGGAAAAAAACAAGTCCCTGATTTGGCCGTTGTGTTTCGATAGGCAGTTTTTAGCTGATAGAGCGTACTTGGGGATCTTGGTTTTTCTTTCAAAGATTTTCTCTCCTCTCAAAGTTCTGTGTATCCAACGTACATTGTAGAGCCGACGCGCTGACTAATGGGAGCGGAGAAAAACAAGATTGCTAAGTTTTTGACAACAGTGTGCTACGGTGGTTATTCCTAGCAATTATGTTTTCAAGTAACCCCCACATTAAAGTAATGTGGAGGGCTTGGTTTAAAATAACAAGAACCAGACAACTGAAAGGATGCGTTTAGTTGTGGCTGGAGGCGCGCAGACACAGACAGTACTCGTCCCGCCTCGGCCGCCTCAGCCCCACTCACACCACGTGTATTGTCTTTTATACGCTGAGTCATGCTGAGTCATAATTTTGAACTGTTTGGTCGCCAGTTTTGATGCTCGATGGGTAGAGGAAGAAGTCTGTGGCGCTTGACACTGGGGACACAACTTCGCTGAGTCTGCGCGGTCATCTTTTTCCATGGCCATGGGGACCTTGTCACATGTTTGCAAAGTCTATGCTTTCGCGGTTTGAACACTGGTTGTTCAATAGCGCGTCTTAGGTTCCATGGTATTAAACAATCTAACATTATTTATTCATGAACTAGAGCATAAAAGGGTATGAGACATGGCCATGTTTTAGTGCAAACTATACCCGTAATTGAAAGTTTTATGACCCACTCTCCCAGCCCCCGAAAGACAGGGTCAATGCCTTAACTGTGACATAGCAATTGCCCATCGCTGTATCCGTTTCTGAGCCTGATGGCAACCAGCACACTTTCTTCTAGATGGCGCGGGGAAACAGGCTGCAGCCAGATGCGTGTGCGTGAACGTGCGCGTGGCTCGAGGAAGCTGGAAGGTGCTGAGCTCTTGGCTATAAAAGGTGACAAGTTTGCTCACTCGATGTCACCGTCTTTTGGGTGATATTTGCTTCGCCACGCGAATGCAAAAGCAAAATCACGGAAGCCACCCTAGTTTCATCATCTCATTAGGCAAAAGGGGCGGGAACATGAATGTATCTTGCTTTATAAGGGTCTTTTGTTTAAAGTTGGTTGGAAAATAAACACCTGCCTCCAGACAGAGGTCCAGGAGTAGAGTCATTCAGAAGTCTCCCGTGACAGGCTAACTCAGAGGATTTCTGATCTTGCGTCTAGTCTGTATTTGTGTCTTAGTAATCGGTGATCTTTTATTTTAAGAAAATAATGTCTTTTGTAATATGCTGTTGGCCTGAATCCTTCCAGACCATTCCGGGTAAGCTATAGGGAGATTTCCAGATGCAATGTCTCAAGCACTGAATTCTTATAAGAACTACCGCAGATGTTAACTTCATAGATTTCATGAAATTCATAGATGGGGTTGACCCAGTCCTTACATCCTAACATTCTTGGGAATGCCTGCAAAGTAAGAAGCATGTAGCTTTTCAAAAAAAAATTATATTAATAAGCTTAATTTATATACCAAATTCCATTGTTTTGGTAGTAATGATAATTTCTTGTATTGATTTGATGATCTTTTTATTATTTTGCAGCCGCTCTTTCTATAGTATAGCCTCAAGGACAATATACATGTTTAGAAGATGGGGTGATTTGGGAGGTCAGTGATGGATAGGACTAGATGACTGACATGCATCACATATTAGGGGTTCAGAAGCCAAACGGTCACCAGAAATTACTCTGACTGATAGATAACTAGGAGAGAAGGAATCTAGTTTGGAGAGCTGGCAAGTTAAAACAGCTCTTGATGCCAGAATTAGAATGCTCTTCTTCACTATAAACCCATCTCTGGCCATTATGGGAGCTGCAAATATGTGTCATTACAAAAAAAATAAAAAGAAAGATGCAGCTGTCTGTGGCCACCAAGAAGGGGCACCTGGTGGCCTTTTCAGGGTGCTCTTCACCAAACATTCAAGTTACCAGACTAGACAAGGAACTCAATAACTCAATGTCATTTCCATCTCTGTTCAACAACCTACTCGATCTTGCCTTAAGAGAAGAATCATCTTTATCTGTTTCTTTCTCTGTAGTCTTAATACTAACCCGAAATCACTTTCTGATCATCTTCAGTCAAATGCCAGGAGAATCAAAAGCCAGCGTGGAAATCTGGATGTTGGGGAGGAGGGACGTTGAACAGGATTAAGTGAAGGTAAACAGGGAAGAGAGAGCTTCAAAATGGGTATTTTTTTGAGGGCCAATCTTCCTTTATAAATTGCCTATGGTGAATTTTTCCTGTGATGTGCTGGACTTATCTTTTTATCTGAAGATGGATTTTCCTTCAGCTAATGCTGCTCATGTTCTTTCCAGGCATCCAGTGATATTGCCTAAAAATATTTAGTCTGATAATCAAAAGGGCCTTGACCTCTTTGATTAACAGGATGTAGATTCAGATGAGATAGTGATTTTCTGCAAATGCTCCTCGGCTACTGTGTAATTACAGTTTGCTTTTGAAGACACATTTTGTCCTCATGTGTATGAAATACTCTGTCTTCCCCTCCTGCTTGCCGACGTCGCCCCCAGCCCTCGGGGGAATGCCGGGCAAAGCACAGGCTTCCTTTCATCTTAAGGATGGGGAGGGTGTGCGTGACGGGCTGTGGGTACAAGGGTACAACCTGGATCAACGTTTCTCAACTCATTAGTGTTCACGGCATGCTTTTTAAAAGTTAAATCATGGCATCATTTTATATTTACAGGGATTTGCGAAGATAGTACACAGAGTACTGTCTAGTCCTAACCCACTTCTCCCGACGTTAGCATCTTACATTACTATGGTGCACCTGTCAAAGCGAAGCCATCCACATTCGTACATTATTTTTAGCTTAACTGTGAATTTCACTAGTTTCTTCACGGATGTCCTTTTCTTCGGTTCCAGGATCCCATCCAGGAAAACACTGTATTTAGGACGGCAAACTTGGTAGTAGGATTTTGGTTGTGCAATATTGTTTAATGAGACAGTGAAGACAGGAAACAATGCTAAGTAAGTAGGTAGCTCTCACAAAGTCCTTTTCGCCACAGTTTAAAAAGCAGCTCCCGGTGTTTAGAAAAATCCACAGCACGTGCTTCACCTGGAAGCCAGTGCTGGGATGCAGTAAAGAGCCCCCATACTCCACACAGACACGCAGTTCTCTTTGGAATGGGGTCGGGGTTACACTGTTGGTTTTACAACTGGATCTGATGAGGGAGGTGTCACTCCAAACTGAGGTGCAATGCTGATGAGGTTTCAGCACACAGACCCCCATGGGAAGGACCAGGCTCCAGTGCCAGCCTCGACCCAGCTCCTCCTCCTTCAGGATTATTCCCAAGTAGGCTTACAAAGAATTCGACGAGAAGCAGAGCGGTGGCTTCGTCTCTCATGAGGCGCAGAGCTCTCATATTGAGGGCCACGATCACCAAATCCCCTGGGATGTCCTCAACTTGACTTTTGGAGAGATTTATTGGGATAGTCCCCCATTTTTACAAAAAAATGGGGAGAATTTCCTCATCAGGGCAGGCAAAAAGGTAAAGAGATCTAAGCGTGTATAAGAATGAAAAATAAGTAAGATAGTCTAATATTAGTAGTAGACAGACAGCAGTCTAAACTCCCGGCACGTGTGTCCTCAAAATCTTATTACAGTGGTACTATTATTTTCACTATCATAAAGCTGGGGAAACTGAGGCTCAGAGAGTAAGGATTGGTCAGTGTGTATACAGCTCTTAGCTGGTAGAGCTGCGATCTAAAATGGGACCTGAAGTCTGTGTTTTTAACCGTGATACTCTATCACCACTACTTATGGCACAGCTGTTTGTGAAATGGGTAAGTCTTCCTCCAGGAATAGAAGTTGCTAAAGGGTTTGCTAAGTGAACCGTAAGATCAGTTGGCATTCTAGGAAAGAGCTACTTCCAAATTGCATTCTACTCTACCGTCTGGTGATGGGTCCCCCTCTTAGGAGTAATGAGTAATAGTAACTAAGTAATAATAACTAAGATTTCTCAAGCATTTGCTTTTTGCCAGGCATTAGACTAACTGTTTGACTGCATTCGCTCATTTCATACTCAGAACAACAATCGCTGTAACAGCTTAGCTCATTCCTGCCCCAGGGTCTTTGCAGTGGCTGCACTGCCTGCTCAAACACACCTCTTTCCTTCCTCACATCTTGCTCCCGTTGCCACCTCACTGGAGAGAAGAGGACTTCTTTGTCTGCCTCGGCCCCCACCCCAGTTCACTCACTGTTTCTCGTTTCTCCATCATTTTCTTTACAACTAGCATTCTCTCTGGAAGTTTTACTCATTATTTGGGTCTTTTCCACCACAGTGACAACTTCCATGAGAGCAAAAGCTTTGCATTGACACCGCTGTGACGATTCGGCAGGAGCTGGCTGGCTCCTGGCCTGGCTATGTAAATTCTTGCCCGAGTGAAGAAAATTGATGTGAAGAGTTATGATTGCTCCTGTCTGATGAAGAGAATGAAGATTCGTAGGCGTTCAAGAACTCATCTAACATGATGACTGAGACGTGGTTTAAAAGTCACCAGGAAAACACTGTGTGGGCTGGTCACAGAAGCAAAATGGGGAGAATGTTATCATGGGGAGACCTAATATGAGGGCTCCTTATTCCACTCTTTCTCTTGGTGTGTACTTGAGAAGCGCTGCAATAAAATGACAGAGGCAATAACTTGTCCATGACACAGTTAGTAGAGAAGCCAGGATTCAGACCCAGGCGTCTCTGACTCCATCTTGGACGTCACTGGAGGCACATGGATTAATTAGCTCCAGTGAGTGTCCACCTCCCGGGGAGTGTCCGCCTCCCAGGGAGTGTCCACATGCCCGAAGGGTGGGAATCAGGACCATCTCAGGAATTCAGTAGGCAAAGCAGGTAAACATCACCAGCTTCACTCTTCTGAATGTGTCCAATCACTGAATCCTTTAGTCACATTAGCCTGAGAGAGCAAATCTGGTTGGTTCTGACCAGCCATGGCCTCCCTGCTCCTGATCAGCTGTCTGACCTCGGTCCAATCATTTTGGTGTGAGAGACTCTTAAGGCTCCTCCTCCAGACTGTGGTGGGGCTTGTTTTCCAACAGGCTCTGCTTGGGAAGTGGGGCAGTGGTTGCCGCTTTAAACTTCCTTGCAAGGCCCAGGGGCAGGTATCACGTGTTTTTCTACCCACCCCTTGGTTTCCAGTGTCTAGAAATGACAGTGTTGATGCTTGTTGAATGAACAGATAGGTGCAGGCATGGTGGCTCGCTAGCCCAGGGGCCCATCAGCAGGATCCTTGGGATTTTGAGTTTGGAAGGAACTTAACTAACTTCAAGTCTCTTGAGGCTTTAACGGTCTTCTGTGAGCCTGCAGCCCCCAGCACTCCTGATAGAGCTAAGCTTGCTTTCCCCACAGTTGCACAGCCTGGTGGTTCCACCTGAAGGCTTGTCACTAAGGGTCTTGGTAATGTGCCAGCAGCGCGCAGCGTTAATAAGAGTTAGTTGGGTCTAGGGTGGATCAGCTAAGAACATTTGTTAAGTTCAGTGCAGTATCCCGAATTGACTTTGTGTGGTTTTAAATCCAGAGTTCTGGTTTTCCTGAAGTATGCAAGACTGTAGATGAGGCTCTGACTTGTGGATGGTGTTTACTAACCATGTCTAATAAGTCTCTGAGTTAGTGCGGTGAGAGTAGGGCATAGGGACGTGAAGGGAAGCTGTAATTTGGTAGATATAATGGGGCTTCTGCTCCATCACTTAATAGCTGTGCCATTTTGGAAAAATTAATTTGATTCTCTGAACCCCAGTTTTCCATTTCTAGAGCAGGAGTAAAGGAAGACCCACCTTAAAGATTCCTGTGAGGATCAAATGAATGAACACATAGTGTTCACTGGGCCCCAGAATAACGCCTGGAAACATACATGTTAGTTGCTGCTCTTATCATTTGTGAGGTGAGTGGCTGTCAGTCCACCTGCTTGGTTCACTGGGGACCCTCACACGCACCCGCCTGAATGCATGTGCGCTTGTCTTCACAGTGAAAACGTTTAAACGCCATGTGCCACTTGGTAACACAAAGTCTGCGTGTATGTGTGTTACTACGAATGTTGCTGATGCAAATGAGAACTGAAGAATCTGTCAGTTCCTTCCCAAGGAAGTAACTCGGATGGAGCAGCTGTCCCATTCTTAGCCATTTGTTCCCTTTTTTTTTTTTTTTAACTTCTGTCCCCATTAAAACACATGAGCTTTTATTCTGTTAGGAACATGGATTTTAATATTTTATTTACACTGGCAGACCAGGCCGTTAGGAATCTGTATGGTATCAAACATGGACTGTCTTGTATTTTCCCCCAGGAAGGAGATGGTGTGTGTGTGCGTGTCTGTGTGTGTCTGTGCACAAGCCACAGAGAAACAGCCCTTAAAAGAAAAAAATAAATCACCACTTTCTGAAAGTCATCTCCTGGGCTATTTTCAAAAATCGCTGCTAATGCTGGCCGCATGGCATTGCCTAATTAGATTTGCATTGCCTTTCTAGAGTGCTTGCAACCTGCCGTAGGCCTGTTTGCAAAGAAAGTCTACGTGCCCATCACAATGTCTGGTTTAGCTTAAAAGATGCCAAGTCCTGGTCTCTCTGAGGGGAAACACGGTTCCTCTGGGAGAGCATTTCTGTTGATAGATGGAGACGAAATGATGCACTGTGCCTACTATGTGACTGGCACTTAGTGTTGCTAAAAAGAGTAATCAGTAAAGCAGAATGGTGTCTATTCTGCACCTCCCACAGGAATGAATTTTGTTTCTCGTAACAACTCCATGAAATAGGGGAAGTAGGCAGGCTCTGGTGGAGTAGTGGTTAGGTCTGCTGCTTCTGGCTGAGTGCAGTCCATGTACCTCCCAAGGACCTGGGTTTGTGTCCCCTGGGCCCGTGAGGAACAACCAAGATGAACCACTAGATAAAATAAATAAATGCTTCTTCCTCTTCTCTCTTCCTGCCTGTCTGCTCACCTTCATTCCTGCCTGCACCTTTCCTTTAAAAAGAAAAATTGAACAATGCTTTGAGATGAGTGAAAATAACAATACCCTGCATTAGATGGCGCTCATCATTGAAAATGGCATGACTGAGATAAAATCACCTTTTTGGTCCTGGAGGACTTGGATTTTAGTCGATTGTTTTCTTTCCTGTCATTGCTATTTCCATTTAATCAGTCAACATTCAGCTGATATTTATTACAATTCAGTGATGTATCAAGAAATGTGCTAGGGATTGAAGGTACAAAGATGAATGATACACACAAAAAACAAATCTCCTGTTGGTACTTCCGCTGCCAGGGAGTAAACGGGTAATTGCAAAATAGTATGAGAGTAAGTACTGGAGGCTCTGGGAACACTGAAGAGGCCCCCTCACACACCTGGGGCTGAAAAGAAGGGAAAAGAGATGAGAAGAGGTTTTCCCAAGAAATCGGTGTTTTGTTCTGAAAGAGAAGTACACCCCTAACAAGTTTCCAAGAATCGTCATGAAAAAAAAACAGGATAGTATTATTCACTGACTTTACTTGACTTTGACAGTCTGAACCATTAGTCTTAGAATATAGCTCTTTCTTGTATGCTGATCAGTTATGTGCATTGTATAAAAGGAGAAGAGGGTTTGCTTTGTGAGGATCCCGTGTTTTCAGTTGGAAAATTAAGATGCCATGCCAAGACCGGAATTTCCAGATCAGCTGTTGTGAGGAGTCCCGTACAGATTCCCTTTGGAGAATTCTTTCAGTTTTGCTTGCTTGCCATTCATTCTTCAAGATTAGCATTGATTTTTCTCCCTTCTTTTAGAAATGACAGCCAAGATAAAATTAAGCAACATAGTTTAATACCATAATCCATATATTAAAATAATTTATATTAAAGTTTTCAAAAGCCACCTGAAAAAATCAAATAAGAACTCTCAATAAAGTTAATTATATGTTGAAAAGGAAAGCCCATCATATTAGTCTGAGAATGTAGTTAAGATAATTAAAAATTTAAGCAAATGGAAGCATAGGGGACCAACATTGTGTATTAACGTCTCAATTTTGCCAAGAAAGGAAATGTAGTGTAAAGCAGCTACTAAATACTATCCCCGTAAGTTTGTAAATGATACAAGTATTTTATCACCAAAAATTGAGGTAAGAATTCTCAAAATAAAAGTCAATTCCTTAATCAAGTGAAATTAGCTTCATGAAAAACTCATTCTACTGTCCCTCTTTTCCCCTTTCTCTTTTGCCTCCCATCAGTCAAAAATGAAAACATAGATTTTCATTTGTGGGATTCACTAATCATGCCTTAAATGATTTCCTCTTTCAGTATTTGTTCAGTACCTACTATGTGCTAGGCACTGGGCCTTGGTGCTGGGGATAGAGAAACTGGCAATGTGTGTGTGTGTGTGTGTGTGTGTGTGTGTGTGTGTGTGTGCATATCTAGTTATATATGTATGTACAACTCTATGTTTATGTGACTTCAGAGAGCTTATATGTCAGTCCATTTTCTGTGCATTTTACAAATAATGGAAGTGAGCTCAAGGAAAATATGTAGCTTTTCTTAAAGTCATACAGCCATGAAACATGTCAGGTTCATATCCTTTGAAATATTATTGAATATTGAGGACACAATTACTGATCACAAATACAGAAATCCTGACTTATCCACAGGGGAATATGCTTTGAGACTCCCTACCCTAGAGGATGCCTGAAGCTGTGGATAATTCTGATATGTAATGTTTCTCTATACATGCCTACCTGTGATAAGGTTTAATTTGTAGAAGTGTCTAATTTGCAAATAAAAATGAAATAAAGTGCTTCCCCCTCCTCTCTCTCTTCCTGCCGCCTACTCACCTGCATTCCTGCCTGCAACTTTCCTTTAAAAAGAAAAATGAACAAAGTAGATGAAAAATTTTCTAATTTGTAAATTAGACCCAGTAAGAGATTAATAATAACTATATAATTAATAATGGATGAACTGTAATAGAAAAATGATAGCAGTATACTGTATTAAAAGCATCTTACTGTACATACTAATTTTGGACTCAGCTGAACATAAGTAAGTGAAGCTGCAGAAGATGGAACCTCAGGGAAGGAGGTTTACGTGTCTGTCTCTGAAAGGAACTTAAGGATGGAAAAAAGGCATAGACGCCATGGCTATCAGTGCAACTTGACCTTAGTTTGGTGCTTCACTGATGATCTGAAGGAAGCTCTTTGAAATAGTCATCTTCTCTGGAACTTTAACCCCACACCGAGTTGTCTAAAACCAATGCACTGGAAGTTGGGTGGGGGTGGCTATGGCATTTGATTTCTATTAGGAAATGGCAACCAGCACTGGAGGAAGCACCTCATTCTTCAGAGGCATGGTTTAAAAACAATGAGCTTAAATATTCAAAGTCAAAGAAGGTCATCAGAGTGTTCTTTGATCATAGCTGACAATGGCATTACCTAAATGTGTTCAGAAAAAAATTGTTCCTTGTGAACATTTTTGTTCTACTAATCAGTTTAGAGGTGGCTAGGCTCTGATCCTGGTAATATTTCCTTAAACATGCATTTATTATTATTTTATTTAACCTGAGTATTAGATACATGCATATCATTAAAAAAATTATCCCCAAATATGGTACAGAAAATCTTGTCTCTGTCCTTAATAATGGACCCTTTATAGATACACACATGATCCTAAGTCATGTATATCTTACTTCTATGTAAACTAGATATTTAATTATACTTTAGCATGTATGTGCCATGTGTGGTTGACATCCTGAAATCATTTACTTTGTTCATTTTTCTTTTTCTTTTTTTAAAGGAAATTTGCAGGTAGGAATGAAGGTGAGCAGGCAGGCAGGAAGAGAGAGAGGAGCAGGAAGCACTTTATTTTATTTCTATTTAGTTGTCACATTGGTTGTTGCCCCCCTGGACCCGGGACTTGAACCCAGGGGTGTGTGCCTTGTTCCTTCAGAGGCGACTGACCTAACGGCTGCTCCACCAGGGGGCGTCCCTTTACTCTTTTGCTGTCTCTAGGTTACATACGGTGTCTTGACACAGGTTCAGTACCGATGCTGAGTAAGTGAATGAGTTCATGGAATTTTGGAAGTAGAAGGAAATTCAGAGATTATTTAGCTGTCTCTCCAATTTCATCACTTTACTGAATAATCATTGGTTCCTTTTACTTGTCTAATATCTATTGCTTCCTTTTATGGGCAATAGAATCCTAATGTTTCAACCATGTTTGAGATAGAGCTAATATTATCCTTCTATTACAAGGGTGCAATTTTGACCTAGGCCTAAGCCAGTAAGTATATTCTCTACCCCCATGTGTTTTAATTTTTGGAATAAGATAGTGTAGGTCTCTTGACTTTGTTATTTTTCTTCAATATGGTTTTGACCACCGTGATGGGTTCAAGACTGGGCAGCTTCTTGGTGAGATCTAGGTCCCTGTTGTCAGAGCTGTTAGATGCCTTCCTGCCACCAATAGGGAAAAACTACTGTGGAATAAGGCCACTTCAGAACAGGCAGAGTGGAGAGGTGGAGAGAGCGAGTTTAGTTATGATATTGTGTGAGTTCCTGGATCCAGCCATACCTGAAGTCATATGCTTTTTAGTGACATAAGGGAATGCATTTCCTTCAAACTTAAATCATTCTGAATGGATTGCTGTCACTTAATCTGGAAGAATGTGGATTTCTGTCAGAAAAAGCAGACATTTATAAACTACTTCCAAGTGTTCAAATCATACGTTATCTCCACGTCTCACAAAAATCACGTGGGACTCTAGCCTCTGCCCCAGCAGTACCCAGATACCTCCACAGGTGCGCGGACTTGGTCGTGATTTTTATCCCACTGGACTGATCACTTTAATCACTGGGATTGCATCCTTTTCTGTGCATCTCTCTGCCCAGCATTTCAGGTGAAAAAACGAATGCAGTCCTGCCACTCAACTCGTTGTGACCAGTCTAAGTTAGCACAGCTAGTTAAATGGCAGAAGAAGGACTACAGCCCCGATCTCCCCACTGCAGGTCCAGTGCTCCTGCTTCCCCACCTTGCATTAGGAAGCAGTGATCCCTCACCTATTGCCGGAGTTATGTTCCAGAGACCCCCGCCATAGGTGAAAATCCGTGAAGTAGCGGCGTTATAATTTATTTTATTATTTATACATATTTTAAGGCTTTATAAGCCCTTCCTACTCTCCTATAAACCTTTCCCACACTCTTATAAACACTTTCTACACTCTTAAACCTACGTACGTTTAACAACATATAAAATTCTATGTGGTCCTCACTAGTGAAGTGTACATATACTGCAAAATCCCGCGATCGAGCGAAAATTCTGTGATATAGAATTAGATATTTTTTTTTAAAAAAAACCTGTGATACAGTGAAGCCGTGATAAGTGAACCGCGATATAGCAAAGGACTACTATATTGGACAATTTTGGGGTGTAGTGACATTTGGGTCTTTACCTTAACTTCATTGTATCGCTTCTCTGCATAAAACCCTCCGATCGAGCTTTCCCTTACAATAACAAAGTGAATTAAACTCCACACACAGAACCTGGCTCGAGCTCCTCTCCTCTCTATCCACTCACTTATCCACAGTGAGCAGTCTGCTCCCATGTGAGCATACCGGCATTGCTTCATCTTAGGGGAGCTTGACTTTTGCTTCCTCTGTCTGCTATACTCTTCCCAAGATCTCTGAAGGGCAGACTCCTTGCCATTATTTAACTGTTCCGTCTTTGGGGAAGGCTTCCTTGTCAGAAGTAACCCACCCTACATCAGGAATCCCTTCCCAGGCCCTGTGTGGTTGACCACCACTGAATTGTCACCATAGCTCCTCTCATTGGTTAAAATTATGTTTCTCTTGTATCTTACCCACCAAAATGTCAGCTGTATGAGACCAGGGTCTTGGTTTTGTATGGGACTCGCAGAGGAGCTGCTGTATAAAAATTGTTGAGTGGACGCTGTCACAATCAAATACTGGGCACATTTTCTCAAGTACTGGCAACAATTGCTTTTTCTTTGTCAACTCATCAGAGTTTTATTTCTTGTGGATGAACCCTCCATGTTGTTACCAGTTTAGCAAATGCAGAATTACCTGCTGAATGATGTCGCATACATGTGAAAGGTTGCAAGTGCTTATTCCAGCATTCCTTGGAAACTACGGACTGTCACTCAGTGGTGTTTTCGAAGTCCAGTCATCCCATTTAATCAACACTGATTTTTTTTTTCCAAATCATGCCCCCCCATTTCATTTCTTTTGGCTTCTCTGTATCATAGGCTGCCTTCTTCTGTCCCTCCCCGTGCTGGCTCTCCATTTCATTAGTCCGAAAGCAAACCAAGGAGGGAATTTGGGTGTGTTTAGTATTTATGAGATGACTACATCATGTTTCTATGGAGAATGAAAAAATACCTTGGCTCTGCTGATGCAAAGTAACCTCATCCCTGTTTAGGGTCACAATATTGATTTTAATGTATTGCCAAGCAGACTATTACATCTGCTGCAGCTACATCCCACCTTTAACTATTATAGTTAAGTGGCAGCTGTAAACCCAGAGGGAGGTGCTGGTGGTACAGAGAAAAAACAGCAGGTTCACAGGTCTGTTTCAGGCCCTCTAACTGGGCCCCAGCCAGTGGCCCCAGCCCCGCGCATCTGTGCTTCAGGTCAAGTGTGGACGATGGACGACTACCCTTGACTCTGAATCCCCAAATCCTCCATGTTTGTCACCAGATCTTAGAATCATCACTCCTGGAGCCAAATCAGTTCAGGCTCAGAGAAGTGCTTATGAACAGGGACCGAAGTCTCTGGATATTCAGTCGGGGACACTCTTAGCATCCTCTGCTCCCAGGATGCTATTTAATAAAAGTCTGGGGTGAGATGGGGTACACTGTTGTGGATGGAAAGGATGGAGGGAAGTGGTCCTGGGTTGCTCTCTCATGGTTTTCCATCTTTTTGTCCCATTGTAATTGCTTCTGTAAGATTTCTGTTCATGCCAATCCATTTTGTTAAGTAATCCCTGTCTGTGAAACACTCTATGAGCTTGTTGGGGGTAAGAGTAATAACAGAAATAATTAGCATTTATTGGCTACCTGCGGTGCGCCAGGCGGTTCACATATATTATCTCATTTAATTCTCTTAACAACCCTGCAAAGTGGGTAGGATTATCTGTGTCTGATAGAATAAACCTGAGTCAGTTATCCAGACATGGATGCAAAGAGAGCTCAGTCTGACTCCAGAGTCTGAACTGTTTCTTCAGCCTATGTAACTGGCATATAGGTTCCCTTCGAGGTGCTGATACTGATGACGGGTAGTGACTACCTGATCTGGATTGTTGAAAGGGATTTTAAGGCTGCATTCAAGCTCAGTGGACATCAGTGCTGTGATTGATTAGTTATGTCTGCTGTGAGAAAAGAATAAGAGAAAGATGCATGTGTGCTACACATCCCTATTTCTGCTTCAATAGGATCATATCCTTTCAAAAGAATTATGATTTTTAAATGAGGGGAAAAGACATCTAACATAAAATGAGAGAATATAAACCATTTGATTGACTGGGAAGCCCTCAAGTATGCAGTCCTGAATATGGTATTTGGATAGATAGTAGCTGATAAGCACATCTTTATTTAATAAAAAAATAAATGCATAAATAGATACTCTTATGTTCCTACTTTCTCTGAGCAATATTTATCTGCATCAAGTCGGATGTCCATAAAGTTACATATCAAAACTGCCTTCCTTTATTTCTCATAAGGAATATAAGCCAGAACTGTATTTTAATAGTATATTCATGATTCAAAAAGCCATAGTTGATACAACAAAGGGCGTCATGAAGAATGCATTTGAGTCTTGTAAATCTGTTCCGAAGATGGGCTTACTGTGTTGCTCAACCCTTTATATGGAGAATGATGTCTATATTGCACTGTTATTTAAAAAATATTTTTCTTGCCTTATCTAGTTAGGCACTGTGCTAGTGGGAAAAAAACCCCAACAACCCCAAGCAAGCCAGGTCTCTGCCTTCTAGAGTCTACATTTTATGGAGGAAGATTGTTCACATAGCAAATAGAAAAAAAAATTTAAGAGTGATAAGTACGGGAGAAAACATATAAGGTGATGTGGTAAAAAATAGGAAGGCTTGGCACACCCTGGTGACACAGCAGATAAGTCCACTGGGCATGGTGTACATACATCCCGAAGATCAAGACTGGAGACCCGGAACCAGGAAGAACAACCAAGATGAACAACTAAATTAAACAAATAAATGTTTCTTCCTCCTCTTTGTTTCTGTCTGCCTACTCACCTTCTTCCTGTGTACACCTTTCTTTTAAAAAAAATAAGAAGGCTGACATCACTGAGAAAGTGAAAATTAAGGTCAGACCCAAGGATGAATGGGAATGAACCATTCAGCTGAAGAGTAGGGGTGGAAATGACATTCTAGGCAGAGAAAGCAGAATGTGCAAAGGTCCTGAGGTAGAAAACTGTTTTATGTGGAAATAAAGGAAACCCAAAGGTTCTAGAGTCTGTTGAGGAAGAGAAAGAGATTTTATAAATAAATGTGAACGAATGCTATTCAGAAATGAGAGCAAAATAAGATCCTAATATAGATTATGGTCCTAATTTCTGAGCACCTTTGAAGTATTTTACAGCTATTAGGTGCTCGATGTGTTTTGTATTGTGTCTCAACAATTGATCTGGCTTTCCAATAGTCCTTCTCAATTGGTGTTTCATGGGACACTTGTCCTCTGAGATGTCCTGTAAAGTTAGAGTTTCTTGGCTGAATAAATTTGGGAAAGCCTATATGCTTGTTGCATTTCTTAGAGACTTCGGATATAGTTTGGCACACTAAAGACTCAGAGGATAAGTGCACTAAAGTAACTTATAATTATGTTCCATGCTTCCCAAACTGATATTTCTATTAGACATGTTTTTGTGTGACAATTATTGATAGAGGAAATAACGGTCCGGAGAGCTGACTTGGAAGGATGTGGCTAGCCCTCCATCACCTTCTCTGATAGCAGACTCATTCCATCACGCCATCCAGCCTGCTTCCAGGCAGCCCTCTTTCAGGGCTTGTTTGCCTTGTGCCCGTGACAAAGCGATTGGCCAGGCCTCCGAGGGCGGCTAACAAAGGGGTGGAGGCCAAAGCGGGAACAGTTTGCTTTCCTCTACTCTCCGCTTGCTCGTCTCACCAAGATTGCGCATAAGAGGAGCAGAAAGTCTCCCAAATGAAACCGGAATCCAAGTCAGGAGAGTATTCGAAAAGGGAGATGGACATACCTCCAAAGATCCAAACAACGCTGTCTTCTGCCCCCTCCCCTCTGAGTTTTGTGGTCCCTGATACCTGTCCGTGTCCCTTCCACACCACGCAGTCCCACCGGTGTCTGGACGCGGCCTGGCCATCTTTCCTGCCCCTTGTCTTCCTGTGTGGCTTAGCGCCCGTGCTGCTCTTTAACTGTGGGCAGTGTTTGCCTTGGGTCCGTCTCTAGGACCAATGAAGACTCTGCTATGTGCCTATAGCAAAAGCTGGCACAAGTGATCAAGCGGGGACCATCGCTGGGTATGAGATGTGGGGTGTGTCCACGGAAGGGATGTGGTTGTAAGGAATGGGGTTTAGAGGACTTATGGGCCCCCGGAGGAGCACATGTGCAGAAGGCACCATAAGGCAGGTGGAGAGCGGAGAGGGGTGGTCATGGGAGGGACGAGTGATGGAGCTGACTGGCAAATGGAAGGCCAGGTTAAAGGAGTTTGGAACTGAGCCTCCAGGAATCCTGAGATGTGTTGCTTCCATCACTTCTCTGGCTGAAGATGTCTTGTTGGGATGGTGGACCAGAAAGGCCTTTTAAGACAATGTGGGGACACTCCCGCAGTCTCAGACACAACTGCCACTACCTTACCCATGAAGTCCTTGATCCAGCCTTTCTCCAAGGCATTCTGAGGGTTGCTAGGAAACTGGGGATGCTTGAGTAGTTGGGTCTGATTATAGTAATTCTCTAAGTTTTCCTGGTTGGAGGAGAAGTCAGGTCGGTCTATGCCATATTATCCTGTCTTACCATGGAGCAGGGTGAGGCATGAGTGTCTGCAAGATAGGTGAATTCAGATCTGCGATATCTCAGGCTCAGGTCAAAATGGGAGGAGGAGTATGGAGGGATGTGTGTGTGTGTGTGTGTGTGTGTGTGTATGTGTGTGTGTGTGTGAGAGAGAGAGAGAGAGAGAGAGAGAGAGAGAGAGAGAGAGAGAGAGAGAGAGACAGACAGACAGACAGACAGACAGAGAGAGGAAGAGAGAAAGAGGGAGAGGAGGGACAGGACAGGAAGCGGTGAGGGAGAGAGGGAGGGACATCTAAATAATGCAAGTGTTTCTGGTCACCGCTCTGCACAATGAGCATATGCTGAAAGGGAGATGGGTGACAAGAGCCTGCTTTAGCCTCAGACAGACTCACTTCCCAGGAGCTTCTCCCACATGTGATTTTAGCATTGAAAGATATGCATTTTTCTTATAACGTGGCCCCTAAACACAAACCCATTACTTTGTCTGGTGCTCACAGAGAAACAGCTAAAGTGGGTGATTTTGGCTCAGCATGATTTTTGCAACTCTCTCCAGCCTCAGATCCCTGCACAAGACAGGACTTCAATGCATGGCTCAGTGAATCCCCTACTCGGTGCCCAGGGAGAATACCCTATACCTGCCTTGCCTGCCCATTGGCGTGGTGTGGGCTGGTTTCCGGCCAGTGGGCCATATTTGTTCCTGCTTCCAACTGTGTCTGCTGAGGTGACTTATGGCCTGGAGCAGAGAAGCTCCCCAAGCGCTCTCAACAAGTAGCCCATCTGCCCGTGGATCACAGCTGGCCCCTGTGCTGTGAACCCACCACAAAGCATGTTTGCTGGAGTTTTAGGGACTGACATTTAGGTGACTCATGGGACTGGGGATTTCCAGAAAAGGCAGCTTACTTGGGTCTCTGGGCAATGTCATTTCACCATTATGGTGCATCACATGAAAATGACTGACTGTGTTTACCCACCCGCACTGGTCAGCATAGAAGAAAAAAATCAAGTCCACAAAAGGGTGTAACTACAAAGTGTCTTCTGTCCTTCAGCCCCCAGTTCTCCTCCCAGTTCTCCTCTTCACAGGCAACCACTGCAATAAGTTTGTTGTCTATAAAGACAGTCTGTGTCTTTATGAACATTTTTAAACACTTTGCATTTTGCTTATTTCACTTCATAGGAGATGTAGTAGTCTGTTCCCATAACAAAGTACCACAGACTGCATGGTGTAAACAACAGAAAATGATTTTCTCATGGTTCTGCAAGTGGGGAGGTTCAAGAGCAAGGTGCCGGCAGATCTGATTCTAGGGAGGGCTCTCTCCTGGGCTTGCAGATGGCCACCTTTTCCCTGCGCCCTGCTAGCGCGTCCTTTCCTTGAAAGGGCACCAGTCCTATTGGATTAGGCCCGAAGGTGAGCTGATGGCCTCTTTTAACCTCAGCTGCCTCCTCACAGACCTGATCTCTGAAGACAGGCACCTTGAGGGTCATGGCTTTAATTGCGGGGGTGAGTCACAAATATTCATTCCATAACAGTGGATGTTGGACATTGTTCCCCACTGGCATATTTAGACATAGATGTTTTCCTATTTATCCTGGGGGCTGTGGATGAGCCTGCAGGATTGGTAGCAACTGGGGTCTTAGAAAGTGAGGTGCAGAGGTCCGAGAGAGCTGGATGGACTAAGCATCTATGCCCTTGAGGATCATCCAGAGATCGTAGCAGAGGTGTACCATTCTCTCCTAGAACTGAAGTGTACTCTTAGTATGGTCTGTGAGCCCCGTGAGGCCACAGCTCTTCCCGATGGCCAGTAAGGGAGGCCCAGCCCAGGCCAGCCTTCGGCGTTCTTCCCAGGAAGGGGCAGAATAACACTGACTCCAGTCTGCATAACCGTGGGGGGACCAGGTCTTTGGTTTTCCAGAAACTCAGCACACTGGGGACATGGAGACCACAGCTGGATCTCAATGTCCTCCTGCCATGCTCCCCTGGAGTGTCCTTCTTTCTCACTAGATGGTCTTTGGCCTCCAGACCTTCAAGGCAGTGCAGGTGCTTGTGATGCATCCATGCTTTCCCTCTACTCCCGCGGCTCCAACTCCGTGCCTTGCTCGCTTCGGATCTCTCCAAGTCAGCTTAGCTTTACTGACGCCCAGGCGCTCCGTCTCATTCTGCCTTTGCTTTTGCCTGCGATGTGGCCTTTCGTTTTGCTTTCTGTGGTGTAACTGAACTTTCCTTGATTATCTATTTTCCCCTCTAACTGAACCAAACGCTTGGAGGACACTTTCAGCTGTTCTCTGCCACGACCAGCATGTGCCGTGCTCTCAGTAGGCGTCTGGGTGGAAATCATGGAATGACTGCATTCAGGTGCTCTTTGGGGGAAGATTCCAGAACAAGCTCCCCCTGGAAGTGGGTTTTTCTGGTATATCCCTGATTGTTCCATAACTCCTCCTGCTTTCCCCAGAGGTTTGTATTGGTGGAACATGGCCTGTGCATACGGGTCAGCAGGTCACCAGCTCTTTTCCGTGCACTTCAGAGGGGACCCTGCAGTTGACCGAGAGTGGTCATTGAGCCAGCGTCCCCTCCAGCACTCACTCACTGTTCACATCAACCCCGTGGGAAACTATCGCCCGGAGAGGTTGTCGTTAGTCGGAGTGACTTGTTGGCATTTGAATCCTTAAATCTGTCTGGCTTCTGTTTTCCCCGCTTCAGCTTCCCCCTGCTGCTCTGCCTCTGCTGGCCTTACTGTGATCCCAGTGGACCATCACAGATGATAGAGACTGAGGTACCTGGCACATATCCTGCACAGAACAGCCTCGCTGGAGTGCTTGTTGGAATTCATTCCCTCTCTGAGCCTCCTTCTCCGAGGGCAGAGATGCCGAGAAAGCAAGTCAAGGACACACGCCTGGTTCATAGCCTCCTCCTCCTCCCTGGTGATACTGGAACAGAGTCCCGGGACCATATTTTGAGAAATACTACCTTAAAGTCCCAACTCTATGGCTAACTACTTCTTACCTGAGTGCGAGCGGTAGATACGCAACGAAAGGGTGATTGCTCCCAAATATTATATGTTAATGGTATGATTACATGTGACCCCACTGGGAAGGAAGGCATTTTTGGTTGAATACACCCCAAGCACAGGGGATTCCGTCTGCTTGTGGTTCCAGGTCAAAGGCAGAGGACAAAGCATGGGCTTGTGGGTCCTTGAGACATGGGTTCAAGGTTCAAGGGTTCAATGGTGTGAGCTTGGGCAAAGTACATAATTCCAGGAAACGGTGTTACTATCTAGTTCTATGAAAATAAGCTGAAATGATGCATTTACAACCATTGGCACGATTCCTAGGGGGGTGAAAGCCAACCAGCCAGCCCACCACATGAAAACCACCAAACCCTGTCTTTCCTACTGTCCAAGTTAGCATATTTTGCTACAAACCTGCCCTGTCCGTGGTACCTGAGTGAGGCACCTGCTTACAGCGCACCTCCTCAAAGCACACTCAAAAACAGTTCTGGGGGAGCACAATGGCTTTTCTTTGAGGGGGCTGTTAAGGACAAGGAGCCTGGAACAATCTGTTACTTGGGCTGAAGCCATGTGTGCTCTCACCGCGATGACAGAGTGATGGTACTGGGTGAGCCCAGCAGCTGGAATGGAGACTGGAGGTGAAGAGGAGGGACGCTTTCAAGGTCAGCCTCTGACATATGCAGCTCCTGGTACCGTCCTTCCGAGGGCAGAAGGGCAGGGGTTCTATTCTTTTGGACTCCACCCCCTCCCCTTGGTGGGGGACTGCAGAACCTTCAGGAGTTGTTCCAGATGAGCCTATTTCTGAGAAAGAAAGAGCAGACGGGGGCAAGTTAGTGGCCAAAATGATCTCAGTCCAGTTCCAGGAATGTTGTCGCGGGGAGAGAACCATGAATGCTCACCCTGTCACCTGAGCCCCCAGCATCAGCTGACCAATGTGTAAGGGCGAGTCCCCCCACTTCTACCACAGTCTGAAAACAGCAGCTGTGCCCGTCCATCATTGCATTTGCTGAGGGGTGTCAATGAGGACCCCAATTTCCGTTTCCCATACTTCCTCTTCCAACGTCCATGGTGCTGAGAAGCCGGCGTTGAGAAAAGAGCTTCACTTCGGAAGACCTCAAATAGTCTCATTTCCTGCATAATGAGAATGTTTCTCATCAGCTTTCCCTTCCACTTTGTCTCAGCAGCAGCACACAGCCAATCTTTGACTCTCTTGCTCCCTGGTTTCCATTTTGCTCTCCTCTGGGCATGTGCCAAGACCTCTTAGCTTCAAGTGACAGGAATCCCTATGCGAACAAAAAGACCAACTCTGTCACAGTTGGGCACAGCCAGGTCTCCACAAAGGCTCTCGCAGTTCTGAGTCTGTCATCTCAATTCGTGTGCCTCCCTTGGCTTCATTTTCAAGCAGACTCTCTCCCTGGGGTGGCAAGATGGCGACTGGCAGCCCTAAGCCTGCATGGGTCTCGGTGACCCTGCGTGGGTCCAGATTCCAGAGAAGCAGAGAGCACTACTTCTCTACAACTTGGGAAGAAACCTTAGAAAGGGATTTGATTGGTCTCTGGTGGGTCACATGGCCATCTCTGGACCAATCACATTGACCAGGGAAATGGTGCTCTGATCGGTCAGTTTGGATTCTGTATTCACTATTGGAAGCGGATGGAGTCAACTCTCCAAATCTGGCAGACCCAGCAGTCATAGGAAGTGTGTGTGTGCGAGACAGAGAGGGAGAGGGAGAGAGAGTGTGCATACCTACCTGGCATATTTGAGGGTGTCCTCTTCAGAGAAGAGATTCCAAATAAACACAACCACAACAAAAATCCTCTGCACACCCCTTGTTCTAATTTATATTGTCCCTGTTTTTGATGTCTGATTGCTTGTTTATATTTTACTTCATTGCCTCAAACCCTTTGTGAAATGAGGCGGAATAAATAAATGATAAGATGTGTAAACTGACTGAATAGACACATCAACGCGTGTCTCCCCACAAAAAGGGGGTGGAGTGATTAGTGACAACAGCAAACCGCTCTCCAGGTTGGGCTCTGGGAGGTGCTGAAGGTGGAAAATCGCTTTCGGATTGCTCAGGTGTGTGGCGGAGATCGCCCTTCTGCTGCAGGTGTGCCTGTTGACAAACGGCCCCACCTCTATTGTGGCTGCTACTGAGAGACCCAGAAATGTGAATATCATTTTGCAGATTGATAACAAGAGCTGCGAGGAAGATACTGGCATCTTAAAGTTCTTGGTTTATTTGTGTTTTGTTTGTCATTCTGTCTTGCTCTTCCTTTATGACAGGGTTTCTCGACCTTGATACTTCTGACACCTTGGCCCAGATACCTCTTTGCTATGGGGAGCTGTCCTGTGCACTGGAGATTGTTAGCCGCCGCCTTCACCTTTACCCTTTAGATGCCCCCCACCCCTAGTTGTGACAATGACACACGTCTCCAGACATTGCTCAGTGTCCCTGGTCAGGCACAGTCACTGTTGAAAATCACTACTCTGAGATGTGGCTGCATGGCTCTGTCCCTGTTGAGTCCTTCCACCCGGCATGTGGTCTGGAAATTATCAACACTCAATACATCTTTGTGGATGACATGGACTGGCCTCCTTTGAACTTATTTCTAGATGCTCTAAGCATCCATGTGTTTCCTTGTCAGGAGAACAAACATAAATAATTGATGCAAAGTCTTGACTTCTCTCCATCACAAGACAAGCACACAGTAAGCGTGGGATCCGGGCCTTGCTATTATGATTTATTTTCATCCCAGAATAATGCTGAGCCCAAAGCGATGTGGCTGTTTTGTACTAAAATTTGCCAGTTCTTCAGGGCCGGGAGGGGCTGGAGGGAAAGAGCTGGAGAAAGAGAGAGAGGCTACCGTGGGGGATAGTTTTTTGTGAAATCACTTCCATGGGCTTTGCTCAGCCCAGTTCTCTTGCTAGAAGGCACCTGTGGAACTGTGGTATTTTCCCCTGCAGGGAGAGTCCTGTGCCCTCCATACTGCAGTATGGATGTTTGGAAAGGTGTAGGGATGTTTGTACCGTGTCATCCTGGGGAGGTGCCCTGGTTTGTTTGCCCACAAGCAGACCGGAAACAAGGATTCAAGTGTGAGTCGTATTTTGGGGAGGTGAGTGGAAGCAAGATAGAGAAGCCCATGTGGGCTGTGTCATCAGGTCACTTCCTGCCTGGCCAGTTGGAGCTCAGTCCTTCTGGAAAGGCTGTGAGAAAGCAGGGAGCATGCCTCCGAGGCATTGCATTGGGGACAAGGACAGTGGGGAATTGGGTGACCACATCCCAGCTCACCGTTGGCTGAGGGCTGCTCCAGCCATGTGGAAGCTCCGACACTCTAGGTTTTCCTTGCCTGGGGACCAAGTGTGTTTTCCAGCCAGAGCTAAACTTACCTGGCAGGTCACGGTCGTAGCCAGCAGCGTGGGCTTGGTTGGGTGTGAGGTGGGTGTTGAGGCTCTGACAGAGTTTTCTCTGGGACATTGGTGGACAGGGGCCTAAATGCCCTGCAACCTACAGGCAGAGGCTCACAAGGAAGCATTACCCCACCTGAACCGCTAGAAGACATCCCTTTGAGAAACGTAATCAATGAGAGTGGATGCTTCCTTTCTCTTTTAGATTCCTGCAAGAGAGACCCTTTCTGCTGGTCTTACTTTTATCTATAAAGATAATAACTGGTTACAAACATAACAAGTGCTCCTTGTAGAGATTGTGACTGGTACTAAGAAAAGATGTTCCTGAAAGCCACAAAGTTTGGTGTATTTCTTTTTTTTTTTTTTTTTTTGGACAGGATGGACAGGAGCTTGAAAGCTATGGTG
Source organism: Solenodon paradoxus (assembly GCA_004363575.1). NCBI lineage: Eukaryota > Metazoa > Chordata > Mammalia > Eulipotyphla > Solenodontidae > Solenodon > Solenodon paradoxus. The sequence continues at coordinate 390,820 of RJWH01001063.1, forward strand.
GAAAGTTAGGCAGTTCTTGGTCCAAATCAAACTACCTCTTACAACGTGGCCTTGGACAAATTAACTTGAGTCCGAGTTTCCCCACCTGGAAAATGGGGATAATAATATCTGATTAGGGTGCTTTGAGATTTAAGTGAGATGATGTATGTAGAGTAATGGTTTCTAGTAAACACTCACTAAACATTGTATATAAAAATTCATCTCCTCTGAAAAATGAGAATAATGTTATGAGCTTACACATGAATTAAAATTCTTTATATTCTCTTCATGTGTCCTGTTTGGCTTTTTTTGGGTTTTGTTTAGAATCGTTTCATTGGCCTGTTCTTATGGACATAGCTCTTTCCATAAACATTCTCTTAAACTGTTTCATAATACCTCATTGAGTGCTATATTAATTAATACTGCATAACTTCCCACTTAGCACCTTAAAACAGTGATTGCATATTGTCTCACACAGTTTCTGCGTGTCAGGAATTGGGGGCTGGCTTAGCTGGGTGTTCCTGACTCAGGGCGCATCATGAGGTTGCATCAGATGTCGGCCATGGCTGCCCTCATCCGCAGGTTTGAATGGCTCAAGGGGAACCACTTTCAAGATGGCGCGCTCTTGGTGGTAGTGTGGATTCCAGGCTGTGCGCTCGCTGGAGACCATCTCGGAGGCTGGCCGCCCCACCTGCCAGACAAGTCTGTTGGGCATGCATGAAACATCTGCTGAATAAGTAACGAGCAGGTGTGATTCAACACTCTAAATCATTCCTGGAAGCAAGACTCTTCGTACTGTGGGGTGACTCCACCGTGAGGTGACCTTTCTCTGGGACTCGGAAGAAGGGTGAGGTTCGGATTAGTGGTGAGGAACGAGGAAGACTCAGAGACTAGCAGGCTCAAGTAGGTACAAGGGAAGCAATTATGTCCAGAAAAAGGTGGAAAACTGTAGCAAGGGAGCACCGTATGGTAGAGCAACCTCTCCCCGAGGACCATGTATATATCCGGACAGAGGCTGGTTCCAGTGAAGAAATCCACTTCAGGCTCATTTCCCAGGAAGAATTCCATTTAGAAACCCTTAATCAGAGGAGTGCACGGTCTGGGGTGCGCTAAATGCAATGATTTTGAACGTAATTATTTAAAGAGCTCTAAACAAGTCGGGTCACTTAAGATAAAGATGTAAAGCACACACTTTTCCTTCATAGGAGCAGCAGAAGCAGGAAAGGGTATCTCAGTCCTTGATACTGGCTACCTTAGCGGGCGTTCTCTCAGCACCCGTAGACATCACGTGCTAGTTCGCAGGGACATCGTGACCGCAGCTCTTGAAACCCACAGACTATTTTTGTCGAAGGAGAATTCAGTTTAAATATTCAATGCCTTTAGGATAACTCATCTATCACTGGGCCAATTTAAGTCTCGTTAATCACATAAAGGAGAAAGGGAAAGAACTCCCTGGCCCTTGAAGCTATTAGTGTACAGCTGTGAAATGGAGGGCTGGATCCCCAGAGAAATGGGACTCTAGTGGCATAATTATGCAGAGATGGGAGTGAGAATGATCCCCTCGAGTGGGGACTGTTCCTTGACTCAGAATTGCCAATGTTGGCTTCTGCTGCTGAGCCTGGAGCAACTGGAACTGAGAGTATTGGCAAGATGGAAATGGGTCCTGTGTGTGAATTACATTTGAGGAAGTAGGGTTAAGACCATGGCTTTGTGGTCCAATATCCACCATTGATGAATCTACCGTCTTTTGAGAATTTACCACCTGTTGGCCAAATCCTCTTTTAATCCTCACAACAGCTCTGTAGATCATTATTCTCCTTTCACAGATGTGAAAATTGAGGCTTAAACTCATTTGTCATAGAACTTGAATGTGTCAGAGCTTGGATTTGAACCCGATTTGATTATTTCCTAAACCAACCAAGCTCCTTAACTACACTGCACTCGAGGCAAGCCTCATCGAGAAAGAGTTCTTACTCACCTTAGAAAGATGGAAAACACAGAATGGTAGAAGAAGAAGAAAAAAATAAACATGAATGGTAATCGCCCAAAGAAAATTCTCAATCAACATTGTGATTTAATTTCTTGTAGGCTTAAAAAATGATCGTCGTTGAAAAATACATATTCGTACAACGCTTTATTTTACTTTTTCCAAATCAATATTATGCCATAAGTTTTTCAATGTTATCATGTGTCTTTGCAAGTATAATTTAACTCCATAATATGTTATCATATTTCTGGATAGAGTTGTCTATGATAGTTTCCTTATCTTTAAAATATGGCTACTATTTCCCACCTCGTAGCGTGGGGAGGTCACCATTATTCGGTGTCCAACATGTGACGAGGACCTAGCAAGTCTTTGACTCTTCTCTCCCTGTGTTAGGACACATTCCCTAGAATCAGAAGCCTGAGATGGGAATTCGCGCATAAGCCAGAGACCCGGGAGTGAGCTGTGGCATCAGGTGTGGATATTGGGGCGAGCAAGGCAAGAAGGTGTCATGCACAGGAGCTGGGTTACAGCTTGATCCTGTGGGGACCTTGAGAGCATGATGGCCCCACAGGGCTGGTCCTTCCTTGTGGCGCCGGGCTGACCTTTTACACCTCCATGTTAGCTGTCACTGTTGGCTGTCGTGTTATGTAGGAAAAACTTCCATACCTTCTGGGTGTTTCTCCTCTACTCTCACACTGCTACCTACCGCACTTACAACTCTTCTGACACCAGATGTGTGGGATTTTTTCCTCTATATCAAGTAATTCTTTGTAATAGTAGCTGGATATCCTACCAGTCAAGACAGTTCTGACACTAACTGGAGTTAGCACAGACCCTACAATTAAAGAGCTTATCCCATAAGACTGCTCCCCACTCCTGGCCCATTTCAGATGCCCGTCACAAGTCCTAGGTTGTCCCCTGTATGATGACCAACTACCAACTGGGTTTCCTACAACTCCTTCCTTAAGTTTAATCATTTGTGCCAATGGCTTAGGGAACCCAAGGAAACACTTAATGCTTACTGGTTTATTACAAAAGGATATTTATTATATAAAGGATACTGATGAACATCCAGATGGAAGAGATGCACAGGGCAGGGTATGTGGGAAAAGGTGCCGAGTGCCCATGCCCTCTCCTCGTACGCCACTCCAATGCCTCCACCAGGAATCTGGAAGCTCCTTGAATCCCATACCCTTAGGGTATTTATAGAGACTTAATCATGTAGACATGATTGATCATTCACTCAATCTCAGGTTCTTCCCAGAGGATGGGGAATGAGATTGAAAGTGTCAAGCTTCTAATGAAAGCTTGGTGTTTCTGGGGATTGGCCCCTGTCTAGGATCTCACCAAGCATAGCCTCAGTAGAACAAAAGTTGCTCTAATCTCTCAGGAATTCCAGAGGCTTTAGGAGGTCATTGTCAGGAACTGGGGTCAAAGAAGAAAAAACATTATGAAAGAGGCACCTAATGCTCTTATCACTTGGAAATTACAGGAGTTTTAGAAGATTTGTGCCAGGAACATGTGCAGCCTCTGCATGAGGCATCTCTTGGTCAATCAAAGGAAACTCTTCAAAGTAACCCTTTCTAATATGGTGGCCCCCAGCCACGTGAGGCTATTAAGCACTTGAAATGTGTCCAGTTTTCATTGCAATGTGTTACAAATATAATAGCCACATCAGATTTTGAAGACTTATCTGAAAAAATAGATGTTTACATAATCACAAATTAGATTGCATGTTGAAATAATAATATTTTGAATATACTGAGTTTTAAGTAAAATAGGACATCAATTTCACTTCTTTCTTTTTTTTTTTAGTGTGACTGCTTGACTATTTGAAATTATATATGTGACCTAACTTGGCTAACATTGTTGTGGAGTAGGGGTTGGCAAACTTTTTCTGTAAAATGCCAGAAAGTAAATATTTTAGGCTTTGGGACTGTCTGCTACCAGTGCTCAGCTCTGCAGTTGTAGAAGAAAGCAGCTGCAGACAAAACATAGCTGGTGAATGGACCGGCCGTGTTCCAATAAAACTTTATTGCTACAGAACAGTGGACTGAGCTCAACTGGTGAGCTGAGGAAAAAAATCATTTGTGAATTGTTAGCAGCCAGTGTTCAGATCAGCTGAGGATGGTGGTGGAAGAATGTACTATCAGTAAAGGGGATTGAGACATCAAGAATAGGTCCTCTGCACAATAATCTCACCTTATCCATGGTTCAACCATGCTCTGAAAATCCTATGTACAAATAAGATATTTTGAGAGGGAGAAAGAGAAGGACCACATTCACATAAATTTTATTTCAGTATGTTGTTATACTTGTTTTGTTTATTATTAAATATAGCTGTTAATTCTTACTGTTTGTAATTTATAAACGACACTTTATCCAAAATGTATGTAGGGAAAAAACAGCATATAGTTAGGGTTTGTTATTATCTGAGGTTTCAGGCATCCATGCGGGTCTTGGAATATACCCCCCTTGAATAAAGGGAATGACTACCTTCCCACTTCTTTCCTGATTAGGAAAGTATTTTTCCAAATGATTTATTCCCCTGTCTTTACTACTAACCTCTAGATATTTTGTCTCCGAAGGAGAAAGCTTGTGGGAGAAACTACTTCAGGAAGTTTAGACTGTGAAATTCTCCCATGTCAGAGGCTAAAAATGGAAACATATGGAAACATTTATTTCTCAGAATTGGAGGAAAGGAATATGTGTACATCAATATGGCATTAGAGAATAATGCTACTTGGTATTCTGAAGTCTGTCAACTGGTCTACCCTGAAAGGCGGAGACAGTGTCATGTTAGGGATTTAAGTGATTTTTAAAAATGACACATCCTCTCTGCCCTACACCAGTTTTTGCCAACACGAACATAAATATGGAGTTTTTCCATTGAGAGCAATTAATATGTAATGCCTTAGGCCAGGAAATAATTAATACAAAATTTTAGGGAAGTGGAAATTGAGCGACTCATGCTTTCTCAAGGTGCTATTGCTTAATCAAAATGACTCTTTGGCCTCCAGAATACTCTCTGTGACCTGTTTTGACTTGATCTGATTGTCTCCATTGGCTCCATGCATTTCCTCTGGCAGCCCTGTGGCCCCGGTCCTCATTGAGAATCTGGTGGAGACCGTTTAGCTGGTCTGCAACAGACTCTTCCCAAATTTCTACCAGGGGCTCATCAGATTCCATGCCGAATACTTTACATTTTAAAAATCTTATTTAATCCTGAAAACTTTATGAAATAGAGATTTCTATCATTTCTATTTTAAAGACAATGAAATGGAAGGTGACAGGTTATACTTGAATTACACAGCCCTTAACTGGAGGGATCACAGCCCAGGGATTATCAATCTGGAGGCCTCAATATGAAACATGATGCCTTTGTCCCCCATCTTATCACATGCATATGTCTCATTTCCACACCTAGAGGGAGGGCAGCAGGAGTGAGTGGATTTACGAGTGTCCGTGTGCACTGGGCGTGTGATGGACAGCTCCCTGCACGGCTGTGATAGCCTTTCACCGCAGCCGGATGCAGTGTCTCTAGCAGCCGACACATTCAAGGTCAGGAGGCATGGGTTGCCCTTTCTCCGGCCTGGTATTTCTAATAGTTTCTCCCCCAGGGTTTCAGAGCTGCCTTCTCCATCCTCTGCATCTTGAATGACTTGGGCTTCCAGTGGGCTTTCCCAGGCTTTCCTAGCAAGGACTTTAGCCCATGACCACGTTGCCAGCAGTCCTCAGACACTAGTGATTTTTTTTTTTCTCCTCCTTGGTTCACTGAATGGTCATTACTTTTTGTTTCCTCATCGGGTGACCCCTCCACCAACAGCCTTCTCTTTCCAGGCTGCTGCGTACCTCACCTTTGGGCATCCAGGCTCTGGGCTGAGGTGTGCCTCTGAGTGCCACCTTGCTGGGGTGCTGTGCCGTGACGATTGCATTCCCGGGGACTAACTCGGGTCCCAAGAACCTGAGTTCACTTTTTTCTCATGCTGTACGGCTCATTTTTTATAGACACACAGAGTGTAGATTTGCGTATTGCTTCTATTCCTGAAGTAATATATGCTATATTATTATCACCAAATATTGAGATTATTCAGTATGTGAAAAGAAGGAATCGGTTGTAAACCTCAACCTTAACCACCTAGAGATAGACACTGCTAATATTCTGGAAGATGTGTTGGATTGTATCATTGGCATAAGTCTTGCCAGTTAAGCCCCCAGGGAAGTCTGTTTTTGTCTTGAAAAAGAACAGCTGAGCATGACTCAGCAGACCACCACCAGCATGCTTTTGCAGATCACCACCAGCATGACTCAGCAGACCACCACTCAGCGTGACTCAGCAGATCACCACCAGCATGATTCAGCAGACCACCACTCAGTTCTCTCTGTCTCCTTATTTATATTATAAAATGAAAACATACTATAAAATGCTATTTTGTGTTGGTCATTCCCCTTTCCCAACTCGGCAGAGCCATCTTGACCTTCTTCTCCAGTGATGGTTTTCAAACTTGATTTAGCCTCTTTGGAACCCATTTTACAAGCACAGGTATTGGAAATAAAATTTGTAAGACTGCCTGCCTTAGTCTGCTCAGGCATCCATAATGGAACCCATAGACAGGGGGCTTTAAACAAAATTTATTTCTCACAGTTCTGGAGCCTGGGAGGTCCAAGATCAAGGTGTGGCTGGTGTGGCTCCTGGGGGACTCGTTTTTTTTTTTGCTGTGTCCTCTCCTCACATGGTGGAGAGAGTTCTCTCTCTCTCTGGTCTCTTCCTCTCCTTATTAGGACACTGACTTCATCATGGAGGACCCATCCTCATGACCTCATCTAAGCCTAATCACCTCCCACAGGCCCCACCTCCTGTACCATCACACTGAGGGGCAGGGCTTCAATACATGAGCTTGAGTGGGTGGTGGTGGGGCACCAACATCCAGTCCAAAGCACAGATAAAGGCAGAACTTCTTTGATGGAAGTAGAAGTAAAAGAAATGAAAGTCTGCCTCGTTCTTTGTTCCCTTACCCCAGTGGCTTCCTCAAGAATCCATTTCTGTGACTCTTCTAGGTTCTGAAGGAGGATTGTTTGCAAAACATTTCTCGTCCGACATTGCTCGAAGCGGTTGTATTACTTTTCACTGTGTGGAGGTGTGCAGTTGCCTATTGTTGGCTGTCGGATTTGCTTTCTGTTTTTCACTATCGTAAAAAAATCGTAACGGGCATCTTTGAACTTCTTACCTTGTGCATATCTGCGATGATTTCCCTCAGATAAGGTCTTAGACGTGAAAATGCCTCTTGGTTTCTGGTGTATGGAAACTTTCCTGAAGCCCAAATCTTTGTCTGGCAGGTCAGGAGTGTGGGCCTTGGTTCAGAGTGTACTGGACATAATATGTCTTGGTAACAGAGGGCTGGTGGTGGTCTGCTGAGTCATGCTGGTAGTGGTCTGCTGAGTCATGCTGGGTGGTGGTCTGCTGAGTCATGCTGGTGGTGGTCTGCTGAGTCATGCTGGATCGTCAGGACAAGAACAGACTTCCCTGGGTGCTTAACTGGCAAGACTTATGCCACTGATACAATCTTATATTTGCATTTTACAGTTTTCACAGCACTTTTCATCTGCTGTCCCACTGTCACTCCATGACGTAAATGGGACAGAGACAAATAGATCTTCAAAAAATTGAAAGCATATTGAGGTTCAGTGAGGTTAAATAACTTTCCTGAGATTATGCATCTAATAAATGATGACAGTCTGCATTAGTCAGCTATACTGCAATAGCGCTGCGTAACAAACACTCGCCCCTGCACACCTCAGTACCTAAACCAATGTTTTTTTTTTCTTTTTCCCATCACAGCTGGCTCTGTAGCTGAGCCGGGATAGCTGGGCCTAGGGGACAAAGGGGAGAGTGACACCAGATAATGTCCTAGAGGTAGCCTGGGGCAGACCTTGAAGGCTCCAGTGAGGAATTAGAATCTTCTGTTGAGTCCAGTGAGAAACTATTACAAGATTGCACATAGGGGACTGATGTGGCCTGATTTATATTTTAGAGATTATTGGGACATGTTTGTTCCATGTTAGATTTTCAGTGCCTGGTTCATAATAGATGCTCCATAAATATTTTATTGATCCTGGTTTCCAGAGAAAGCAATGAATGCAAGACTCAAGGAATTGCCTTTAAGCCCCTTCCCTGGAAGGGACTGGTGAGCTGGTTGTTTCTGTGGGCAAATTCTGTTAGTGAGTTGACTTACTCATTTGCTAACTGAGAAGTCATTTGCAGGTTCCTTCCTCTGGGGTGTCCACACCTGCAGAGGACAGGCTGTGACATCGCTCTCTGGAGGCCTCACATGCACTAACTGCGTCTCCTCCACTGTCCTCATCTGAGGGGGCAGCTCAGAGCAGGAGTTGGGTAAAAGGGCCTGAGACTCTAGAGACACAGGGTCCCCTCCACTGGGGTCAGATAACCAGGGTAGAGGGGGCCAGCCAGCGTTAGAGCTGGAAGACCCTTAATCTTTCATTCCATCCAGGTCCATTGTGTGGAAGAGAAAACCCAGTGCGCGTATGTGCGTGTGCGTGCGTGTGTGCAGAGTCAGACCCCAGGCCCCAGGGTGAGTGTGCACCACCTGTCTTGCACCCTCACCTTTACGCCTACAGTTTAAACTTTCTAAGCCCAAGTTTGGGGGAAGAAAATCATGGTGTTTATTTTGAATTAAAATGCTCTTTTGATTAAAACCAACCACATAAAGATAGTTTACATTTGCAAGGAAATGTTAAAGTGCAAAGGTTTCCTTCAGGAGTGGGAATTATGGTTTCTAATTGTATAGCACTTGGGACTACATGTTTATGGAACCTTGGAAGAAATGCTTTATAAATAGGTCAAAAACAGGTCTCACAGTGCTTATGTGTTTATTTGCCTGGTGTGCTCATTTGGCATCTGGCCCTGATCTTGCGTAGCCTTGAACTCCAGATATATTTTCTTGTGTAAATGAATCATCTCCAGCTATACTGCGAGCAGGATTTAAAAAAATTTATTATTCCCTTCCTTTTATCACAGTGTCTAGCATAATGTCAGGTACAGGGAGTTTGCTTAATAATAAATCCGTTTCACCTCCCACCCTTCCCTCCTCCCCCGCCCCTCCTCCCCCCTGCCTCCGCCCTCCTTCCTTCCCTCCTTCTTGTTCTCACCGCTCTCCTCCCTTCCCACCAGGATTTCTGTGCAGGCAGTGAGGACTCTGGGATGAACCCAGGAAGCCAGTTTCCTGCCCTCGGGGAGCTTTGAGTCTAGCTGGGGAGACCAGACACTACAGTGCCATCACTTGGAAAAGCACTTTTGTAACTGTGGAGTGAAGGATGGATGAGAGCATTTGGTCAGCGAACATCTTCCCTGGGAGCCGCTGAGGGGTCAGATCGGGTCCAGTGGAGGGAAGGGAGCGGCTGGGACAGATGTGGACACAGAAGAACACTGTTGTGGGAAGGCCTCGCGCTAGGGAGTGGCCTTGGTCTTTACAGGAGTCCTGCGTGGCGGGAGCAGAGAACCTGGCGGCCACCCTCCCCCATCCCTGGGGACCCATGCAGGGCTCAGATGCCCGGGAAGAATTTGACGGTTTACTTGAGAACCATGGAAATCCCAGGAAGGAGTCCAAGTAAGAGAGAAACATGGCTTTTTATTTCTGCAAGCTTACTTTAGGACAGACACGTAGTGGGCTGAACCCTGGTGCAGCCCCACGATGGAATGCCCTGCACATGGGACTGTCTCTGTACTCTGATACGGAAAGTTCTAGAATAACTCATGCAATGGCAAAAACCCAGGTGCAGTGTTGGAAAGAGAGAGGGAGGAGACTATGTGTTTGAACGGACATGTATTTGAATCAGCAAATACTAGAAGAATAAAGGAGAAAAGGACCCCAAATAGCTGTATTTTGTGTAGCGGAAAGATGGCTGGGGCAGGTGCAGTGGCCAGACTTCTCCACGTGCCTCTGGAATTTGGAGCTGTGCGTGTGTGTACGGCAGATCAGTCATGCACTGACCATAAATGGGATAAGCTGGGTTGTAGCAGGTGTCCTTAGAAGCGTGGTAGTGATGGTGCAGGAGGGCCGATCAGAGATGGAACACGGGCTGTGGATTATTAATCATGGATGGAAATGCTCAATTGACTTGCACTGTCCTTTTTAGGGGCCTTAGTCTGATATTGATGTTTTCATCATTTATTGAAACCTTGGCCTTTTATTTTCATTCTTCCTACTCTGTGTTAATTAGAGTAACACATCAGCCCCTTCCTGGGGTGGAGGGGCTGCCCCAGGTGGAGGTAAGGTTTCCTCAGGTTTTCGTGAGCACATACTATATGCCAGACCTCTAGTGCTCCACCTAGATGGCTGCATTTCATCCTCATAACCAGCTTTGTGGACGAGGAAATGGAGGCATAGAAACCGGAGATGATTTGTTCAAGGACCCTCTCAGAGCTCATCTTGTAGAGTCCAAGGTGAATCACTGCTGATATGATGGCTCTTAACAGAATGCCTATTCAGTGCCTATGAAGCACTGGGTTAGGTGCTAGGAAAATGCTGATGGATAAGAAGCAGGTTTCTCTTGTAGATGTCAAAGGAAGGATAGAATGACTGCACATAGCCATTACACAGTGTGACAGAGGCTTTATCCAGATATGTGCTGGGCCCAGAGGGTGGGGGGCGTTCAAAGACATGATACAAGAGATCAGGGAAGGCTTCCTGGGAGCGGAGGAGCTGCTTCATCAGGGTCCTGCGATCTGCCAAGGAGTTTGAAAAGCAGGTGGAGAGCTTTTGGAAGGGGAGGGCATTCCAGAGGGAGAACAGCATGTGCGAAGAGGCAAGAGCAGTGATGGTGGATATAAATGTGTGCTCAGGGACCACCCTGGGAGGAGCTGGAGAGGTGGGTGGGGCCAGGTCACGTGGGGCATTGGAGTCTGATTTCTTCTTGTTCTCAGCTGTTCCTTCACCTTCAAAATATACCTGGCTTCAACTCGCAAGGTTCATGCCTTACTTAGTGGAGCAGAAACTCTGTGTCAGCTTCTGAAGGAGGGCTGCAGTGGTAGAGATGATGCGGTGGTGTCTTGACTACATTAGATATGGAAATGGACAATTTCCATGTGAGAGCGGAGAGTACAAGGAAGCCCACAGAAAGGGCAGGTGATAGTCAGGGAGGGCTTCCTGGAGGAAGTGACTCCAGCTAAGTTTTAGTGGATAAGGAGGAATTGGTTGAGGTGATCACCTCAGAGTAGAGGGGACAGCAAGGACAAAGGCTCAGAGGCAATATTCGCTTAAGATTAGTGCACATGGGGTTGGGGGAGTGATCAGAAACAAGACTGAAGGGGTTGTGCCGGCCCTGGGAACCATGCTCTGAAGACCCAGTAGGGTGTTTTCCAGATGCAGGGGCCAGGGGGAGAGCAGAAGCACGGTGACATCATCATTCTCAAATGTACAGCCAGGGTCCATTCTCCCCAAGAGCAGCCCGTGAATCCTTCCTAGGAGCACAGAGGCACATCATGCTAGAAGTTTCTGCAGGGAACAGCAAGTTTCTCACCATCAGGGTTTGGCTGAGCCCTGCTGGCGGGTGGCTGTCAGGTGTGGTCTTGCATACCTGCCAGAGTTGGCCTTTCTCTGTCTGGCTGAGACGGAGCACCAGGGGCCGGAACCTCAGGCCTCACATGAGGCCACCCTGCTCCTGGAAAACACCCTACTGGGCCCGCAGAGCTTGGTTCCCAGGGCCGGCACGACCTATTCAGCCTTGTTTCTGGTTACTCCTCCAAACCAATGTGCACGCTCTCAAGAATCGCTAAAACGGGGTCAAAGTGGATATCAGGGACATCGGCGCTCCCAGCATGCAGACCACTGGTCACACTGGGGTGACTTTCTGAAGGCCGGTGTCCTGCCTGCCGGGCTCAGGACAGACAGGAAGGAAGTACCCTCCTCTGCCTGACACCATGAGCCAGGGCTTTGCTGCTGTGATTTCTGATCCATGGTCTGCATGTCTCAAGACAACAGCCCCGGGAAGCAGGCAGGGGACACTGAGGTTCAGAGAGGCTCAGGAACCTGCCCTCGGACAATGGAAGCCAGGGATGGGGTATGATCCGGTCAGTTCGGACTTTCGACCATTCGGTCCCCAGTTATAAGAAGGGTGCATGTCGTGCTCACGGGTACTGCGGATTGAGTGTTTATGTCTCCTCGAAAGTCACTCGTTGGAGCCCTCCCCACAGTTTTTTTGTTGGTGTTTGGAGAGGGGCCTTTGAGAGGCAGTTGGTTTAGATGAGGCCTGAGGGTGGGGCCCCATCATGGGATCAGTACCCTGATAAGAAGAGAGCTCTCTGCTATGCGATGACACAGCAAGACTGCAGGTGGCCACCTCCCAGCCAGGAACAGTACCTGACAGCACCTGGGTCTTGGACTTCCAGCCTCCAGAACTGTGAGACGTAAATGTCTGCTGTTGGCTGCTCTGTCTCGGGCATTCTGTTCTAGCATCTCTCCCCTCTTCCTCAAAGAACACCAGTTTCCCCCGGGCCAAGGGGTGGCCGCGTGCCCATGTTGGGCGCATCAGAATTCTTCTCTGGCCTGGCATCTGCTGTGGCCTCTTCCCGTGCAGCACAGTCCTCCCTGGGGTGCTCAGGGACCCAGGGAGGGGCCGCCCCTGTTCCTGATCCCAGTCCTCCTTGCACACCTCACTCTCAGCCTTGCTGTCCGCCCCGTCCACTCCAGGTGGCCCAGTCACACCCTTGAAATGGTCTTTCTGGCTTCTGCTCAGAGGCGCTCAGGACAGTGGTAGCCTGGATCCGGGTCTTTTGAGTGGTCCATGATTTTTAAAATACGTATTTATTGACATAATTTACATGCTGTCAAACTTACCCTTTGGAAGTTTACCATTCGTTGACTCTAGAATATCCAGTGTTGTGTAGCCACTAGCACAATCACATGCCAGAGCACCGATCGCCCCAAAGAAGGTCCACGCCCATTACCAGCATCCCCGCCTCGCCTGCCCCGGTCCTGGCAGCGGCTAACCTGCCTTCTCGTGGATTTGCCGATCATGGACGTTGCATGTGGAAGAAATCACACAATGTGGGGCCTTTTGCATCTGACTTCTTAAACTCATTCTGTTTTCCAGGACCAACCAACTTGTAGACTGGATCACCACTTCGCTGCCCCTTTTTTATGGAGGTTGAGAAATAACATAACCTGAGGTCAACCCTCTTAGGGTGTTTTAAGTGTACATTCTTGTAACCCGCAGGCATCCTGGGACAGCTCGTCCCTGGAGCTTGTGCACCCTGCTGACTGACACCTTGTGCATACGGCGCCATTTTCCACTGTAATAATTTTATTTTTCCTTCTGTTTGCTACATTGTTATATTCATCTTAGGATATTGACATGCACCCCAGTCTGTGAGCATTTCACACCACATCCGTCTCCAGCGTTCTAGTGCCCTTTTCCGTGACGTTGCTCCCAGTCTCCTTCCCTGCCCCTTCTCCTGCCCTGGTAGCGACTGTCTTACATCCTGTGAATTTTGTTGGGCTTTGTCTGCTGGTTTGTTTCATTATATTCCAGCAATTCCATTTCGAGGCAAATACCCAGAGAATATAAAAACTCTAATCAGAAAAATAGATCTGCACCCCAGTGTTCTTAGCAGCAAAGGGCACGAGACATGGACACAACCTAAATGCCCGTCCACAGAGGATTGGATACAGAAGCCGTGTTCTAGATACTCCGTGGAATTCTCTGCAGCGACCTGGATGAAACTGGAAGGGATCAGGCTGAACAAAATATCCAGGAAGAAAAAGAGAAATACAGGATGGCTTCACTCCTATGTGGAATACAGTGAAGCACCACTTGAGTTTAATCATCGGCCATGTGTCGTGAGATAGTTTGTGTGTCTTGTGAGGGAGACGGGTGGGAAAGGGGTGGGGCATGGATAAGCTTCTGCAGGCACGGAGATGGGGGTGGAGGAGACCACTGTAGAGGCCACGTGTCCAGCCTGAACTGGGTGCCGGGGGTCAAAGGTGCACGTCACACGGCCTTCAGGATACGCAGAGCCGCGGGAGAGACCTATCGGGGGCTTGAATGACTGCATCAGGGTAAATACATTAGGGGCATGAGGAGAGAAGATTGGGGGTGAGATTCAGAGGAGAGAGATTGCTCACTGTGTAGCATAATTAATAGGACAACCATAATAAAAGGTAGCATTTATTGAACATTTATTAGGCGCCAAGTGCCTTACTAAATGTTTGATACACTGCTGTCGTTTAATCCTCCTCATCACCCAAGGAGGGAGCTACTATTATTTATCCCACTTTCTAGATGGGGAGAGTAAGGCATAAAGACACCAGGTAACTGGTTCCAGGTGACAGGGGTAGGCAGTTGACCAGCTGGATTGAAATCCTCCCTTTTGCTGGCTCCCTGCGCATGGTTTCTTTCACAAGCATCCCGGGAGTGGGGACTTTTGAATCCAAATGTGAAAGGCAGGCTGCGAAAATGTAGCCCAGAGTCAGCTAATGCTCACCTCGGGCAGAAGGTATTGAAACAAGCATCTGTCCGTGTGCCGGCCGTGGTGGTCCAGAGGCAGCATTCAGGTAATCCCTCCCCGCTAGCCCTCACCGAGAGCCTCCTGTGGCCCCTCCAGCCACAGCCTCACAATTAGCGAAATGAAAAGCTCTCTGCCAACGAGGGATCTTCAAAGGGCTGCTGCCTGCAGACTTATAACACTGACAAATCATGGCTCTTAAACAAATCGCTGCTGAAGTTGCCCAGGCACCAGATCGGCCCTGGATGTGTGAAGACTCAGCCCATTGCCACATCTGGCCTGCGATGCCGGGTTTGAAATGAGCTAAGAGCCCAGACGCAGACAGAGCTGATCTTGAAGGAAGTGGGAGTGGTTTCCTGGGCCAGGACCTTGGCACACAGCAGGCATCCCATACATATCTGTTGTCTGAACAAAGAAAAAGTCTTCACAGGTAATTCTGTGATGCACCACAGGTGGGACATAACCAGAGAGGGATGGGCTATCAATCAAGACTTGGGTTCGTGCCCACCCAGGGGCGCTTGGGATTGGCCCAGCCTTGTGGCTCAGGGGGCTGAGACGGCTGGGCTATGGACCATGGAGAAGCCAGGGACCCAGGTTTGACACCCAGGGTCAGGGGGAAAAACCCAAAATAAATAAATAAATAATAAATGCAAATGCTTCTTCCTCCTTTTCCTTCCTTTAAAAAAAAATTTAAAGATTTGGGGTTTCCTGATTTTTGAGGGAACAGAAATTCAAACTGACTTAAATACTAGAGAGAGTGTATTGACGCTCTAACAAAACTGTCCAAAGGTATTGTGACCTTCAGGAAAGGTTCGATCCGGCAGTGGCCTGTGTTACCAAGTTACCGTTTTTGTTGGGAAAGCTCAGTGCTTGGGAAATTTAAAAGAGGATTTATTTATACTGCAGTCTTGTTTGGAGTTGGATGCTGTGGCTCGGTCAGGGTAATATTTTGCACACACACAATCTGGCCTGTGATGGAAAGAATACACCAGATTGCCAACTGTTTGTCTAGTACCGAGGGATGGATCAACAGCACTGGAGTTCAGGACCGCTAGCTGCTTTAACCTCAGAAAGGTTGCTTCCAGCTCTGTACGCCTTGTTTCCTCACAATATACATAGGTAGTAATTTCTGCCTTGTTTAATCCTGGGGACTATCAAAAGGCTCAAGTGAGAATATATATCTGTTAGAATTCTGCACCAATGAGCAATTATAATTAGTGACCCTGTGAATGAACAGATTATTGACACCACAGTGATTTCTTCTAATAGGTGCTGAGGCTGATCCATTCACTAGTCCCTTCATTCATTTATATTTTCATAGCCTTCAGGAAAGGTGTGACCCAGCAGTGTCCCCAAATCGGTATTTTTGTCTTGAAAGCTTAGCCCCGAGGAAATTTAAGAGGCGATGTGCTTAAATTACAGTCCTGTTTGAAGTCTGTTTGAAATGTGCACATTTGAGATATATTTGAGATAATTTGAGATTTGCATACCATAATACTTTAGCCTTCTTGGAGCTAAAACTCAGGGCTGTTATATGCTGGCAATGTTGTATGACCATCCCCACCACCTCATTCCAGAACATTTTCATTGTCCCCAAAAGAAACCCCGCACTCATGACATCCATTCCCATTCCTCCTCCCCCCACCCCTAGCAGATTGGA
Organism: Solenodon paradoxus; assembly: GCA_004363575.1. Classification (NCBI taxonomy): domain Eukaryota; kingdom Metazoa; phylum Chordata; class Mammalia; order Eulipotyphla; family Solenodontidae; genus Solenodon; species Solenodon paradoxus. The sequence goes on from RJWH01001063.1 coordinate 406,966, forward strand.
TCTCTCTTTTATTAATCACCTACTGTGTGCAGTCATACTACCAGGTGCTGGAACTGTGGTACAGAGAACGTTTCCCGGCTGATTTGGAATCTGATGAACAAATCCTAAATTACTCAGGCCCAGAGTGAGTGGTCCTGGATGGTTGTCAGTGTCACTAGGAGGTGACTGCTTTTCTGGAGAGGGGTGGTCTAGGGTGGACCAGAGTTTGTGCCTTGTGCCAGGAATTGGCAGCCATGTGGCCTTTTTCTCCCTGATCCATAGTTTTTCACTTTTGAAATGTCACCTACCTCCTGGAGTTCTTCTGAGGACAAAAAGAGATGATATCAGCACACCTCTGTGGCTTAGCAGCTAAGGTGCAGGCCATGGAAAGCCCAAGGACCCAGATTTGAGACCAGGACCTTGGGAAGGGGAAAACACAGAGAGGATGCATGAAAAGTACTTAGCACAGCACCTAACACATAGTAGATGTTCAATAAATGTTAACAACATCATGCTTGAAATGAGTGATGAGTGGTGTTGACTGAGAAAATATGAGAGAGAGGTGAGTGCTTCAGAAGAACTGAAGAATGGAGAAGCTCTTCTCAGCAGCCCCTGCACTCAAACTGGTGTCTCCAGACCTTGGCACGATTACCCTCGTGTGCTGGGTACTTCTCCAGTTCTAGATGTTTGGCAGCTTCCCTGGGCTCTGGCTGCTGGAGGCTACTACTTGTTTTCAAGTTGTACAACCAGTGTCCCCAGACATTGCTACCTGTCCCTGGGGGAGCAAGCCATCGATCAAGACAGAATACTCTAGCACTTTCAGAAGAGCATCTTACTTTCCTACGTCTAGGATTTTGCTCACCTTGGGGACTTCTGTTTCTCCAACTCCGCAATGTCCAAATCCCCCGCTGACCTTCAAGGTCAAGTGCAACGTCACCTCCTTCCTGTATCTTCCCCTTCAGATGGGCTCCCTCCATCTCCAGTCCTGACTGTGCTCCATCTCTGCTTCTTGGACGGTAACTGCTCTGAGTGCCAGTTATGCGCTGGCTGTGCTTTGCAACCTCATAAGCAGGCCGGAGGGAAGGCATCCTTGTTCTCCCGTACGTGTCCGTCCTGCTGACGCTGCCTGGGAGGCTGTGTGACTGGCTCTAGGTCTAGGTGAGTGGCCGAGCCGGGCTGTGCTCTTCCAAGTCCACGCTCCTTCTCCCGCACCGTGGTCATGTGAAACTCCCCTGTCCCCCACGGGGAGTGTGCACACACCTTGGCTTCTCTGGAGGCAAGGAAGCCCCCATCTCTTCCCTTTGTAGTCAGTGTCTGGCACATCATAAATATTTCAAAATATTTGTTGGATGTAAGAAAAGAAGTCTCAGAGGAGTCTGCTATCTTGTGTGGTTACCGTGCCTTTGAACTTGGGAAAAGACTCAGATCTAGCAGGATGGTTAAATATTCATCTTCCTGAAAGAAGCTGTGGTCTGCATGAGCTCTTGAATTCTTGCCTGATTCTCTCATTCAGTAGAAGTTTCCTGAGTGCCTCCTGCATGTCAGAACTTGTGACAGTCTCTGGAAACAAATAATTCATGGTCTTGTGAGCAGAAACATTTTAGAGACCAATTTGGGAACTCTTAGGAAAATTCAACTAGCAATTTCTCTTGTAGCTCTAGGTCCTCAAAAAGAGTGGCCCTGGGCACAGACATGCTAAGAACAGTTCCTGCAGTGGTGTTGGTCATAGGAAATGCATTGGACACAATCTAATTCAATGGGCCCCCAACTTGTCAACATGTTAGAATCACTTGATCTTTAGAAAAAAATTCCAAAATCCAGGCCATAGTCCATGCCAAATAAATCACCCTCTCTGGGCTGCAACATAACTGTCACTCTGCTTTGAAGCTCCCAGGTAATCCCAAATCTAAATAGCCATCATCAGGTGAATGAATACAAAAGTACAGCATGCATAGATAATGCATCGCCTTGCCTGGTTACAGTGGATGAACTATATGAAAAGACTCGACCAAGAATGTTTACAGCAGTGCCATTTGGAATTGCCCCCCAATGCAAGGAAGCCAAACATTCACCACCAGTGGACTGGGTACATCATTTGTGGTGTGGTTATAAAATGCAAGATGATACATCAATGAGAACAGACAAACTACAACTATGTGGATGAGTCTCACAGACTTTTGAATCAAAGAAGCCAGACGCAGAGGTATAGAGGCTGTATGATTCCATTTATGTGATGGTCCAGAAGAGGGACCAGCACACTTTCTGCAAAGGGTGATATGGTCTCTCTTGCTAATCTGCTCTGTCCGACACCATATAGTAACAGAATGAGGGTGACCTTGTGCTTATAAAAACGGTGGTGGGCAGGGTCATAGTTGGCCATGGTTTGCTGGCCGCTGTTCTGGCGTGAGCACCGTTCATGTCCCGTGAAACTATAACAGAGCTCTTGACCCTGGTGAAGGCGAGTGAATGAATGGAAAGAGGCACACAGCAGCTTCTGGGATCCAAGACACGTTTTATTTATTTAGTTATTTTTTCAAATTTAGCTGCTGATTTACTGCAGGGTTCACACTGTTGAAGTCTATCATTCTGTGCCCTTACGATGCGTAGGCTTTCCTGGGTGATACGGATTCCTCAGTGGTGGTTTGCATTAGACACAGCAAATAAACAGACTGAAAGTGATATACATTAAATCATAATGTACAGAGGAGCGAGTCTGGAAGATACATACTGAATCTAAAATAGGCGAAACAATCTGATCAACTGGCTAGGGACCGTGCACTGGGTTAAGAAGGCATTCGAGCATGACTAGCTGCTGAATTCAGGACGGCAGATACCTTGGGGTGTGAGGAGGAAGGAAAAGGTGATGGGCTGTGTCCACCGGGGGCTTTTAGGGTAGTTGTCATTTTTATTTCTGGAGCGGAGCGGTGAAGACATGAGTTTTATCGTGCTTTTATTTCCTTTCATGTGTTCAAAGAGGCAATAATAATCACAAAAAGAATGACAGCTAATATCCCTATTTTTTAGGGGTGTCTGTTTTAAACTGGGTTTAGGAGAATGGTGGTGTCATCTATTTAATTCGTGAGTCTCTCCAGTGCCCACAGCAGGCTCTGATGCAGAAGGACTCACCAAATTCTTGAGAAAGGAGTGGGTGAGTGGAAAGCTCATCACACAAGCCAGAGATGAACCCAAGAAGACAATGTCAACAATGTATCTTGGGCATTTGGAGGGAAAGGGCACCTGAGACTTTCCTAGGACCCCCCACGCCCCCCATGCCTCTGGGACCTGACCAGTCCCAGACCTGGACACTGCCAGGTCCTCCCCTGTGGCCTAGTCTTGAGAAGTACCGATGTCCCAACCTCAGTGGCCAGATCAACACCCTGGGGAGATGTGTAACAGGTGATCCCTGGTTCTCTTGCTTCTCCTCCAAGTCCCGAGCGAGTGCAGGGACGCCCCTCAGACGCGCTAGTGAACCCTGAGCCTGTGTGAAAGCCAGAAAGCCCAGGTCACCCCTTGTTCACCACGGGGAAGGAGGTGACGGGAGACAGGATGTGCCTGGCCGTGTCGGCGAGGCAGCAGAAGCCGGCTTGTCTCTTGGCTGGCTGCCTGGTCCTGAATGGGAAAAGGTCTTCCCATGAAACATGAGTCAGCCTCTGGATCTTGGGGAGGGGGTGCGGGGTGCTGTGGCCTAATTTGGTGCCTAACTGGGGAGGCGAGCATCCTCCCTGTGCTCTGGGGACGCTGCCATTTAAAAAATGCACGAGTCTCCTTACTCACCAGTAATAGCGTGTGGATCATGTCTTTAGGAGGATGAGCTGTAAGAGCTTTGCCCTCTACCCGATTATTTTTATGATCGCCATTACTATTCATACCGCCATCATCATCGTTCTTGGGGGGGTTCGTGAGGCAATTAATCAAAACAACCAGTCAAGAGAATCCTGTTGTTTTTTTTATTTTAAAAAGGAGAAAGCCAGTATTTGGCACACTTTCCTAGCTTCCTTTCTGTTTAGTGTTTAGCTCAATCTTAGGGGGACCCATGGGGTTGTTCGCATGAGCTTTCTCTTTAGAGCATTGCCCTGTGGAATCTAGTCTGTCTTTGCATTGTTTTTAGTCTTGTCGCTCTACACTCTTTCTCCTGAGACCTTGTGCTAGATGCCTTCCAGACACGAGGGATGTGGTTGTAAGTAACTGAGACGAATCTGTGCTCTCCTGGAGTTGCTAGTCCAGTGTGTGAGTGTGTGTGTGTGTGTGTGTGTTTGTGTGTGCGCGCGTGCAGGGGAAAAACGACCGAGTCAGTGAATATGAACACCTCCAGTAGTTGAAAACACGACTGTCAAACTGGTAGAGGCATAATCAAGCAGGGCAGTCAGGGAGGGCTCTCTGGAAAAGCTGTGTTTCAATGAACACATGAAAGATACGAAGAAACTGTAGCGCAGAGTGGAAGAGTGTCCCAGCCAAAGAGAACAGCAGGTGCAAAGGTCCTGAGGCAGGAAGGCGGCCAGGTCAGGTCTGAAAAAGAACCTGAGTCTAGTGTGTCTGGAACCACGTGAAAAAGAACAAGGATACTGTTGGTGGCAGAAGACAGAGCAAGGTCAGAGTTGGAGCTGACAGAACATCAAGGGCACCAGCACCGGGCCTGGGTCATGTGTGAAAACCCTGGGACAGTGTGTCTGTGACTGTTCACTTCCCAAAAAACAAGACAGACGCAGTGATGAAGTTAGAGAGCATAGGCTGCAAAGCAACCCAGTGACACTATAAACTCGCTTGTGTCAACTGCTTGAAGCAGTGCTGTGTATGAACCCAATAAATAGGTGGAGGGCAGGATGGTCTGGGCCTTCAGTCCGAGAGAGACCGTGGGCCCCCTGACCCCAGCATTCCATCCTTTCCCTCTCTCTTGAATTTCTCTTTCTCCTGCAGTGCCCCCTTCCTCACCCCTGCTCCCAGGATCGAGCCCAGCAGACGGCAGGTAATGGGGTGAGAGACATTGAGATACTGGAAGGAGTGACGTCACAGAGAATCTTTAGACCACAGTGAGGAGTTTAGACCGTCTTCTAAATCAGCACTGTCCAAGAACTTTCTGTAATGACGGAAATGCGTCATGTCTGCTTTGTTCAATGTGGCAGCCACGAACCATGTGTGATGCTGGCAGCTGGCTTGTGGCAGGTGCAACTGAAGAACTGTATTTTTCTTTTTATCTAATTTTATTTAATTTAAAGTTAAACTGGAATAGTTGTGACTAATTATCGTTTACCACTTTGGGTAAGTTCTGAGAGACCTGAGAGCCAGTGAATACTCTTCATCTGTGGAATGATATGGCTGGGCAATATTTTTTCTGGAGAATAGGTTTTGGAAACAAGAGCAGTACCTGAGGCTCATTTGGAGGCTGTTACATTTTCCTTGAAGAGCCTGGCAGCCGATTCCCATATTCAAAGCAAGTTTTCCTTTTCTCCTTATTTTCCTTTTCAAAAGCCATCAGTTTTGGGGACTGAGCTGACTTTTTTTTTTTTTTAAGAAAGGTGCAGGAATAAAGATGAGCAGGCTGGCATGCAGGAAGAAAGAGGAAGAAGAAGCAGTCCATTTATGTGATTTAGTTGCTCATCCCCCCTAGCCCTGGCCCCAGGATGCAAACCCAGGCCCTTGGGATGTATATGGACTGCATCCAGCCAGAGGCAGCAGCCTGACCGCTACTCTACCAGGGCGTGTCCGGGCTGCTGGCTATTTTGGAAACTCGGAAGTCATGGAGCATCCATGTGCTTCAATGGTTAGCTCAGTTCTGGTGGTACTCGGGAAAAGATTCTTGATTCCGATCAAGGCAGGGGCTACGGATCAACCTAGTCGCTTCCATTTGGGCAATCATGGGGTGAGCGGAACACCTTGATTGCAGGGCAGAGCCAGGCAGCTGTGCCAGCAAAGATCAATTCGCCCCATGGCTCTCCTGCCCTCCTGCAGGCAGAAGGCACTTAACAAAATCTGCAGACGTTAGTGATACTGCCTTTTATTTTTATGTGAGCAATGCTGCCAATGGATAGGCAACACATTACATTTTTGCATCCACATGACCTAGATGCTAAGATCCCTTTGCTAGATCCCTAAGAAGTTGTAAGAGATCAGAGTTTGTGTTAAGATCCCTAGAGCTAAGGGTGATATCACTGATTTGGGTCCAGAGAAGAAGTGTGGACTGTGACTCCAGAGGCTAAGTTTTGCTACCAATTGATTGTGTGAAAAGCTCTTTTTAGGCCCAGATATTATTTGGAGGGGATAAATGGCATATTCTCCAAGTGCCCTCTGGATCCTGCAGCCGATCACATAAATGTGTGCTGGCTTTGCTGCTCCTGCACAGGAGGCAGCAGGATATTGATATGGCTGGAGCTCAGGTGGGGTTAAGACAGAGTGAAGGGTACCTAGCATCACCAAGATGGAGATTCTTAAATGTCAAGCAACAGAAGTCAGTTTGGCCACCTGAAGAGCTGAGGTGTGGGACCTCAGTAGGACAGGAACCAGAGGACTCCAGGGAATCTACAGCTGGCAATGAAGCCGTCTGTAGGTGAGTCTTTGCATGCACATGCTCATGATTTAAATTGTGGGGAGAAATCATATGTTTGGACAAGTGTGGACGATTCCATGCCTAGAAAAAGGCAGGGTATCATTACTGGTAATTCCGCAAAAATTGTATTCATCTGGAGAGAGGTCGTTTACCAAAGGAAAATTGACACAGTCTTGCCAATGGAAGGGGCAAGGAAAGCAGGGAAGCAAAGATGGCAAAGGTCCTCTAAGACACAGGCTATATTGAAAACTGAGAATGCTTCTAACCTCCTTTCCCTTCTCTCCGATGGCTGTTATTGTTAACTGTGGTGACGAATGGAAACGACTTCTGATGGGGAACACGATGCAGCGTATATGATACTGATTGTAAGACTGTGCACCTGAAACTCACAGACTGCCATAAATCCATGTTACTTCGATAAAAATGAACGTGAGAGTGTATCTGACTGCCATATGCCCATAGACTGTGCTAGCCAGTGATTTCTAAGTAAGGTTTCTTTTTTTCAGAATTCTTAATCCAATAGCATTTTTAGGTAATTCAATCTGAAAATTGTTCTGAAGCTGGTACTGCATCTGTACCTACATCGGCACCTATACCAACATCTGCACCTATGTCTGTGCTTATACCTACCGCCATGTCTCTGTTTATCTCTACACCTGTACCTACATCAATGTCTCTACCTACACATACTCCCGTATCGACCCCTGCATCTGTACGTACATCTGTATCTACACGCGCACCTATTCTATACCTCAACCTACATATGCATCTCTACCTACATATACATCTATGTCTACATCTCTACATCTGTACTATACCTACATCTATGCCTGTTTCAGCAGCAGCCCTGCGTCTATATCTATACCTGTATCTGTTTATATTTATCTCTATGTTTATATCTATACCTGCATGTATACCAGTATCAGCATCTACCTCTAATTACAGATATATCTATACCTACACCCGTACTTATATTTATATATATTCCTAGATACCTACATCTATACCTCTGTCAACATCCATACCTATATCTATCCTATAGCTATCTCTAGACCTACATCTAGTGTGTCTCTATATCTACATCTGTACTGTACCTTTATCTACATTTATACCTTCATCTATATCTATATCTACCTCTGCATCTATATCTATACCTAGTGTGCATCAATATCTATATTACTAATATCTAAATATGTCTCTGTATTGGTCTTGCTACAGAGTCAGCTGAGATTCAAACTATTGTACATTGTTAACCTACAAGCATCGTGCTCCAATCCATCCATCCAACCATCCATCCATCCATCCATCCATCCATCCATCATCCATCCACCCAACCATCCATCCATCCATCCATCATTCATCCATCCAATATTTGTTGAACACCTATTGTGACCAAACTCTGTAGTTAGTGTGCTATGAACACAAAATTATATAAGATAGATTCTCTGTACTTGAGGAATTTTTGGTTAAGAGTGGGATGTTGTCGGGGAGTATGTGGGTGGGATACAGATAAGCTAATAAACTATTTGCCATATTATCTGGTAAAGCTATTACAGTCAGAACAAAGTGTTCTGGGAGCTCAGAGATTAGAGCTATCAGCTCTGTTAGAACAGTTGGGATTTATGGAAGTTGGGTGTTTTAGGATTATTAGAGGTACTTAGGCAGTAATGATCAGAGAAGAGCAAAGACATGGCATTATGAGGACACGGCCTAATCAGGAATTGGTTAGTTCAAGGTAGAAATCCTGTACTGCCAGTAGGTAGATGGTGACCCTGCTATGTGGCAAGATTTCTGGTCCTCCTGGAGGGACTTCAAGTCATCCGCAGTGGCCTGCCTTATAAAGGACAATTGCTTCATTTACTTGAATAGCATACTTGGTAGTGAACATTAAACCAATAGAAATTTCCAGTCAGACTGATTTGTTAGAAAATCTGATGACCCAGAGCATCCTGATTAATCAGAGTTCCACTGTGATCCTCAATTAGTTTCACTTGACAACATGTTTGAACCAATCATGAGTTGCTTTCAGATCATGAGCCACTTTCCCACTGATTGCTCTAGGAAGAGAAGATCATTAAGTTTTGAAGCCTGTGGCCCTTTGGATCCTTTTCTGTCCTTCTGTGGCTATTACCATGTGTGTAGCTTCTCTTAGCTTGTAAGGTTTGAGATTCAGCCTCCCCTGCTGAGCAATTCTTATTCTGCTACCATCTCAACAGAATCACAGAGATTCGGAAAGATTCTTAATCGTCCCAAATTCATTTATACTCTGTGTTTGGACCACATTCGCAGGATCTCTCAGAATCATTCCTGTGCTAATGTGTGACTCTGGCTTCCCAGTGAAAAGTGCCTTTCAGAGGGTTAAGGAACCAGTGGTTTTCAGAGTGGGTGAGGAGGGTTTTAGGGGAGACGGGGAAACTTTGTGGCTGAGAGTCAGGCTACCTGGTTTTAGGTCTGGACTGTCACCTTTGGCAGAGATAACGAAATGACATGGTGGAACTGTATCACGGACCCCAGAGAACGACTGAGAGTAAGCTAGTAGAGTCTTTTTAGAAAGATAAGATACTGAAGATGAATCACAAGGGCTTAGAATGCTGCAGAGTTTCCTGGAGGAGGAGAACACTGTGAGATGAGTAATATGGGAGAAGAGGGACGAGTGTGAGCAGAGAGTATGGTGGACGTTTTTCTGGAATCAAGCCTTGGTAGAAACATTTGTGTATTAGTCACCGAAGTCTAGGTTATGCTGCGGTAACAAACACCCCCACATCTCAGTGGCTTAAAACTAAAAGTTTTATTACCCACTCATGCTGTAACCTATCACAAGTGTGCTCTGATGCAAGCTGTACCCAGTCAGGAACCCAGTTCACGAGGGCCATCAACATCTACAATGTTACCAATCCCCGAGGCAGGGGGAAGAGACTGTGGCAAGTCATGCCAAGCCAATTAAAGACTTCTGCACACACGTCATTGGTAAGAGCGAGTCACATGGGGATTGTCAAGTCCAGTAGAAAGAGGGGAGTGGGAGATATCAGTGTACTGAAGAAATGGCTACAGGCAGTTATAAAATTGGAGTGGAATCATTTGGTTTTATGTACTTATATGATGAGATGTTAAAGATTTCTGCTGGGGTGACTGATAGTTACAGTTAAAACTACACATCTTTGTACCTCTACCTCCTAGTCATTGCTACATGTGTTACATGCATTAGAAATTGAGTCTTCATAATCGAGTTTGATTTTTATTATGCTCAGGTGACACTGAAGAAACTGAGGTCCCAAGAGGCTCATCTATGCTTGCTCAAGGTTCCATGTTTAATAAGGTTTAGATTCATGACTTGTACCTTGGTTTCTCTGGTCTCAAACTCAAGCTTTATTTCCAGTTGAAAGGGAGATGGGACCCTCATGGGAACATAGCAGCTCCTGTCATGTGTGTGGGCCTGTGTGTGATGAGATATGCTCGTGTCTGTGGTGTTTCTACTGGACTCTAAGATCCACAAAGACGGGACATTTCCTTTTTTTGTTGACCACTGTGTGCTAAGTGCCTAAGAGAGCTCCTTGTAGATACTGAAGAAGTGTGAATGGAAAGAGGGAAGACCAGAGCGAGTAACCCTATAGTCAGCAGTGAGCATGTACATGTACAAAACGGCCCCCTGTCCTCAGGACGTTCATAACAGAAGGAACCCACCAACAAATAAGGCTTCTTGGAAATTGAGACTTGAACGAAACTGTGAGAAATGAGAGGATTTTACTCCCCCGTTGTGAATAAGGGTTGGGTGGGAAAGGGAGCTTACAGCAGGGCTGGCTGGTGCCAACAAGGACGAGAGAGAGAGAGAGAGAGAGAAAGAGGGTGATTAGAAACGGGCAGAACTTGGACACTGTTCTCCAGGAAAGAAAGTGGGAGTCTGAATTTGGCTCACATCCAGATCAGCCTTCACCAACCAAAATGTCACCATCAATATGCTGCAGGATGATCAGACGGCTTACTGTTTATTCTGGAAGAAACAAGTCTTGTGTTTATTCCCTCTTGGGAATGGACTTTTCATAAATGCAACCCCACGTCATCAAATTATGATGCTGATTTATAGAGAGAAGGAAGAGCACGCTGTAACCCAAGGAGTTGATGTTGATTGTGACTGACATCTGAGGATTATTAAGCACTCAGAATTTAATTACCCTCCATGTAGATGGTAAATAATTTGAAATCTTAGGCACAGGTATGTTTCTAAATCCCAGATCAAATGCCAGTGGTGCAAATTGCCACGTCTATAAAGCTCCCATAGAGAACAATGAAAGATAAGAGTGTTTGTTTCCAGAATCGTCTGTTTAATATCAAATATGAGTGATGTTGTAATAGCCCCAAAGGATTACAGCTCCCTTAGGGGAGTGTGTATGAGTGTGTGCGTGTGTTTGAGATCATTGTGGATTGTTTAGTTCCCATGCTTAAGGAAGTAAAAAATATTTTCTTCCCATTGCAATATGACAGAACCCATTAGAGAAACTTTTCTTTAAAAAATAAATAATAATAAAAAGTATGGGTCGAGAGATGGCTGGAAAGATGGAGAGGATAGGTGTATATGAAAGAAAATATATTCAGTTGTAGAATTGAGGTGGTGAGTAAATAGGTGTTCATGCAATTCATTCCAATTTTCTATACATTCTAAAGTTTCAGTAATGATAGGTGAGGGGAATCAAATAGAGAGACACAGTCTCTTTGAACTGTTGGATAGTTTGTGAGATGCTCTTAAAAGGGATCCTAGAATTTGGTCAATAGCCTCTACCCTCTGCCTTCTCAATCTCCAGTATCTTTTTAAAATTTCATTTCCATTGCTATTTGCTTTTTAGGATATGGAAATCACATCTCGGTCTGTGTACATTTCACATCACACCCAGGACCAGAGTTCTAGTGCCTTCTATCATCCCCTTGTTCTCTCCTTCCTTCTCTCCTACTCCTAGGCCCCTGGGAGGCACGGTCTTACATCCTGTGCATTGTGTTGAGATTTATCTGTTTGTTTTATTTCTTTACATTCCACATATGCACGAAACTATTCTGTACATATGTTTTTCATTTTAGCTTATTTCACTTAACATGAGCTCCTTCAGTTCCATTCAGGTTGTTGCAGAAGATATGGTTTCATCTTTTTAAATAGCTGCATAGGATTCCAGTGCAGCAGCATAGTTCACAAGAGCCAGACGTGGACACAACCTACATGTGTCCACTCATTCTAACTCTTCGTTTTCGTTCTCTTCTCATCCTCCCCATTTTTAATATTTGCTGTCATACTGTTTTTCCTGCGGGGTTTCTTTACGCTTTATAGAGCATCCTTTAATATTTTTTGCAAAGCTGGTTTTGTGGTGATAAACTCCTTTAACTTTTGCTCGTCAGAAAAGGTTTTTTTTATCATTCTTCCAGTTCTGAATGATGATCTTGCCGGATGTAGTATCCTAGCTTGAAACTCCTTTTCTTTCAGCACTTTGAATATATTGTGCCATTCCCTTCTGGTCTGCAGTGTTTCATTTGAGAAGTCCGCTGGCAGTCTTATGGGGGCTTCTCTGTATGTGATACGTTTTTCTCTGGCTGCTTTTGGTAGTCTTTCTTTGTCTTGTTTTTTTGACATTTTGATGACGAAGTGTCTAGGTATATTTCTGTTTGGGTTTCTTTTATTAGGAACTCTTTGAGCTTCCTGGATCTGGAGGCTTGCTTCATTCTTCAAATTGGGGAAGTGCTCATCTATTATTTCTTCAAATATGATTTCTGCCCCCTTTCTCTGTCTTCCTCTGGGACCCCTGTGATATGAATGTTGTTCCTTTTGATGTTATCTCAGAGGTCTCGAATGCTGTCTTCGAATCTTTGAATTTTTTAATCTCTTTGCTGGTTTGCTTGATGGAGTTCCTCTGTCCTATCTTCCTGATCACTGATTCTACTGGAAGCTTCATCCATCCTATTGTTGAGCCCCTCTGTTGAGTTCTTTACTTCAGCCATCTTGTCTCTTACCTGTTTGCTGTCTTGTTTTAATTCTTCTCTTTGCTTCCTGACATTCTTGTTACTGCCTCTACTGATTTCAGGATTCCCGTGAGTATGTCAATCACTGTTAACCTAAATTCCTCTTCTGGTAATTTACATACATCTACTGTATTCAGATTTCCCCCCAAGTTTTTGATTGGATCCATCATTTCACATATATTTCTCCATGCCTTTTCTCTATTGGGCATTCTGTTTATATTTCTGAAGGTTTGGTTTCCCTGGCGATGCGTAGGTTTGACTTGCCCAGGATTGGCAATCAGGCTGCAGTGTTGCCTCTACACACAAGGTGGCGCTAGTGGGTAGCTCTGAGGCTTGGGACTGCTTTCTCACTGCATTCCAGGGAGTGGGGCACCTGATGGACAGGATTTCCGGTTGTTGGATATGCAGTGGGCAGGATTTCTGTTTGGTGGACCCCAGGCTGTGGTGCTAAATTGTTGGGGGAGGGATTTGAGCTCTTTGATTTCCGGTTATGGCTGTGCTGAGCACAATTTCACCATGCAGGCTCCAGCTCAGCTCTCGGTGTGCTGGCTCTCCTTTCACCTCTTCCAAGTTGGCCCTGTATGGTTCTGGGCCTGCCTCTCGCTGCCTCTGCAGCTGGTCCCAAAATCCCAGCCTCCACCCCACCAGCATCCAGAGACCCCTGAGCTCTGTCCCAAACCCAAATCAGTGGCTTAGCTGAGAACCGCTCTGGGTGCCCTCACCCACCGCTATTGCTCTTCTGTCTCCAGCTGAATTGCCAGTTGTTTCCTGGTGTTTGTCTCTGGAAAATAGGTGACTTTTTTGGATTTTTTTTCGGTGTCTGTACAAGCGACCCGAAAGTTTGTCCTATCAAGCCACCAAATGGAAATTGATCTCTTCCAAGACTAGCTTTTGTTTGATTCTATTTAATAGTTGCGGGTAATTATTTTCAGTGGTGTAATGCACATCTGTAAACTCATGACCCAAATGGAAGCTAGAATATTGGTGATAACAGGCATCTAGCCATAGGGTTCCCGACTAGACCACTTCCCGCCTTCCTCCATCCCATCAACTACCATTCTCAGTCCTTGGGCATCACTTGATTAACTCCTTTTCATCGCTTTTAATTTTTTAAGAAGCATTTTAATTTATTTCATGTAGTTGTTCATCCTGGCTGTTTTCCCCAGGCCTCAGGACGTGAACCCAGGGCCTTGGATGTGTGTGGACTGCTCCCAGCTGAAGGCTGTGGGCCCAACCGACACTCTGTTAGGTCATTGCTTCCACTCATGTTCTATTGGTTCTATTTTGTGTTGGTTGCTTTTAGTTTTGCCAAACGTGTATCACATTGGATATAGTCCTTTGGCATTTCCTTCTTCTACTTCCTAAGATTCATCTATAATGTTGTGAGATGTTAGAATTCATTTGTTTTGACTGCTGTTTATCCGTTTTAAGTCTGTCTCATAAAAAAAATTTGTTGTTGTTGTTTGATCGCCACCCCCCAGCCCTGGGTTTAAACCAAGTTCATGGCCTTCATAGCCTGTGCCTTAGTTACCTGAGCCGCAGAGAGGGGGTTACATTTAAAGTTTGCCATCTTTGCTTTCTTTTCAAAAATAGATATCTTTATCTCCCGTCTCATAAAATAAAAACTTAAAATGCTTTCCTTGGTCTTTTCTTTCCTCCAATGTTATCTACTACATTGGCATCATCTGCACTAGTGCTTCTTAAACTAATGTCCTTGTTAATCGCCTTATTAAAATGTGTCTGTTTCAGTAGCTTGTAGGTGGGCCCTCCGTTCCTGCATTTTTAACAGGTCTTATATCACACTTTCAGTTGGATCTGGAGATTTTAACTTCTGTGTTTTTATGGTTACATTTTATCTTAGCTATTCTCCAAAGACAGCATCAAACTACCATGGTGTCTGATCACCTACACAAAAATCTGGTCCATCTTCTGGATGTCTCTTCTCTTATTTAGGAATTTTATCCAAAGCTGTTTCCATTGTGGGGCTCTGTGCCCAAAAATACTCTTCTCATGCCTTCATATTTGAATGACGGCCTAGTTGGATATAACATTTTAAATTCTATGATTTTTCTCCTACCTAATTCCTTGACAATAATACTACATGTATTGTTGCATCCAATACTGCTGATGGAAAAATTCTGATTTCAGTAAAATTCTTTATTTAAAAACTTTTGATTTTCTCTTTCTCCTTGGAAGCTTTTATTTATTTTTAAATTTATTTATTTTTAACAAAGATCATTTATTTACATAATGAGATCTTATATGTCTGACATATGGTCAGGTGACCAAATGTCCCTGGGTGACCAGGACAATCCTGGGTGTAATTAAATTGTTGTCTTAATGTTATTTATTAATAGCCTCCCTTTCACTGCAAACATAATCCATATCAGTCAAAAATAGAATACATCTGGATGCAACTTCTTCATCAGATATATGCTTTGCAAATGTATTTTACCAGTCTGTGACTTACTTTTTCAATCTTTAATGAATGAAGAGCAAAAGCTTTTTGCTTTGTTTTGATTAAATGCAATTTACCAAAAAAAGAGAGAGAGAGCGAGCAGAATCTGTTATTCTTTATGTGGCACTTACTTTAAGCCAGGCTTATAAAATATTAACTTAATCCTCAAATCCTATGAGAGCAGAAACAATTTTATTTTTAATTTTTTAAATAAATGCTATTGAAGGAGGATAGCATCACAGCATGAGGTCAGTTTAAGGTGTGCGTCATTGTAAATCAACCCTAAATAAAGGGTTATTAAATAAGATAAATTGAGTTCTCCAGTACTATTTCAGTTCTTCCTTCACCATATACAGGATTCCCAACCCATTTTCCTGCCCCCTCCCCCTTCTCTTCCTATAGTTACTAATTTACTTTTATTGACTAAAACTGTATTTGTTAGATCAAGTCCATTTCTTTGCTTGGTTTATTTATACCCCACATGTGAGTGATATCATATAAAGTCTGTCTTTCTCCTTCTTGCTTATCTCTCTAAGCATGATTTCCTTCGGGCCCATCCTTGTTGCAAAAACCAGGAATTCATTTTTTTGATAGCTGAGGAGTATTCCACGGTGTATAGACTACATCTTCATTACCCACTCATCTGTCAATGGGAAGCTAAGTTGTTTCCAGCTCTTGGCTACTGTAAATAATGCTGCATTGAAAATGGGGTGCATATGTCTCTCTGAATTAGTGTTGCAGTGTTTTCAGGGTGAATACCCAGCAGGGAGATAATTGGATCATATGGGATTTCTAGTCTCAATTTTTTTGAGGAATCTCTATACTGTCCTTGGAAATTTTTAGACTTTCATCTTTGCTTTTGATAATGTTAACTTTTATTATACTGTGTCTAGATATTTTTCCTCATTTATCCTCTTTGAAATATTATAGACCCTTTTTAAAAAATTCTAAGAAATTTGTACCCACTATTTCTTCAAAGTTTTTACTGTTCTTCACTTTCATGTCTCTCTCTTTCTAGGAATCCTCTTATTTTGATATTAATGATTCCTTTTTGTCCTCTGTATCACTTTGTTTTTAAAATAAACTGGTCTTTTCTTCTTCATTTTAGAAGATTTCCTCTATCTTGTCTTCCAGCTGATCAATTCATTCTTTAGCCGTGTCCATTTTGCCTCCTTTAGTCACCCATTGTGTTATTTCAATCATTTAATTGTTCACACCTGGCATTTCAGCTGGGTTTTTATAAGTCGTTTCTTATTCTTGCTTTATATTGTTCCTATCTTCTTGTATCACTTTAATATGTTTCATGAAAGGATAATTTTAAATTTTAAGTCCATCTGTTCCAATAATTTTGCTTCCGTTGGGATTTGTAGTTGGGATCTGTAGTCAGTGTATTGTTTTTCTTTTGACATGTTTTGTTCCTCAGATGTTTGTCTTATGGGTTGTGAGTTCATTTTACCCTGAAGTACTGGCTTAGTCTGTGGGCAGCGTGAGTGGGCAGAGCCCCAGTGAGCTCAGGCTTCGACGGTAGTTGAGTTCTGGGATGGAGACCCATGTCACCAGGAAATCATGGTCTAGCACAGCTTTTCAGGTTATCACTTCTTGCCTCCAAAGGACACAACTTTAGGAGGTGATACTTTGTGGGTGCGAAGGGGAAGAGGTCTTCAGCTCTCTGGCAAAGCAACTTCCCTGAGGTCAGCAGGAACCAAACTCCTGTAAACACTTCTTCCAATTTATCCTTCTGCAAACATGCTAGGTAGCTTCTGCCTGGAATCCAGGTCACCTCCTGCCCACCCCAGTCCAAATCCCACCCCGACCCTTCCCCGTGGCTCCAGAGCCTCCTCCAGTCCCTCTGCTTTTCCATATCTTTCTTGCAAGGTGGATCATAGAGGAAGGAGCTAGCAGCCGGACTAGCTCAGCGTCTTGGACAGAAAAGGACTTGACAATTTTCATTTTCAGTCTGCTGTGTCTTTGTTGTGAGTGAAGTTGTGTTTCCCCAAAGGCATATGTGAAAGTCCTAACCTCCAGTACCTCACAATGTGACTATATTCGGTGACAGAATCTTGCGAGGGCTGATTGTGTTAAAACGATCTGAAAGGGCTCTTCTCCAGTATGACTAGTGTCTTTATAAGAAGGAGATTAAGACACAGTTACACAGAAGGAAGATCATGTGAAGACACAGGGAGAAGATGACCCACTGGCAAGTCAAGAAGAGAAAGCTCTCAAAGGAACCAACTCTGCTGACACCTTGATCTTGAACTCCCAGGCCTGAGATATTTGTTATGGCAGCCGAGAAAGTAAGAGCCTCCATCAAAGGGAGCTCTGCAGAGAGCTCTGTCCTCTCTGAGGCTTCTCGAAGGCCTCCATCACCTTCCTCACTGAGGACACACGTGCTCGCTGAGTGACCGCTCTGCCAGGCACTCTTCTGACTGCCTTCCGCTGATCCTCACATGAGTCTCAGAGCACTTGAGGACATATTACAAATGGGAAAACTGAGGCACAGACAGGGCATGTTGCTTCCTCAGAGCCACACAGCCCATTGGACTTGGACCCAGGGTCAACTCTGCTTCTAGAGCGTAACCGCCAGATTGTGACTGTCCAACATGGCGCTGCCAGCCCTCGACTGGTAAACTAATTACAAGTAAGTACCAGTCCAATCCAATCCAATCCATACTGTAAAATCTCGAGACATTTCCTTAACCTCCTGGAAGCTCAGTCTACTCTTGTGAAGAAGAGGGATGCTTGTATCTCGAGGGTTAACAGTGAGAGCATGTCGGTAAAGTGATCAGATCAGCACAGTGATGGTGGGGCTGCAGTGAACATTTTTTAAAAATGTGGTGTCAGAGGACAAGAGTGGCTTTGGTTGTAACTTTTCAATTATTTAACCTTTTGAA
The DNA here is from genome assembly GCA_004363575.1 of Solenodon paradoxus. Classification (NCBI taxonomy): domain Eukaryota; kingdom Metazoa; phylum Chordata; class Mammalia; order Eulipotyphla; family Solenodontidae; genus Solenodon; species Solenodon paradoxus. The sequence goes on from RJWH01001063.1 coordinate 424,832, forward strand.
CTGGATTCATTCTCCTGGATTCTTTGAATGAACTCAAGTTAGCATGAGTGGATCCTGGTTTCTCACTACCAAATGGTACGTGAGGAAGATAATGAGTGTTTGTTGACTCTTGCCATTGAATCCTGTTCATGACTTCTCTGTTAGCACTGGTTTTCCTCTGCTGATGGTACCTTCTTACTTGAATACACTGATTTTTGAAGCTCAAGACCAACCTGCGCTCCTCCCAGGGGCCTGGGTATTCATGTAATATCATCTCTTTGGCCCACTGCCCCGGCCTTCCCACCAATTTCCCCTTGTCATTCCGTTGCCAGTACACTGATTTTCATCTCTTTAAACTTCCTCAATATCAGAGCCTCCAGCATCAAGGAAATGAACAGAGGTACCGAGAAGCAGAAAGAAATGAAAGGCACATTCAGTATCTGTCATAGCTAAAATTGAAGCCCCTGCAATATATTCAATCATCTTCCTTGTAGAAGGTTTTCATATTAAATCTCAATGGCCTTTTATTTTGCCCCAAAATATGAGCTCAATTTGCTGAACTCCTGTGAACAGTCACATTCTCTCTTATTTACTGATCTGTTTGAATGAAGCAGAAGATTCAAGGACAAGTTACTTGATTACGTCTCTCTCCCTCTATAGAGGTGGGAAATGGGATGCTTTTCTTAAATTAGAGCTGCGTTTGGGTCATCAGCTCTTGAAAATGGTTTTTGAGATGGTCTTTAGAAGCGAGAGAGGTGACTTTTTCTCTCGAATAGTAGGGAAATTGGCTCCTGGAGTGTGAAGCTTGGGTTTGGGAAAGCGCCGCTGGCCTTGGGTCAGAATGGCGGGTGGCGTCACATGTTCCAGGTCTCCTTCGGCTCCTTGGGCATGTGCCTGTGGGGGCTGCTTCTCCTGGTCAGCCTCTGAGACCCTCCTTGGACACCTGGAGTTACTGTAACTGCTCCACCAGGAGCCTACATGTCCCCAGGGCAGTGGTGCAGCGTCTGAGAGCCGAGTCCTCTTCCCTGGAGTTAGACCTAACTCAGAGGACTAGTGCGTACTCCTGGGCTCCAGATGGGATCGGGGAGGGGCTGGCACGTTCCCGGACGTCACCAGTTGCTCTGCTTATTCCTCCTTGTCATGGCACCCTCCCTTATCAATGTCTCTTCCATGCTGTGTTGCCTGTGAATCGTCATCTCAGGGTTTGCTTTTGGGTGATGTTTATATCAGAAGGCGGTGGTGTGGGAGAGAGGATGGGTTTGGAAAGAACACCAACTCTGGACCAGCGACCTGTGATGTGTTGGATTTCGCTGTTCCCACTTATTTGTTGTGAAACCTTCTCTAAGTTCCTTAAACTCTCCAAACCTCAGTTTGCTCATCTGTAAAGTGGGCAGAATAGGACCACCTTGAGAAGTGGTTGTGATTATGTCATCTGCATGACTCCTGTCCCTCAGAGGGTACTCTATACATTTCAGCTCTTATTACCATTTAGGGTTAAAGGGCATGAGCCTGGAAGTGTGAAGTTCCTCCAGAGATGAATTACTTAGCGGCATGTTGAGCACCTGAGCAGTACCCTTACTGCTCTATAAACTGTAGTCAGGATTTGTATTGTGCCTTCTCCAGCTAAGGGCTGAGGTTGGCATTCTGTCGTGGAGGAGATTGGCATCCCAATCAGATTCACTAAATCTTTGTTTTAAACCAGTTTCGTGGTCCCGGGTCTTTGATTTTCCTGTAGTCTTGCTTCCAGCCGCCAGCAGCAGCGGCTCTTGCCCAGAGGACTTCTGGGTAGTGACTGGAGCTTCTGTGCTTGCGTCAGGGGTCACGCCTGCCTGAGAGCTGACCCTGTTCCCGGACAGCCGGCCCTGGCTCCGGCACGGAGGCTCCGAGGCGTCAGCTCAGACCAACAGTGCGCGGCCCACTGTGGGATCCGGTGGCGGTTCTGCAGGTGGGGCTTTGGTTGAAGGGCCTGTCCTGGCTGGGCTTCCTTTCTGGACATGTTCTGCTTCAGTTGCGTCCTCGCTGGGGTGTTCTTTCTGATGGTTTTTGCTTTTACTCTGAGAAGGGTTTCTTCATAAATCAGGCCCACGCCAGAGTCCACTCCCAGGGATCCACTGCAGCCGAGCGCCCCTGCTGGTACGGCCAAGTTCTCGCCCAGCACCCTGGCCGTTCCTGCAAACCCTCTAGACCTTTGCAAGATTTTTAACCTGCAGGGTAGCAGGAGGGGCTTTCCAGAATCTCCAAAGCTCTGGGCTGTGTCCATTTTGCTGCCCTGTCAGGATTGTTAAACATTTTGTCTACCACCCCTTCAGGTGTGCCCACATGGGTGTGTGTGTGTGTATGGGTGTGTGTGTGTGTGTGTGTGTAAAATAAGACTGGCAGGCAGTCTGGCCTAAATTTATTATGTGGTGGTGGCATTTCTCCCAGACATCACAATGGCTCCCTTGTTCAGTGACACCCTCCAGCACTTTTGTCTGCCCAAACGTCTAGACTTATGCCAGGGAGAAGAAAAATTGGCTTCTGTTGGAAAGCGGCACAAAACCATGAGTCCATTCAGCTTGGGGATCACCCAGAGTGACCCAGGGGGGCTTCTGAGCAAGAGTGGAAGAGTCAGAGAGAAACACCTGCCACCTGTCTGCTCAGGCAGGCGAGGCTGTGTGTCCTGGCAGGGTGGGCTGCCCCGCCCATCCTTAAATCAGCTCCGACACAGATTTCTCTTCGCTCTTTTCTGCTCCCGTCCAAGGGCTGTTTCCTCCCTCCACCCTGTCCCCAAGCTCCTGCCCTTTCTGCCAGTTTCTGTGTGTGTGTGTGTGTGTGTGTGTGTGTGTGTGTGTGTGTGTGGGTGGGTGGACATGGGGAGAGTGAGGTATCATTCTGGGAAGTGATTTAGGCTTTCCTTTCCATTTAGAAAGGGAACAAGTTACTCTTTATAGCCACAGATCTTTTGTGGGCTTGGGGAGTGGTCAGAATCATGAATGTGTGCATCTTGTTCTGAAGATGTTTCTTCTGGATGTGTGTGCTGATGCACTGACACTGAGGAGGAACCTGGGTGTGGTGAGAGAGTGAGCCTCAGGGTCTGACGGATGGTGTTAGAGGGGGATAGCTGAACCCCCCTTGGGTGGATCTCCTGCAGGTCAGAGAATCAGGCGCTTTTCCAGGACCCCAGTCACCCAGATGTGAATCACAGTCACAGTTCACATGTATTAAACACTAGCTGTGTGCTGGGCACTGTGCTAAAGTAGCCTCCTTATTTTGTTCTATCAACAACCTGACAAGATACAAGCCCTTCTATTGTTGTCCCCATTTCACAGATGAAAATACTGAGACTTGAGAGAGAAGGCTCTCAAGATCCGGTGTTAAAAGCAGAGCTTGCGTCTCCAGGACCCAGGCTCTGCCCTGCGTGACGCTGCTCCCTCTTCTCACTACACGGCATCACGCTTGAATGAAGTGAGTCTGTTTGTGCCCAATCTGTCATCTCCACTGGATTCTGAGCAACTTGAGGCCAAAGGGCTGTTTTTGCCATCTCAGTATCCCCAGTCCCTGCCGAGAGCCTGGCACAGGTTCCTAAGTACTGAAAGGAGAGAGAATTATGGTCACAAGTGATGTGAGAAACTCTGGAAAAGCCAAGAAGTTTCACTGGGGTTGAAGTTGTCTTGTCACGTCTGCACCTGTCCATGGAGCTACCCCATGTTCAGAATTTTCAAAAGAATTAATTCCACTTTGAGGAAGGTTCTAGTTCTATGTTTGGGTGACTTTTTAAGAAAGCGATGAGAGCTGCCATTTGATGAAGTACTTGCTGGTTTCTCCCTGGTACTCGACTGAATGTTTGGATTCGGCTGACCACATCTCCCAGATGCGAACGAAGGCTTCGGTTCATGAATAAATAGTGATAGCTGGTACGTGGTAGACCCAGGACTCACCTTTAGGTGGTAGTTTTCCCGTTCTCACACACGAAGCTATTTACTTGTCTAAATACATCAATGGTGAGAGACTCAAAGAGGAAAAGGAATTTGCGGAAACGAAGGCTTAGATTCGCGAAACAAGTGACTCACCCAGAGTTCCATCAGCCTCTCCATGCTGGACTCAGGATTCACTCGAGGTGGTTGATCTCCAGCCTTCCTTTCTTATACACTGAGCCATTCTGCTTATCTAAACACATCAATAGTCAGGGGCCCCAGTAGGAAAGGAAATTGCAGGATAAGCCAGTAAGCTCTAGAATCCAGATTCTTTCACCGAGTCCCATGAGCACCCACAGTCCTCTTAGCTTCTCCTTTATGGACCTGGGTTCCTGCCTTCCTGGACTCCTCTCCAAAGGGACCACCTCCTGCCCTATCCCATTCCCAGACCCATTTCCCAATGCCTCTTGGCAATGCCTCTTGGCAAATAGTTTACTTCATTGGTGGTTTAAATTGTGAGGCTCTTATACGCTCCGCAGTTGCTGGCACCTCCATGCTCTTGGCACGTCAGTACTCTTGACTTGAAGCTCCCTCACCACCCTGTCCAATTCAGTGTTTTCCCACAGGCTGGCCCCTTCTGCCAGGTGAATGTTTCATCCTGGTCTTTATTCTCCCACCAGCAGGGTTCTGCCGAGTGCCAAACCCCCCACCATCGGCCATCACTCATCTGCAGACAGAGTGTCTCCCCGGAGAAATCAGACAAGCTCTTTCCGGCTCCATGTTGTGTATTTGTTTTCTTCTTTCAGAAAAAAAAAATTGCTAAAAAATGGTACCTGTTGACGAGACTAATCTTGCTCTGGAAATTGAAGCCCCTTGTGAAGCACTTGATTAACTCACATGCTATACAGGCGCATGCTCCCCCCATTTCTAGATGAAGATCAGGGCTCAGAGAAGTGGCACTTTGGGGCTTGAAAGCCAGGAAATTCATCCTCTGAGTTTCGAGGACCAAGAGATGTTTCGAAAAGGGGAATGAAAACTGATTTTACCTCTAGCACCTGAAGATCACGGCACAGCGTTCTTTTCGTGCGCCCTGCCTTCCGAAGAATGCACAGCCAATTAAATAACTGGCTTTCTTGATTTTGTTCACAACCCTTCTTCTCATGATACCTTTCCCCATCACTAAAGGCTCCTTAAAAAAAGCATTTTACATGAATACAAAATAGTCTGTCATAGAGACAGTCCATACCTTCGTTGAACATTTTGTTTTACTTGGACATTTAGGTGCTTTCAAGGATTGATTCTTAGATCCGTGGTTCTTAATGGGAAATTGTCCAGCAGGGAGCATGGGGACAGTTTTGAGTGCTGTGATTGGAGGTGGGTGATTGGATGTGCCTTGACTTTCTGCGGGTGGCGTCCAGGACTGCTGCTAAGCATCTTACCATGCACAGGACAGCCCCCACAGCAGAGAATTGCTTCAGCCCAAGTGTCAATAATTCCGAGGTTCCAAAACCATTTCTTAGACACATCATCATGGTGGACACCCTCATTCTTTAGCCCAACTTGTTTGACGGAGACCTTAAGGCTGAGGTTTCTTTAGGGTTGATCCCTAATAAGGGGATGACCGTGTCAAAGATGATAATCTCTTTGAAGGGCCTTGAGGAACAGTATCAAATTGCCTTCCAGAAATGTAAACATTCAAGACATGCATCTCATTCTCCCAAGACAAGTGCCTGTTCCACTCCAACTAGCAGGGAAAATCATGTGTTCTCACCTTTTGTTAATTAAAAACAAACAGAAAATGCTCTCTTGTCGTAATTTGCATTTTCTTTGATGTTTAAGGAATGGACTACCTTTTCATAGGCTTTTTAGTGGTTTGTGTTTCTTCTGTGAATGATCAGTGTGCGCCCTTAACTCATTTTTTTTTTTTTTTTCAACTAAAGTTTTAGGGCTTTTTAATTGGTTGGTGGGAAAGTTTTCCCTTTCAAGCATTTTTTTTTTTTTTTTAATTTCAAAGGCAACTCAACAGATTCTTGACTCATTGTGCATCACTTATTAAATGCTGTTTGGTGAGAGCTGTCTAGGAGGGTGATTATGGTTTTCTTTAGTCTTTCTCTCCTGATAGAGAACAGAGAGGTCATTGTAAGTTGATAATATTCTTTGAAGACAAAAACATCCTTGCCTGGGTGTGAACTCGTGTTCTATTTAACTGAAGAGGAGATGAAAGAGTCTAAAGTTTGGAGTGTGAATTGAAAGCAGAACCCGGAAATTCAAGAATTTTCTCAAAGTGACATAGCCCTACTCTCAGGCTCAGGAAAAAATAATTCTTGTAATTGCTGAATAATTACTTGGCTGTCATGCCGCTCATTGCTCCAGCAGAGTAGGTTGGAAGAGAGGAAGATAAACTGTATCAGTCTTCCTTCAGAGGAACTCGGTTCCATCCGAGAGAAGGGGGTTTAGATTTTATCCGAGCCCATGTGTCCTAAAGCACTGACCTTGGCTTACTGGAAACTAGAAGTAGACAGTGATGGACCCATTTTCTTTGAATAGTTGTGTATTTATTTTAGTGGACAGTAGAAAAAATATTTATTAGTCTTCTGAGTCCATGGATCCTATTTCTTAGGATGGGGGTAAAAGGTCAATTTTAAATTTAGAAAATATATATTCTTCTAGAACTGTGTTAAGGCACCCAGAGAAGTGCCTGGCACATCTGAAGTGCTCACTGAATATTTGTTAAACACATGGAAATAAATGAAAATATTATTAAATAAGTCCAGTCATGGGTAGTCTATAGATATTGCACCATAAAAACAATGAAGACAGAAGAACAGAAAATTTGAGAAATAGAGCTATGAAGACTTTTGATTTCAGACAAGAAAACGGAGCCTCACAAAAGGGAAGAAATGGTCCAAGATCTCATGATCACATGGCAAAACCCAGTTTGGTCAGGGTCCCGGTTTTTTGGTCTCAGACACCTGTGTCTTTTCAGCCACATGAGGGGTTATTTCTAGCAATTTTATCATGGAATATCCATCTTCTCGCTTGTCCCTGAAGTGTCTCCAGGTGTCACGCTGTCATTTTTGCTTTGCAGAATGACAGGTGGTATCTTGTATTTTACAAAGGACTCGCTTCCCAAGGGTGGTCAGCATTTCTTGGACTCACCATACACAAAGTGACACTCAGTGTCACCCGGCTCTGTCTCTGCTGCCTCCCCACAGCCCTATGTGGCAGGTGCTGGCGTTCTTGGCCCACTCCACAACTGGGAAAACTAAGGCAGAGAAGGATTGCAATCACACTTCTGGTGTTATGTCATCTGAACGATGTCTTTGACATCTATGCATTATGCATAAACGCATGCACACACTGTGACATAATCTCTTCCATCTTGAATTCTTAAGGAACTCATCTTTGGGTGTTTATATCTCCTCCAAAAGACATCATGTGCTTCATGGTGGAAGTTGGGTGTAGAGAATGGACTGTCTCAGCCCCTTCCCGAGCCCCGTGCTGTGCCTTCCCTGAGATGCCTTTTCAGTGGGCAGAGGGAGTTGTCTTTCTCCTGTCTTTGAGACTGGGTTAGATTGCCTCGGGTCCTGTGAGCTTACCTTTGGGGCTCCTCTGAAAGAAGCTACATGGCTCAAGAGTCAACTGTGTGGGCTCTGGAAAGATACAACTCCATTTGTATCCGGACGCTGATTTTTCCTAGAGATGTGATTTTAGGTATCTTACACTAGCTTTCTGGCCCTCAGTTTTCTTGGACTGATACATGCTTTGATCAGGCATGAAACAAACCATCAGAGAAAACACCAAGGTGCTTGCAGAAGATAGTTTGGTGTTCAGTCAACCACCAACCATCAAGCATCTATCAAACATCTACTGCGTGTGTGTGCTGTGTCCAATGCTGGTGACATGGTGGTGACAACTTACATACGACCCCTGTCTCCATGGTCGCTACCTTGTAACAGAAAGGCGGACATCATGCTGATACCTGCCTACTCATATGTTCAATCTGTAGCACATAGGAGTTATGTGGACACTATGAAGAGTCCCTTTAGGTGGGGAAATCCCTCGTCTTTCCGAGTAAGGGTCTTTCAAGTTAAGATTTGCAAAGCAGATAGGAGGAACCTCAGGATCCAGAAGGATGGAGAGGGTGTTTCTGGTGGAGGGATGAGGGGAGACAGAGAAGGGTGATGAGTTAGGGGGACCTGAAGGATGGCGAGTTTGTCTGTGGCATGGGAGAGAGTAGAAAGTGGAGGAAATGGAAACTGATAGCCTTGAGGGATCGGTGTCCCCTGGCTAAATATTCCTGGGCCAGAGGGTCAGCTCTTACAGGGCCTTAGTGATTATGATCTAGAATGTGGATTTTTCCTGGGGGCCTTGGGAAATATTGGTGAGGTCAACTTGAGCTGATCAATACTGTAAGCAGAGTGGGTTGGCTCCTGGGTGGAGAAAAGTTTGGAGGGACTGTAGGAGACAGGGAAGGTGACTTGGAAGGTTGGGTGGACATCCAGTCGAGAGATGATGGTGACTTAGGCCAGGCTGGAAGCAAGGGCAATGGAGAGAAGTGGGTGAGATATGTTTTGGAGGCCATGGAAAACTGTGTCGCTAGACAATATTCACTCTACCCCATCTCTGCTCATACTATCAGAAGACTGTACTTCTCCATCCTACCGATGTTGGCCATGTGAGATGATTTGGTCAATGGAATTTGGGCAGGACAAGCAGAGCACAGTCTGAGAAGAGCATTTAAGAGACCTCAAATGTGTCTGCTGACCTTTTGTGTTTTTGTCTTTGTCATGAGAAGGGCCAGGCCCAGACTGGTGGTGCTGGTCCTCTGTCACCCTGGCTCTGGAAAGAAGAGATAGTTGCCTGCATCTGAACTTGACCTGCATGTTGGGAAATTGCCCAGCAGCCAGCGCTCTAATGGACTTCATATGGTCTTCAATCCCAATGATTCTGGAGTTGTTCCTGCTGTAAAAACTGACCTTACTGAGGATGAGCTAGTATGATCAGTGGGATCTGATGTCATGGGTGACATCAGAAACTGGAAGTGTCAAAGATGTGGCCCATATTTCTGATATAGGCACCAGACGAATGGAGGAATTGCTTATTGAGACTAAAGATGAGAGATGTTCAGTGCTATTTGTGTTAGTTGTAGGTACCCGTGAGGTGCCCATGTAGAAATAACATCTTCATGGGGGCGCAACTGTCTTGGGCTCACAGGAGAGTTCTGGGACTGAGAAAGGCTTTCCCCCCACTAGTCTGTAAACAATATTCACAGCCACGGGCATGGATAAGCTGGTCTGAGCCAGTGCTTGTCCCAATCTCTTGAGGGTGCCTGTTGAGGAAGCAGATGCTTTTGCCGTGCCTGTGGAGATTCTGACTCAGTAGGCATCAGGTAGGGTGTGGGGATTTGAGTACTTTAAAATTCTCTAAATGATTCTATGCTAGGTCCATGGACTACGCCTGAGAAACATTAGCCTAAGGAGGAGTAGCTCAAATTCAAACAATACCGTCCTTTGAATGTCCATTGGCATTCAGTTCCACAGCCGCCAGGTGCTTGGTTTCTGAATTTCTCCCTGCTGTCCTGCTCCTGAGCTTGTCTTCCATCTCCACGCTGCAAGACTTCTTGGGGCTGGAGGATCTCTCAGAGTCATTGCCTGGAAAAAAGCCTGGGAGAGGAATAAGATGTTCGCCTTCTTTTCTATTCATTTATTTATAAAGAAATGTCTGCCTTTAGATGAGTTACTAAGCATTTTAATTGGGAAGTTTTATCTTGTTTATTCACATAAATGGTGCCTCTGCTGAGTTGCTCGAGGTTGGACCCTGAGTACCAGGGTCTTGGGATTCCCGCCATCAGGCATCCAGCTATGTCAGTGGCCAGGCCTGGATTGGCACATAGGAGGCAGCACCCACAGCTCGCACTGTGCTTCTGGAGTCAGGGCAGTGCAATTGCATAATTCCTTGGAAATTGCAGGAAGGTGTAAATGAAATCTCCTGCCTCTCAGAAGGCAGGCGGTGCTAAGTCCTGGAGGCACCCAGGACTTAAAGGGGTGATATGTACTTGCCTCTTTGGTTGCCAAGAACTCAGCTACCTTTTCACTAATGTCTTCAACCCAAAGTTGCACATCAGCGACTAGAAGGGTGCATGTCTCTTGTAGATATTTTTGATTTGGCCACACAATGGTTTTGAAATGAGTTAGATGCTTAGCATTTAAAAACTGGAAAGTTTCATATAAAAATCCAGATTTTTGGCTTCTCTTGAAAAAATTCAGATCTGGCAGTGCTGAGTCCTTTTTCCCACATAGCAACCATCAGTTGGAGGTGAGTAGCAGCTGTCCTCTTGAAATAGGGCTGTGTTCCCCATTTGCCATGAGAGTGGCGAGTCCGACTGTCTGCATCACACCCTCCTGAGCTTGATGCTTTGGCTAAGTGTTAGTTATCATTTATCATCTTTCAGGCAAGTCATTGGATTTACCAGTGTGACCTCCAGGCCTACTGCACTGCACACCTCTGATAAATGCCATTCACATCATAGCCTGGAGTTGTTCAGTGCTCACCCTTGCAACTGAACTCATCACACTGCTGGCTTCCTTGATCAATGGTTCTCAATGTGGGAACCATGAGCTCTTTGGGTTTGGGGATAAGTCTCAGGGGTCTTTTAGATAGAAAGAGAGTCCCTGAGGGAGGACTTTTAATTTCTTATCTTGACTTCAAATAGAAAAGCTTCCTTTTTGTTTATTATTTTGGAGGTCTGAGTGATATTTCAATTAAAAAAAATGTTTTTTTGCTAAGAACATTTGAAAAAGATGACTGCCAAAATTAGCTTTATATAAGGCACCAAGTGCTGAGTCCTATGGGGATAAAACCACTTAGCACCAGGTAATTGGCTTCTGCACCCACCAACCATCAACCCCCTGGCCCAGAACTTGTTTTTATCCAAGATGCATACAGTGATCTGCATGTACCTTACGTGAACAATTCACTGAGCTTTGACAGATGACTATATCCAATTAGCTACCTCCCCTATCAAGATGAAGAGCTTTTTCATCAGCCCAGAAATTCCCTTAAGCCCTTCTCAGAAGAAAGCATCAGTTCTGATTCCTTTCACCCCAGAGAGTTCTGGGCTCTCCTGCCCCACGCACATGGAATCTGAGCCCATGTGGTTCTTGTCATTTGTTCTTCTTCTGTAGCTGACCTGTCTCCAAGGTCTGGAGGCCTTTCTGATATTTTCTGGGGGTTCTCTCTTCACCCATGTTCCCCTAGGATGGAGCATTTTGCCTAGTCCTTTGATTCTGCTTCCTGACTTCATCAATCATCTCTTCCAGAGCATTTAAAACTGCAATGCCTCAAACTCGTCTTTGGTTGATTCCAGGGAGTTGAGGTGTGGATGACAGATAAGTAGGATGATGGAACTTTCTGGGGTGAGGGTCATCCTCTATTACTTGATAGAGATTGGGGCTACAGAGATATAGACAATGGTAAACCCATAAATGGTAGACTTCTGATGTCTGCATTACATTCTAAATGCATTTCATCTCAAAAGCAAAAGGAACAAAAATAGATATGAGGTCGAGTTGATGACATGACAGAGATGCTGAAGTATTTAGCAGGAAATATACTGTTGTCTGCAGTTTATACTGAAATACATACAAAATGAGGATAGACTGATGGGTAGATAAATAAGCGAAAGCCAGAGTGGTAAAATGTTCAGTGTTGAAAAAGATATTACATGTCATGAAATTCTTTGGTTAAATGAGTGTTCTCTGTAAACATATATTATCTATTGTGTGTGCTCGAAAATTGTCACAATGAATACATTGGGAAAGTGTCAATGCTTGGGATTCTGCCCCAGATGAGTGGATTTCATTGGTGTGGGATGAGACAAGGCCAGAGGGCCTTGATAAAGCTCCCTGTGATGGAAAGTCACTGACTTGATGTGGCGTAAGTGCACTCTTGTTTTAGAAAGTGTCTACAATATGCTCGGCCCCTTATGAGTATTAGGATTCAGCCCTCCCAGCAGCTCTGGGTGTTCTGAGAGGTGTGTGCTCCTGGTCTCATGGTCATACACTGGAAGAGCCAGGTTTGGAAACACCATGCTCCAACACCTAAACTGTGACCTTGTCTTAGTTCCCCCAGCACGCGCCCAGCGCAGGAGAAGGCTGCACGACTTGGTAGCTTCTCCCTGTTGTCATTCTAGGAACGTGTCGTGATTATCCTCATGGTGCAAATGCAGAGGCTCAAGAAATGTGTCACTTCATCAGGCATTCAGTCAGTTGATAAAAATCGACATGTCAGGCACTGTGAGACAGACTGCCGGCTCCTGTCTTCATGGAGCTTGCACTCTGGTGGAAGGTGGACTCAAATATGCATCCTTGCTGTGTACATGGTGGTGGCCCCGAGGTTGCACAAACTGAAGAGAGTGTGCTGGGTGTGCATCGAGCCTTGGGAGTGGGGAGGCCCTCGGAGAATGCATCCCAAAGTGGGTAACACTGAGCTGAAACAGAAGCAATAGTCGGTGTTGGAAAGGGGAGGAGGTTCCAGTTGGAAGGAACCACGTGGGCAAAAACTCTAATGTGGAAAATTTTCAGCAGCAAGAAGGCCAGTGTGGTTGAAGCCGAGTGAGAGAGGAGTCAGAGTGGTAGGAAGTGACCAACCAGTTCATGGGGGCCTGGGTGGGCAGACCATATTTCCTTGAGACAAAAACGGACAGGGTTACGTGCTGGTGTCTAAGGGGTGGGGAGGAGGCGGAGCAATCTGAGCAGGAGCAGAGCAGCCAGGCCAGCAACAAGTAAGTCCTATGTGATGCTGATGGGTGATTGAATAGTAAGGACGTGTGGGCAGGGAGGACTTCATACAAATGGCCAGGATCGGTGCAAAGAATTTTGGCACCTTAGTGAAAGCCAAATTTGGTGACCCTATAAGCCCTGCTCTAAGTGTTCTGCCTAAAATACATACCACTTCAACGGTGCCAGTTCCAGAAATGACCAATAGCCCCCACAGTGCCAGAGATGGCCCCACAGTGCCAGAGATAGCCCCACAGTGCCAGAGATAACCCCACCGTACCAGAGATAACCCCACAGTGCCAGAGATAACCCCACAGTTCCAGAGATAACCCCACAGTGCCAGAGATAGCCCCACAGTGCCAGAGATAGCCCCACATGCCAGAGATAACCCCCACAGTAGTTAACCTGTGGCTTGACCACACTGTATTCTGCTGTTTGAAGAAAGAGGCGTGCATGGGGTAGCAGAGAATCCTTTTCCTCCGTGGCTCCTATTTCCTCATAGGGGGTGGGAACAGCAGTAGTGACTGCTGTAACTGCCCACTGCAGTTAGCACCAGCAAGGGCCACCTTTAGCATGGGGCGCAAGAGGCAACTGCTTTGGGGGCCTTCAACAGCCTGGGCCCTGGGCAACTCAACAGCCCGTTTTGTTCCGCGTTAAAGATAGCCCTGATGGTGTCCGCTGGTGGAGCAGTGGTTAGGTCAGTGGCTTCTGAAGGATAGAAGCCACATACCGCTAGGCTTGAGTCCCAGGTCCGGGAGGGAAAGCTGCCAGGGTAAACAACTAAATAAACATAAAATAAAAGATGCTTGCTCCTACTTTCTCCTCCCGCCTGCCTCCCTACTCTCCTTCATTCCTGCCTATACCTTTCCTTAAAAAAAAAAAAAAAAAAAAAAGACATCCTGGCTTATTAAAAACAGACAAAATTGATATTTATATTAAAATGAAGGGATGGTTGGGAAATAATGGAACAAACAGGCCTGTCGGTTTACAACGGCGTGTGTGGTCAGCCTAGGTCTTGGACACATGAACTTTAGCACCAAGTCACGGGGAAACCATGGGTGGGCCTCAAACCGGGGAGGCACATTTTGCTTCAGTTACATAGGTTCAACAATGGCGCATTTAGGTTTAAACCCGGATCTGCCTGCCCTCAGTGGCTTTGTTCTAGTGCTTTATGCTATCTCCCGAGGTTGGATGGGGTCTTGAACATTTTAAGCACTGATGTGTTTCCAAGAACTCGTTGTATGGCCAAGTACAGAAACCTCAGATGCTTGAAGGGCAAGAAAAGTTCCCTCCATGATGAGGCAGAGGGCAGAAAAGCAACTTGCAAACACACGAACCACAGTAAATCATCATCAGAAGTTACAACAGCCGTAATGTCCTGTGCTGTGCGGCAGGACTAAATGTTGGCTAGGTGTGTGCCGGCCACGCACTCTTTATGTCTTCTGGAACAGCGATTACTGGGAGATCAGTGTGCTGACCCGGCAGGAAATGAAGCAGGCAAGGGGAGGTCAGGCTGGAGGGTCTGCACTCTGGCTACGCTGCTGTGTAAATGTTCAGAAGGGCGGAGAAGAGAACCCTGGGTCTCTTCCCTAAGCCTGCCGCACAGGGGCTAGAGGAAAGCGTAGCTTTTGACCGATCTGAAAAGGTCCCTAGTGACCAATTTGTCCATTTTAAAGAGACCCAGAGGAGGGATGTTATACAGTCATGGCTCACCGGGGAGCCCGAGGCAGTGCAGGCAGTAGAAGCCAGGTTGCTGGGAGGCCAGGAGAGTGTGCTAAACGTCTCTAAATCAGGGTCAAAGGCCTGGCCCTTTGTGAGGCCGGAGGGCTGGGCTCACACTCTTTGTCGGGTCTATGGGAAGGATTCCGATTGCTTTCTAAGAGCTCTGGGATGCCATCGGAATGAGTTAAGCACAAGTGTGACCTCACCAAATGTGCATTTGACAGAGATCTCTAGAGACTAGATCTAGAGTGGATTGTACAGCCACCTAAGTAGGGGATGCTGGCGATTGAGCCCAGGGCGGGATGGAGATGTTGGAAGGAGGTGGCGTCTAGAAGCAGACGAGAGGTGCAGTCAGCAAGTGGTGGCCGAGGTGGGGTTTAAACACAGCCTTCTCCCTCTGCTACATCTAGAAAGAACATTCCTGCTCAGTAGATCCCCTGAGGGACCTGGGTTTGACTTACTGGGCGAATGGGAGTACTGTCTCATCCTTGCTTCTTTGGTCGGGCTGGGGACAAGCGCCAGCTCCTGAAAATGGACACCACCCACCACCCGATGGAGCGTGGGGGAGGGGGGCGCTGTTATCACGGGGTGGGGGTGGGGTGAGCGGGAACACAGGTAGGTGCTCTTTGCGGACACTTGGCCCCTTGTCACCTGCATCCCAGGCACTGCTGCCTGTGAGCAGAAGCATTGCAGCCACACGGCTGTTCTAGGGTGACCTCAGCTTGTGAGCAGGGGAAGGTCTGGAGCAGCGGGAGGCTCTTATTTCACAGAGTTGAGCCCAGAATGTTGGAGTCCTTTTCGATTACAAAGTCACCCACAAAGGCATATGTCTTTCTGCGGCTCAGGCTGCAGATGGGCAGTGAAGACGCGCGCGCGCGCGCGCACGCACACCCCCGCGCACGCACGCACGCACGCACGCACGCCTGCGCTCTGAGAGACTGCTTTCAGACCAGCTTTTATTAGCTACCGAATCATCTGTGCCAAGAAGAAACTCACAGTGGAACATTTGCCGCCTTTGAAAGAAAAATAAGCTTCCCAGATTTTCCCTTTCCTACCCGAAAGGAAGGGGCCAGAGTGGCTTTGGTCCGGGCACCTGTCCCCTTGGCTTGTTTTCTAAATCTGGGCTGGAGAGGTCAGAGCACAGCCACCCAGCACAGGGGAGAGCCTGGGTGAGGAGGAGGAGGTGGCTTCCCTCCCCGCCACCCATCCACACCGCCGTCAGCCGCGACACTCGGTCAATATTTATTGAGCCCTTTCTCTGTCTCTCCCACTTGGGGCTGAGGGCACAGAGGATGCCAGTGAAGTGTGACTCAGCGCTGTGACCGCAAGGACTTTGCAAGTCACTTGGGAACTTCATTTGTTCGTTCATTCGTTCATTCACCAGACACTTCTGTGTCTTACTATTGTATTTATTGCTAGTCTCTTGTCTGATGCCTGGCTCACAGTAGGGGCTTAGTAAATACCTGTTGACGCACGAGTGAGGGAAGAAATGAGAATGAACGGTCCTCAGTCCTGCGGTGGGGAGCTTTCAGCCCTTTAAGGGACAATGTGCCTCCAGCCTACTTGGCTGCACCTTGTTTGAGCCCAGTGGCCGCTCTGATCTTTGAGACGCACCCCTCCCTTGGCTTTCACATGCCATGTCCTTCTCTGCTAAAACCCCCCAGCTCAGGCTGCTCTGTGCCTGCTTAGCCCTAACTTCGGTGTCTTCACCCTCCATTCCTTCTGCCTCAGGACCCCAGTGCCGAGCAAGCCCCCAAGTCCTTCCCTTGTTCCATCAACAGATATCTACAGAGACTGTCAGTCTCTTCTAGATGCCAGAGATGATACAACCAGCAGCACAGACCATGTCCTTGAACCTGTCTCCCATTGTCTACTTTCTCTCTGAGCGCCAGACTCATGTAGCCAAATGTCTACTCACAGTCCACTGGACTTGCAGCAGGAACGTCAGCTCTCCCGCTAGAACGGCCCCTCCTGCTTCAGGCATCTCAGCAGATGGCTCTTCCCACCCCTTAGCTCCCCAAGTCAGAGAATGAAGACTCATTCTAGGCTCTACTCTCTTCCCACACCTCCCACACCCAACAGGCCCCCTAAGGGACTTCCATTGCCCTAGACTAAGAACCCAAGCTTTTAACCATTGCCCACAGGGTCCATCGTGACTTATCCCTCCATATACTCCCCCAGCCTCAGCTCCCGCCATGGCCCTTGCAGATCTGCTTATAGTTCCTTGACTGTGAATCTAGGACCCTTTACTGAGCCTGTCTTTCTCCTCTGCCTCTGTTCCTTCTCGCTCCCAACACAGGACTGGCCTCTTGCTTCCTCGTGCCCTTTTTGTACCCAGTTATCCACCTCTGCTTCTGCCAATCTTATTGCCCACCCTTGTGTGCATGCCTTTCATCTGAAATCCCACAATGAAATGGAAGAGCAGTATCTTCATGTTCTCGGTGCCTGGAACCTGTAGGCAGGTGATAGGAACAGTCACTAGTGGTGGCCTGTCCTCATTCCTTCTGCCCCCTTTCTCAGACAAGCTGTAGGCTTCCCACTTGCAAGCACCCATGACTCTGCCTGACGACTTTCTCTGGCCCCAGGAGCATGCCTGGGGTGAAGGTGGGGCAAGATGGAAGTGCCAGTGAGTTACTGCTCTAGGGAGCCTTGGTGTTTAGCGAATAATTGAAAATAGATGTTAAGTAAAGATGGGCACTGGGAGGGCGATGACTGAGCTCTTAATCGTTGGCTGTAACAGCTCTGAGGTGTTTTTTGTACCTTTTCCTTGAGACCCCCGCATAGTGAATCTGTCCAATTGTGTCATTGGTCACCTGCTTATAAGCACATCGTTTCCCGCCTATCGCATCCCCACTCCCGTCCTGGGACTTCCCAGGATCCTCTCCCAATTAAACCACCACATCCAAACTGTGTCTCCACGGTTGCTTCTTCAGGAACCCAGCTCAGATAGTGCCTTAAGAAATATGACTGACTACTTGACTGTAAAACAATGAATATGAAATATCTACACAGCACTAAATGAGAGACATGTGACAGCTTATAACCCACAATCAATGGTTCTACAGCCTTTGTGACTCAGAGGAGAAGGAGCCGGGTGAGGAGTAATGCAAGCTCACGCTCAATGGGCATTTCCTCTGTTCCAGGCTTTCAGAGTGTCTCTGTGAGTGTTGTTATTCTTTTCCATTGAAACATCTCAACAACTCATGATGGTTGCTCTTGTAAACTCATTTTACAAACGAGGAATTAAACTGGGGCAGCGAAAGGTTATGCTCCAGACTTCTCAGCTGTGGTTTTGAGTGGGATTCTGAACCTCCGAGCTTTGTAGAGGTGGGGAGATTGAATCTGGGTCTTCGATGGCTGGAAGGGGCTGGGCGGGGGGCACTCCAGGGGCTCGGGGGCAGGTCAGCAGGAGCAAAAGCAAGACTAGATGCAAAGGGCTTGCCTAGGGGCGCACACCTTGGGGGAATCTTCCTTCACAGGAAGGTCTGCCTTCTGCAACCTTTTCATTTTCTCCTCTGTCTCCCTGTCTTCAGGCTTATTTTTAGCATCAGGGGAGATGGGAGAGGCTGGAAGGCCAGAGGCTGGAATCAGAAACCTCTGAACCACGTGGCTGTAGCTGGGTAGCGGTAGATCCCCTCCTACTGCTTTACTTATTTGTAGCCAGAGTTTGCCAGAATCACAGATGCAGTGGGAACTCAGATGCAGAAATCACAGGATCCCAGAGCTTCGTATCCAAGGTAGCAAATGCAAATGGCAACCGGGGCCAGGCAGCCAGGGGGAGGAAGAGGGGAGCACCCCCATGTGAGAGGGCTAATGGCAGTGTCTGGAGAAGCTGCACCCCACCATTGGTTGCTGGAATTGGGGGCTCAGCAACTACTTTTTCTTCCTATAAAAATATCCAGTTTCTAAAAAGTGAAACATCCCACATTTAAGATATTGACAATGTATTAATTTTTAAAAACTATATTTGCAGGTGGTTTAGTGGTAAAATCTGCAGACGCAGTCCTCATCCATCCTAAGGACACAGGTTCATGGCCCGGGGCAAGAGGAAATGACAAAGATGAACCACTAAATAAAATAAATGAAAATGCTTTTCCCTCCTCTCTCTTCCTGCCTGCTTCTGTTCACCTTCATTCCTGCCTGCACCTTTTCTTTAAAAAACAAAACAAAACAAAACAAAAATGAAAATGGAAAAACCCACTTTGCAGGCTGAAACTGGGGAGGAAAAACAAAATGTGTTTGTGGCTTGGATTAGGTGCATAAGCCTCATGCTAAGACCCCTGACTGGAGACAATAGAATATTGTTGCAACAGAATCCATTTCAAACAAAAATGAGAATCTTAGCTTCAGAATCGTTAGTGTTATGGATTCTTGGACTGAAGACTCTTAGAAACTTGGCACATTGAATCAGTAGAATAACAGACAGAACTTTTGTGAAGATCTCAGAAACACAGAATCAAATAACCAGAAAAGCAGCATCATTAACATGATAGGCTTTTTGGAAACCAACTCTTTACTGATTAACTTCTAAAATTTTAGGATTAAAGCACTGTTGGGATCCAATGCCTTCTATATCTAGTACCTGATCTTTAAGAAACTATTTGAATAAATGTATTTGCTAAGTCTGTGCTTGAATGAATCCCCTCAAATATACTTGTTTATGTTTAAAAAATATTTTTGTGGGGGCACACCCTGGTGGAGCAGTGGTTGGGTCTATCACCTCTCAAGGAGTGCAGGCCACATACCCCTGGGATTGAGTCCTGGATCCAGGGGAAAAAAACAGTGTGAACGGCTAAATAAAAACATAAAAATAAAATTTTTCTTCCTCCTCTCTTCCTGTCTGACTGCCTACTCACCTTCATTCCTTTCCTTTAAATATATATAGATATGTGTGTGTGTGTGTGTGTGTGTGTGTGTGTGTGTGTGTGTGTGTGTGTGTGTGTGTATATATATATATATATATATACATAAAACCTAACATGTACATCCAGGAACCAGAGGGAGCATGTTCTGACTGTAATGAGACATGAATACTTGGGCAGGTGGGCAGGAAGAAAACACACAGAAGATTTCAGACAGTGACCATTTCTAAGGAGACAGGAAACAATAATATTACAGAGAGTGACCCATGGGGTGAAAAGGTCAGGTGACCTTAGAAGCTCAGGCGACCCTTTGGGAGGAGATGTGAATGCTGAGCCCTCCAGGGGAAGATCTGGAGTAAGACCATTGTCAGCAGGGAGAAAAGCCCGTGCAAAGGCCCAGGGGTCAGGACACACGGTAACTGAGGAAGAGCACTGGTACGGCTGCCAGCAGTGAGTAGGAGTTGGAATGGGGGCAGCAGAGACCAAATTGCCTGTCAGGAGTGCACCCTCTTTTTATTTCAGTAAATAATGACAAACATTCTGCACATCTGTGTTCAACCCGCTGCCCATGACACATCGTACATAAGTACTTGCTAAGTGTTTTTGGAGGCAGAAACCAGGTCACAAACAAGGAGGCCAGGTTAGCGCTGCCCTTGACCACAGCATCTGACAAGAGTCCACGGTCCTGTTTCCTCCTTTATTCCTAAACCACTGGGCCAGCAGGCTGCCTTGTCCCATCCCCTGGTCCCCGGTGCTGCAGGGCGGTGTTCTGTGTCTCCATCAGTGACAGCAAGATGGGGAGGAGAGACAACTTTCAGAAGGGTGTGTGTGAGAGCTGTCACAGCCTCTGTGCTTGCTATCTCCATGGTACCCAGGCAGGGGGACAATCTAATTAGGCTATTTTCAGCATCCCAGAGGGAGGGGGAGTGGAAGGCGACGGGAAGAAGGGGACCTGCTTTCCCTGCTGCCTGTGTCTCCCTCTCTGAAGTTATTATTGATTAAGCAGTCGGGGCGAATGACCAGGACCTTTCCACACCCCTTGCTGGGATCAGAGAAAGCGCTCTGGCAATGCTGTGAGCCGCGCCAGGGACCCAGGGCTGGCAGGCTTCCAAGCGCCTGGTGCTAATGAGCTCTGAAGCCCACAGCCTTGACCAGAATCACGTCCCCTGCAGGTGGCTTGTCCTCTGCTGGGGCTGGCTGCCACCAGCTTCCTCTGGAAGCCTGGGCCTGTGGTGGGGGTGGTATTGTTTGTTAGCCTGGGGCCTTGTTGGCCTTCTCCTGTCTACCTGTGATACTTAGACCTGGAAGGAAGCTGACTTTCATCTGCCTGGAGCAGGTGGGCCGTGACTTCTGAAGTGACTCGGGGCCTATGGATTCCCCAGAACAAGCTCTAAGTTTCGAGTCATCACGGGACCCCCAGTGTGCTCACCCCACATCCTGGCAGCTGGCATCACAGGTGCTAAACATTTATTTACCAAATAGCCTACTAGGAGCCCGCAGGAGGCTGATTCTAAAGGCACAAGGCACTGCTTTGCACAGTTTGCTCCTGCTTTGCCCAAGGCTGCTGGTGCTGGGTGGTCATGTGGTCAAACCAGGCTGGAGAAATGAGACCTTTAAAGACCTCGTCAAGGGTAGGAACCATGCAGGAAAACCGTGTTCCTCATCCGCTTACCCTGCACACCGACTCAGTGACTCGGCACCTCACCGTCCCCATTTCACAGACGAGAAAACTGAGGCACTGCAGAGCTCCAGGCATGTGCCCAAGGTAACAGCTGGGGGCTGATTTGGACTTAAAATCCAGGTTTGTAGGACTCCAAAGCTGACCTCCCAAGGTACCAGATTTCATTGGGATCCTGGGCTTCGGGACTCTAAGGAGTTTTCACTGGTTGCTGTGAGTGGTGGATCTCGCAGATGGGGCATTTCTGGAAATCACTTGACCCTTCTCTTTTTCAGTTTCTGGGTACACTTGTTAACATCTCTGACAGCAGTTTGGGTAATGGCTGCTAGGAGGTAATTATATAGAGCAAGCGATAATGTCCTTAATTAATCCAATTCTCTCTCTTTCATTTGCACTTATTTCCTTCTATTGGCAATCGCTACCATAGGAGGTCTTTAACCATCCATTCCCTGGTGATTCCTTCTGACTCCAAATGGAGCACAGACATCAAGAGGGGTGACTGCAGAGAACCTTATCTTGGTGACGGTTTTGCACAGTCTGAGATGTGACAGTGTCTGTCAGCGTGGAGCCTGGGCTGAATTCTGATGTAGAGTTAAGGCTGGCGTGTGCGTGCGCACACACACACACACACACACACACACACACACACACACATTAGGTCTTGCTGTGGGACTTTGCCTGTTTGTTTAGAATATTCTGAACTCATGTGACTTCAAAGACACCCCTCTGATGTTTTTCCATTGCTGTTTCCTTCCCCTCCATGGTGAGGCCTTGACGACGTATCTACACCTTCTCCTGTTTCTAACAGAGGGCTGGGCGTGCAGAAGCCCTGCTTGGTGAATCTTCTCCATTCCCAGCATTGCCACCAGCCCCTCAAAGCTACAAAGATTGTCTTCTACGTGGTGACACTGGGCGTCATGCTTTACAACCAGGAGCAGGCGCGCTGGAGCTCTGGGGCCACTGCAGCAGGCCGCCTGCTTGTAATAAATAACATGTCACTGCAACACGGTCATGCCTGTCCATCTCTGTGTCATCTGTGGCTGCTTTCGTGTGGCAGAGTTAAGTAGTTGGGAGGAAAACGCCATCACCCTGCAAAGCCTCCAATAGTTCTCTGACTCCACTGAAAATGTCTGCTGAGCCCTGCTGGAGTCTCATGACCATCTTGAAATGCAGTGATTCCATTTCACAGATGAGAAAATCAAGGTTTAAAGGGGTTCAGCAATGGACCCAACTGCTAAGTGGGAGATCCAGGGTTTGCCCGGGTCTGCTTCTCCCCAAACAACACTCTTTACTCTGCTCCTCGTTTCCCATTCTTCCCCAAGGCAGACAATTCAGAAGGGATTGGATTTTTCACCTTTATTTTTGAACCAAGTCTTTTGAGCAGCTGGGCTTGATTCTTTTGGGGGCTGTAAAGTCATTCCAGTTTAAAATCACCCGGGAAGGCAGGCAGGATGCCTGGGGAGTGTAGCTGGAGGGGACTGTTAGTCGTTGCCGAGATACACAGATTTCCTCCTGGAGATCAAAGGTGCGTGCAGCTGCTGGCTCGTCAACGCCTTTGAAGCCCGGTGTCAATTTCACAATGACAGATGAATTTCTTTAGCTTCTCAGCCCCTGATAACGTTCACCTGGAAAGTCTGCCCAGCTTTCTTGCACACTTTTTTCCATTCCTAGAGCTCAGTCTTTTGTGACTTATCTATGAAGGGAAGGAGGAGTGGGAGATACAACTCAGTTCTCCAGTGAAAGTTCCAGTGACCACTGTGTGATGGATGGTGGGGAAGAGGGCTGAGCACATTCCTGTCTCTGGAAAGAAGACTCAGGTGGCCTTGTCTCCCCGGGGTTGATGGAGTTTTTACCACTAAGGTAAATCCGACATAGTTAGTAACCGAACCCAAAATCAGCACATCTCCTTTCATTCATTCATTTATTTTTTGGATCTACAACTATATTTATATTGAAATTATCGCAAAAACACGACATCATGTGTAGGAGGCATGGGCTTTGTGGAGAAGCATTAAGACACACACGCGGAGTCAGGGCCAGTTTGGAAATACTGAGTCCAAACTTGTATGATAAATGCTACCAGACATGAACTCTTTGCCCCCCTGAAATGACAACAATTCCTGCTTTCAACCTAGAATGTCTCAGGGCTCATCTGCTCCAAACTCCTATCCAATAGAGGAGCACCTGAGACCTAAGGAAAGCCCCTCAGCTCCCTATTTCTCTTCTCGAAGGAAATTTTTGGCTTCTTAAAGAGGAGTGATCTGGACTTGGCTTTCTTATCCCAGCCAAGACCATTCCTTCTTTCGCAAGAGCTTGTTTGCCCCCCCGAGGACCTAGCTCAGCACCTCAACACTTGGTTGGACACAGGCAGCCTCAGTGGATCCCGGCCAGGCTTTGCCCCCCACCCTTTATGTCTGTCTCAGAAACCTTCATCGTCATAGGCCTCCACGTGGGGAGGGTGGGTGGCCCGCTTCTCCCTGCTGACCTGGCTTCTCCTTATCATTCATGTCTTGCCAACAAAGCCCCAGCCCCAATCCGGAAAGAGGGATCTGGCCAGCAGTTTGAATCGTGTCGCATGCCAGCTGGCTCCACTTCCTGTGGAAGCCATTGACCATGGCCAGTTAAGACCAGTTTCTTGACCTTTCCTGTTTGCTTCTTGGTCTTTGCTCTTGTTCTCTTCCCCTCTCCTCAGTCTGTCTACATTTTTTCATTTGTTCTGCTCTTCATAGGTCATCAAGCTATAACTTTGAACAAGGTCAGTAAGAGGAGAGGGTCCCGTGGGGAATGAAGGCAATTTGCAGGCTCTCAGAGAAAACTGTCCCAGGTAGAACACACAGACACTTTTTGGTGTTCTCTGCTTCCACGGTAGCTACATCTGGTCCAGGAGAGGCACTGCAGTTGGTAATTCCAAAATATAAATCTGCTTAAAATTCTTTATGGATTCCCAGTCACCTGTCTCTTTTGGCTATGTAGTTTTAATGTCTATACATATTGCCTGGGAAGTTAGTAAAATGCAGATGTCTAGGCTTCCACTATCAGAGAGCCTGTCCCTTAGATGGGCACTTTCTGTGTTTGCCAATGGAAGAGTCACGTGCAGAGGAGCCAGAAGTGAACTTTTGGTAAGTGCTGACCTGCTGTGCAAAGTCCAGACTCCTTAGCAGGCTTAGTCAACGCAGGCTCACATAATAAAATTCCATAGACTGGGCGGCTGTCCTGACAGACATCTATTTCCCCACTGTTCTAGAGCTGCAAATCCCATGTCAAGGTCCCAGCTGATTCCATATCTGGGCGGCCTCTAGTTTGCAGATGGTGTCTTCTCAGTCTGTGCTCACATGGCTTTTCCTTAGTGCACGTGGGAGACGAGAGAAAGATGGCGAATGAAAGGGAAAGATATGTTGCCTCTGGTGTCTCTTCTTACAAGGACACTAATCCTATTGGCTCAGGGCCCCACCCTTATGGTTTCACTTAACCTTTATTTTCTTGAGACATTCCATCTCCAAACACAGGCACACTGGGTGGTTAGGCTTTAACGTCTGAGTTTTGGGGGACAAACGCTTTCATTCCAGCTGTAGGCTCCTCTAGGCTTTTTAGGACCTGGTTCCTGCGTCCTTCACATCTCTGTTCCTCTTCCCCATTGCACAAAGTGGTCCGAGTGTACCAAATTAGATTAGCCCTCTGATATTTGGAGAGATGCATTCTCAGACCTTTGTAGTGATAGTTTTCACTCCCCCATCTTTGAAAGAATTATACATTGGAACATCAAATCTTGCTTTTAATCTTGGCTGCAAACATCTAATATTTCCCCATTTCTAGATTTCCCTGATGATTGGACCTGGACAAGAAGCTCAGGTTCAGACACATAAACAGGAATTTCTACTCTTGTTTCCCTTAAGTCCACAAGGGCTGGTGTACCAAGCGTATGCTGAAGGTGTTCCTTCAGCCATATGGACAAAAATGATGGGGTGGTCCTGCCCCATGACGAATTCATGTGTTAGATCCCCCCTTAGAGCCACGGGTCTCAACTAGGGATGGTCTTGTCTCTTCTCTCTCCCCAGGTGTATTTGACAATAGTCGGACTCACTCTTGATCTTTACCACTGGGGGAGGATGGTAGCTCTCGGCCTCCGGTGAGTAAAGGTGGGATTCTGACCAATATCCCATAAAACGTAAGATACCGCCCCTTCATGCACACACATGAAAAAGACTTATCCAGTCCAAATAGTAGAAATGAGGTTGAAAAATTATATTCTAGATGTCCCACTAAGGGTGTTTTTGCTGAGGGCATGCCGAACAGTCTTTCATTTGTCAGGGCAGAGCGTGAAATAGGGAGGGAGAGTGTGGGGTGTGGTATTTAAAGTCTGCTCATCATGCTCACTGGTAAAACATGCATCAGTCAGTGCATCTATTTCCAAACATTCAGTTGATCTATTTCTATCCCACCGGGAAGGAGGAAGCCTGTGAGCTGGGAGGAGGAAGACAAGGTTGGAGATTTGGATACCTGACCCTTCTTTTCTCCATGAGTTGAGGTGCAGGTGTGCAGAGAGAAGGTGTGTCAGGGGCCTGGGTCTGCTGTAACAAATGACCACACACACACACACACACACACACACGGCTTTACCTTAGCAGAAACTTATTTTCTTACACTTCTAGAGGTCAGAAATCTGAAAGCGAGGTGTTGGTAGGACCGCACGCTCTCCAGAGTCTCTGAGGAGAATGCTCCTGGCCACTTCCGTTTCTGGGGACTCCAAGTGTTCTTGGCTTGTGGCTGCATCATGCCGCCTTGGCCTCCATCTTCACATAGCTTCTCTGTGATGGTGTGTCTCCAGTCTCCCTCTGTCTCTCTCTTATAAGGACACCCGCCAAGGATTTAGGAACCACCCAGGTAATTCCTGATGATCTCATCTTGAGATCCTTAATTTGATTGCATCTGCCATTAAATTTCTCTTAGACCCTTTTTCTAAATAAGGTCACAAGATCTGGGATCAGGACTTAAAGGATCTTTTCTGGGGTGATAATATCACCTAAAATTCAGGGAATGGAGAGGATGAGGAAGGCAAGGGAGTAATAGTAACAGGGCATCTCCTATGTTCCAGGAACCAGCTAAAGCTCTCCACTTCTCACACCCATGAATGCTGGCTACCACTTGGATTGACTATCTCCATTGAAGTGACAGGAACAGGAGCTCAGAGAAAGTCAGCAAGTGGCTTAAGAACGCATAGGCACTGAATCCATCCCTCTGATTCCAGCGCCCTGTGTCCTAGGTCAGGCAGCATTTATTTGCCTCCAACCAGCGCTGTCTGGAGAGGCCAAATTCACAGCTTTTCTTTTCAGCGGAGAAACGGTCTCTTGGTTTTCCCCAGCCTGACGTTCCCCTGCTTGCCTTCGGCAGCTGAAGTGCAGATGCTGGACAGCGCTGCGGGCCCTGAGTCTCGTGGGCAGGGCACAGAGGCAGATTTTGGCTGGTTCAGAGGCCATGCCCCTGTTGGCACGTTGGCCTCCCGGCACTGCAGAGGATCGGTCTCCCAGAACACACACCAAAGTGCTTGAATTCCCTCCACCCACCAGGGTGGGGCCTGGAGCAATGCCGGAAGGGTTTTCTGAGCCAGGCAGCCAGTGTGGTAGAAGAGAAGGTGGCCTGAGACAGACGGGTTCGAATCCCCTCTTGGCACGTCTGGGCTAGGTGACTGCAGTTATTTCAGCCCTGAGCCTCACTTCTTCAACTATCAACCGGGGTGATGACGACCATCGTGGCAGAGCATGCGCATAGGCATCTCAGACGATGCTGGCAGCACAGAGGATGCTCTGCTCCCGGACGGGCTGAGTCTGCTGGTGCTTTCCTAGTCCTGGAAGCATCTCTCTGCCACCCAGGGCTCTGCTGGCCTGGAAGTGGCAGCTGGGGAGCTGGGGTCCCATGGGCAGCTGCCTCAGTCAAATGCACGGTGCAGCGGTGGAGACAGCAGCTGGGAAGAGAGGGAAGGTCTTGGAAAGGGCCATCCGGGCGGGAGACTGTGAGGCTTGTGTGACTGGCTGAGGGGGCTTGAGTCGAGACCTACCCTGCGCCAGGCAGGGTGCTGGTGCCTGGTGTCCTGCCCGTAGCTTTCACCTTAGGTTGACAGCAGTTTTTCGAGAGAATTCTCTAGAACCCAGTCTGACTCACCTCTTCTTGGAGTTTTTTTTGAACCTCTAGGCCTAAGTGATGTCCCTCTTCCCACACGTCATTTATCATAATGCAGATGACACTGTATTAGAATGGTCTGTTTATTAGATAGGGACACATTTAAAGGCGAATTATTATTTTTCTCTCTCTCCCTTGACAAATGGTTTTCAAAAGTTGGTCCCCAGACCAGCAGCAATGACATCACATGGGAACTGATTCAAAAGGAAGATTCTCAGGATTTCTTCCAGACTCACTACCTCGCAGACTCTGGGCCTGGGCCCTGGCAATTAGTTTTGCACAATCAAGGTGGAAAACCACTGGTCCTCAATCTTAGCTCCGTCTTGGAACCCCTGGGGCTTTTGAAAAGTTGTGATGCCTGGGTCCCCTTTGCACAGAATTGGACTTAATTGTTTAGGGGTGTGGCCTGGTCATTGGGATCCTTTAGTTCTAGAGGATTCTAATGCTCAGCCAGGAGAGAGAACCACCAAATCATAAACACTGAAGCGGCACCAGGGATGAGGGGGGTTTGGCACTTCTCAGTCTGACGCCTTGGACTCCTCCTTCCTTTCTGGGGGTCAGTTCTTTTTCCTCCATATTAAAACAATGTGGTAAGAATATTTAACAAGAGCACTAACCACTTATCAAAGTTTTGCAGTTTTGGGTACAGTATTGTTACCCATGGGACTATGTTGTTAGTGGAACTCTACAACTTCTCATCTTGCATAGCTGTAACTTTTTGCCTTTTGAGAGGCAGCTCTCTGTTTCTTCCTGCCCCTGCCCACGCCCTGGAAACCACCATTCTACTCCCTGCTTCCATGAGTTCTGACTGCTTGTTACCTCATTTATGTGGAGTCGGGCAGCACATGTCTTTTGTGTATGGTTTCCTTTAATTAGGTTGATGTCCTCCATATTCATCTATGTCGTTGCATATGACAGGAGGTCCTTCTTTTAAAAAAACTGCATCATATTCACGTGTATATGTGTATACATATACCTTTTCTTTATCCAGTTGTCTGTCACTGAACATTTAGGGTGTTGCCATATTCTGGCTATTGTAAATAGTGCTGTAACTTGGAAGAGCAATTCTCTCTGAGATCTTGATTTTAATTTGCGGGGGTGTATATAACTCAGAAGCGGGATCGCTGGATCCTATGGCAATTCTATTTGAAAACTTTTTCAGGGGACTCTACACTGTTTTCCACAGTGACGCTGCTATTTGCCATTCACTGTGGGTCAGTTCTTAAACTTCTTTAAGCCTTACTCTTCCCATCTGTAAATATGAATAATAATGGGAATAATCTTCTCATCTGATTGCTTTAAAGTGTGCCTCCAGAACACACATAGAGCACTGGATGCAATGGAAAGCTTCCAGTTAGCTATGATAATTAGTATAATCCCCATTTTATAAGAAGAGCAGGGAGGTTGGAGGCTTTGACTAGGGGCAGAGGAGACCAGTGCCCATTCTGGGTCAGAGTCAAAGCTTCAGGGTGGAGGGTTGAACATCATTGGCTTTGCCTTCTGGGCTCCATGACTACCAGAGATTTTGTGATCTGCAAGAGACCTGAGGAGAGTTAACTCCCCACTTACCACTGTACCAAGTCTCTTGAATACACTTCTATTGAAGAGCCAAACATGTAGGGATCCCCGAGATTTCTCTTCTCAAGATTGGGGTGTACTTCTGTTTGCCAAGTGTTGGATGAAGAGTCCTCTGCTTTGGAGATTGGCCGATGCTTGCAAATGTCGTTTCCTAGACTGTGGACTGAATTCTTTCATTTATAGATAGCAGTGGAACCCATTTCAAATGTGCTTAAGTAATTAATGAACTTTCTTGGGTTGTGTAACAAAGTGCAAGAATCCTGTTAGATACAGGTGCTCAGAAGTTGTTGTTCAAAGTCTGCCTTGTGGATCTTACAAAGGAAAACCCAAATTCAACATACACTTAGCACACAGCCCATACATTCCCCTCTCATATAGCAGTCCAGGAGAACTGAATTCATAAAAGCCCCAGACTGGAAGCAGCCCAAATGTCCACCGACAAAGAACCAACAAACAGACTGTGGTACATCCTCACAAGAGAATAAGTCTCGGTCATAAAGAACAATGAACATTGATACATACAGCAGAGTGACTGGATCTCAAAAGCATTACGTCGAGTAGAGAAGCCGGCTACATGCTGTACGATTTTTCATATGAAATTCTAACAAAGGTAAAACTGCAGTGTTGAAAGTAGACCCATTCTTGTCTGGGGCTGGGAGAGTGTCATTGACTTTGAGTAAGTGTGAGAAATCACAGGGTTGTCCTGGCGGTGGCTTGACTATCTCTCTGTGCCATAACTGAGCAAACTGTGCACTTATCAGAAGTGCATTTTACTGTTTACATTATACCGGAGTAAAGTTTATTCGAACAAATCTGCCTCTGTCTTTAGACTATGCCTTGATCTGTCTTCATTCTCAAGAAAGCTCTCCCCAGTGTCAGCGCAGACTGCCCCCAGCGGAATTTGAGCTTCAATAAACCCAAGGGAAAGAGAGCTTCTTACTCTCCAACAGTTTCGGCGGAGATGGTTGTTGCAGTAGCTGGGATCAGATGACCTCCCTTGAACAGATCACTGTCTGGGAAATGATAGTGGACTTCTCTGATGGGTCATACCTGGGTCATCTGCTGGAACCTGGGGGTGGGGTCAACCCTCCAAAACCACGGACTGGGGGAAAGATCTGATTTCCAGATGGAACAATGGATGCAGTGCAGTCAGAGTCTTCTATAGAGACCTGCTCTAGTTCCTGGCTGGGTCCCCTTCCTCTTTCAGATGTCTCACCTTCCTGAATTCCATATACTCCCCTCTGTCGCGTCACTTTTGTCATTTCTTCCAGAATGAGCAGTAAAAAGATAGAGGCATTGGAATCAGACAGGCATGGGTTCAAATCTCAGCTCTATCTCTTCCTAGCCCCTTGATCCTAGGCAACTTTTTTTTTTAAGCTAAGACGGTTTGCTCATTGACAAAGTGAGGTCAATTTTAAGATCTACTCCTTGACATTTTCATGAGATAATTCATATCAAGTGTTTACATAGTACCTAACACGCAGCTAGCAGTCAACGTCATCTGTTATTAACATTTCTGATTTCTTTAAAGAATGAGTGCTTACCTCGAACAGGTGCAGCCAGTGTGTTGGTGCCCGCCATACCCCCAAGTCTGTTCACTCCCTGCTCCAAGAATGTCCACTCATTCGGTCCCAGGGTTGCCTCTGACTTGCTCTCCTGCCTGCCAGGAGAAGCTGGAAGTGCCGCAGATGCCCTGGGAGCAGCATTCAGCCACGCCGATTCCCAGCTCTCTCACCTCTTAGAGGATACAACTCTGGGCACATCCTGTGCTTTCTCCCACCCCGACCTCAGGACCGAGCCTCAGCTGTCCCCTGCAGTAACATGCCTGGGAACACAGGATCTGCTGATAGCCCTTTGTGATCTAACTTTCTTTTTCCTACCGAATTCAGAATCTGCTTCTCAGGGAACCCAACCCGAGAGCCAGACCCCATGAATGAGTTGAAACATCATTTTTTTCTGCTGGTGGCTGGAATCACAAAAAGTGGTGCTTTATCATAGCGTGGGGCAGAGTCATCTTCTGCAGGGCAGAGTCATCTGTTGGGTGGGAATGAATCCCCAAAGATCCCTTTGTGGCAGAAAGGGAGGGAGTCCCTGGCAGGGGAATGCTCAGTAAATATGGGCTGAGCGATCGACTAGCCTGGTCCGCAGGGCGAGAATAATGGCCTGAGGGTTTTGAACTGCCACCTGATTTTGTGACAGTCTAGGCTTGGGCGGCTGAGCACAGACACCCGGCCATCCCTGTGTCTCCGCTGTCTTGATGGAAGGGCTGGTTTGAGTCAACAGTGGCTAAGCCAGGTCCCATGGCACCCTGCTACAGTGACTCACCCCAGGGATCTGGGAGGTGACTTTACAAGAGGTTTGCACTTCCAGATTTTAATCTCTTTCTTGCCACCAATTTCCTGTGTGACCTTGATGCGTCCCCTACTACCTCTGGTCCTTGGTTTTCTCCTTTGTCAAGCAGAACAGTGTGGGGGTCAGAGGGAAAGTTGCCCCATTTCTCTGAGGTTCTTCACAAGCTGGACTAGTGAACAAATTAACATTAGGTGTGATTAGTAGGAGAAAATCCCAGATTTAATAACAACATACGTATGGAGAATTGACATAGTGGTAAATTCTGAGGTAGGAGGGGTGGGCCAATGATTTATATCCTGAGCCGAGGCCTGGAGAGGGGACCTGAGGTCTCAGGAGAGAAGAGGGGGAGCTCCAGTGGCAGGGACGCATGACTCATCCTTACTCTAAGAGTACAAATGGATAAGTCCCCTTTCTACAGTCTTTCTACAGGGACAAGGGACCGTTTCTTGATTAGCAGAAGGGTGAGACCCAGGGAGTGGCAGATGACTTATTTGATGAAGGGAAGGGATATAGGGTTAGAAGAATAGGCGCTTCTCCTTTTTCTCTGGGACCGTCCTCCACTGTCCTTGGGTCTCCATGTCAGAGTGGTACACATACAGGAGAACAATTCTGAGAAACTTGTTTTAGTCCCATTAATGGGTTTCACAGAGGGTCCCCAGTTGCTCATGCTTTGAGAGCCATATGCACTCCATTATCTTGTCGACAACATATTCAACCATTTCATTCTCTCCGTGAAATAGGTGGGTAGCATTGACTACTGCTCCATTTTGCAGATGGAATAACTGAGGTAAACAATATGTGGCAGTCACTACTTCCTGTGCCAAAACTTTTGTTTTTGTCTTTTTAATTTCACTATAGAATAGTGTGTGATTTCTGAGACTTGACAGATAGCTAAGGGAAAGGTCGCATATACACATACCACGTCAAACACCGGTGTCCAGACAGAGCACGCCGATGTGGAAAGCTTGTGGGCACTGGAGTGTGATAGAGGTAGGACTGAGTCACTAACTTTTTGTTTGTTTTTTTTTTTAAAGGAAAGATGCAGGCAGGAATGAAGGTGAGCAGAGGCAGGCAGGCAGGAAGAGAGGAGGAAGAATCAACTCTTTTTAAATTTAGTTGTCCATCTTGGTTGTTCCCTCCAGCCCGGGGACATGAACCCAGATCCTTGGATTATTTGTGGCCTGAGCCAGTCAAAGGCGGTAGACTTAACTGCTGCTCCACCAGGGTGTGCCAAGTCACTAGCTTTCTGAATGTTAATGTCTTCACTTTTAGAATGGGAAAAATATTAACTGTGCCAAAAAGTTAAGCTTAATTTTATGTGAGACAGTTCTGCTATAAACTCACGTCCTGAAAACATGAATTTGTTCCACTGAAATTGATAGATTAGAAAACAATTTGAACATCATGGGATTTTATTGTTCATATGAGCAACTCGTGATCAGCAATAGGTGAATGAAGGAAAGTCCACTCAGTTGAACTGCGTTATGTAAGAGACACCCACTGCAAACTTGCACTCACCTTGAATATCTACCGGATGCTTGTATTATGAGGCACACTTACCCACAACTGTGTTAATTTCCATCTGATTTCAGATTACCCATCTTTCAGTCCTTCCTCTTTTGTAAGTTCTATTTATTCTAACACCTACCTCCGCAAGCCAACTTCAGATCTTTTTCAAAGTAAAGCATCATATTTATTATAGTATGTGTATATATATGTATATATATACATACATATGTTTTGAACCATTAAATATGTATGAAACTATGCTACTATTTCCCCCAGATTCTTCAGTGTGTTTTTTTAATGTGTCCCTGATGAAATTTTTCAGCATTGTGCCCTTAAATTTATTTCCCCATAAACTCTGTAATTTTTATTGTGCAAATGTTTGGGTTGGTGCTGGGATTTTTAGGGATGCAGAATCAATCACAATTGCCTGTGTAATGAAATAAAATGCCTACCACCAAGAAAATAGGACTCTTATCTCCTCCCTTTTCATCCTCCCGTGACAGAACGTCTTGGAGGATCCTCAAGTATGACTCTTGATTTTTAGGAAGAGAAACTATTCAATCTTCATAGGTAGAAAAATGAGATATATTAGAATTCTATAGGGATCTCTCATGGACAGGAATGTAGCTTATTTATAAGGGAGTCAAAGTTACAACCTTTGGCTGTCAGAGATAGAAAGCTCAACTCATTCTTGTGAAAACAAAAAGTAAGTTTATTGGCTTGTAACTAAAATGCTCCCAGAATTCCTGGATTGAGGAAATTACACTCTGTGATGGTACCAGGACTTGGATTCCATTTTCCAGTCTTGTGCTCTGCTGTGTTGGCTCCATTTTCAGGCACATTCTCTCTAAGATGGTGGCCAGCAATTCCTGGGTTGCATCCATATAGCTTCATCTTGTGGAAAAGAAAAGGAGCATTTTTCTGCTAGTCTCATCTGTGCAAGTCCTGAGATTTACTGGGTCTAATCGGGTCATATTCCCATCCCTGAAGTTAAAATTGTGGTCAGAGGAATGCAGTGCTCCTGTCTGGTTAGACATGGGTCACATATGCTTCCCTGGCATTAGGGTCTGGTCAGCTCTTAGGCAAATGACCTAGACCGAGAATGGGGAAAAAGATGGTTCTCTAAAGGAAATTCAGAATACTAGTAACTGAATAGAGAAGAATGACTATAAAAAAAATGACCCAACCTAGGGATTTGGAGACCATTTTGATTTATTTCCTCCCCTAGATGTCAGCCTTTTTTTCTAAAAACTTTCTTTGTTTGCTTATCTGATCTACATGATTTTCTTAATGGGCAGAATCTGCCAACTTCATCCTTTCTAAGCTACTCCAGAGCCAGTAACCAGAAGGGAGTGAATATTCCAGTGTGAAATTCTAAAGGAAGAATTCTGACCCAGCTTGATCAGGGGCCCACTTACATCCAAAGACCTGACTCAGGTCTGGGGTGCTGGGGTTCTGTTTTTATAAACAGATGTCCGGGAGCCTGCTGTTATGACTATAGATGGGGAGACAAAAGAGGACTGGCTATTGTTTGTTGGCCAGATGACCTAGCAGGTGTCCGTTATAAAGCAGATCTTCTCCATTTATTCCAATCTGCATCTACTACTTTCAGGATTCAAGTCTAAGATGGCTTAGCCCATGGTTGATAAAGTGGATGAGGCTTTATGCTTTTATCTGAGGATGGTCCTCAACCCCCCACAAGAAGACGATTTCTCTGCTTGGAATCTAACCCAGATAGCAGGAGGCAGAAGAGCGCAGAGGAAAGGAGTCAGTGGGAGGAGTGGCTGAGAACACCATCACCATCTTACAGTGACCCCACTTCTCAGTTTCTTTTTCACCTCCTGGCCCTGCTAGACTTGCAAATGAGTAGTGAAGCTGACTCATGTCTCACAGAAGTCAGGTCATGGCGATGGTCTTTTTTTCCTGGGAAGAGGGAAATTGGATCATAGCTATTCAGCTTCAGAACGAGTTCAGAATGAGTGATACACGAGAGTGGGAAGTGCTTGAAGTCTGTGTCTTTGGAGCACCTGGAGATTGTTTTGTGTGCAGACTGTGGTGAGAGCCCCACTTCTCCAGCCCTCCTTGAAGGAGCCTTCTCTTCCATGTGACTTTGCAGTTTCTACCACCAGCGGGTTGACACTATTTCGCCACCTTTTGAATTTCATCTGACCTGGGATTTGCCTTGACCAGTAGATTAGAGTAGAAGTGACTGTGCTAATTTTGAACCTAGAGGATTCTTGCTACAGAATCCCTGTATGTTTTGACTTGCTCTTTGTGCCTTCAGCATTGCTCGGAGAGCGTGACCATACTAGCCTGCCAGAGAAAGAGAGACCTATGAAAGCACTGGGATGCCCAATACCTGATCCAAGATCGTCTTAGGTTAGTCAACATAGATCTGCTACAGACATGTAAATGAACTTAGTTGATACTAGGATATCTGCCTCGTAGATACCAGCTTAAGTCACTGATCACAGACCTGGGAGCCAACTAAATGCAGGTTTTAACAGTACAGTATTTTAGGGGTGGGGGTTTCTTAAGCATCATGACTGTGGAAACAGTTAACTGCTCTGTTGAAGACAGAATGAGCGACTCCATATATTCAGTATCTACTATGCAGCAGACGCATTATGTACCGCAGCGTCAGCCTTCCCAACACATTTAGCTAGTGTGCGTGTTATAGATAACTTAGATGAGAATTATAGCGCTTCAGTGGCTTACATGAGATCAACTGACTCATCAGGGGTTTATCTGAGTAAATAGGACTGACCTTTACCACTATCCCAACTTGTCTACTATAAGGTGAGAAGAAAAATGTTCCTCTACCTTCTAATCTCCTGATGAAGACTTTCCTATAACAAAAGACAAAAGAAAAACAAGTTAAAAAACAATTATAATTCCTGTTTACATGGGAGATACCCAGGAAAATTAGTAACTCCCCCCAAAGACCTAACTCATCAACTCTGATATCGATTTCAGCTATGGACAAAAGAAAGATGTTAGGGATGGGTGAAGACCAGCTAAGGGAGGTTATATAAACAAAAATAAGGTTATCATGCAAATTTATGTCATTATCTCCTCCATTGAGAAGAATTTCTAGAGGTTTAGAGTCTTCTTCCTGCTAGAGAGGGAGAAACCCTTGTAAGTAGAGATTTCCCTTGTACATGTTTCCTACAGAGGGATAACTTTTCCTAGGGTTTCAGTACTCTTGCATCTGCCACTTCTTAGAAAATTATCAGCTCAAGATAATTCTTATGCTAAGAAGACATTTTTGGAGCGACAGATTTGGTTCTCCTTCACTACCGCTGTGTGCTATCCACACCACTGATCTTATATTGGTAATAGTTGTTAATCCAAAGAGCTCAATAATAGAGGAAAGGGAGATGTGAGGTGAATTTAAGTTGGAGATAGCCAGAGCATAGGTGTGAAAGAATTCACAAGTAAGTAAGTGATAGAAAGCTGTGTGAGCACATGATAGGAAGACGTATTCACTCTCCAAGGGAGGAGAGGGGCCAGACTCAGGGAAGGAAATTGGCATTTGATGGTTAGATATTTGGGCTTATACAAGGCTGGGTGAAGGTGGCAGCTGCAAGGGTGCAGGAGGTTTCTCAGCTGCTCACATAGCTGGGAGACAGGGGGCTCGAAGTTCCGGGACCCCGGGAGACAGGATGCCTTTCCAGTTTCTCACGTAGCTTCCATGTTGAGAGGCTTCCCAAGCCTCTTGCAGCCTCTAGAAGACAGGGCTGGGGCTGTGGTTGTGATATCTTGTTTTCATTGACCTAGGTCTCAAGATAAACACTGGGTGGAAATGTTTCCCTTCAGTCTCCTTTGCAGGGGACATTCTCATGGATTGTGTTATCCTGAGGCTTATTATGTTTTCCTGTAACTCTCAGCCTTAATAACTTCTACCATAAAGATCTTGGAATTATTGATAGTATTAAGATGAGATTTAAAAGGGCAAGGATTTGAACAGACAATTCTCCAAAGAAGATAGATGAGTGATGTACAAATATATGAAAAGATGCCCTGTATCATTAATTATCAGGGAAATGCAAATAAAACCATAATAACATTTCACCCATTAGCATGTCTAAAATTAAAAAGACAGACTCTATCAACTGTTGGCAAAAATGCGGAGCAACTAGAATTCTCAGACATTGCAGGTGTAAAATTATAAAATAAAAAGGACTCTGGTAATTAAAAAAAAATAAAGTTATATGTACACTTACCATATGACTTGTCAGGGAGGAGAGGGAAATTTTTCCTACCCCTCTGGGTCCTTCTTGGACTGGTTGAATAATCAAATTAACATCAGACAGATTAGTAGAAGAAAAAACTCAATTTAATTACATGCTTATGGAGAATCTATGTAAACATGGGAATTCTAAAGACAACGAGGAAATTAGGGTATATGTGCTGAGATAAGGATGGGTCAGGGGACTGGGGCTTCAAGAGAAGGGAACTCACATAATGAAGGAAGGGTGATTCACATGATAAAGACCAGGTTCTCTGTAATTAGATATTTCCCTGTGACATAAAATTTTTTTTCAAATAGCAAGTATATTTCTGATATCACCCTAATTCTGGGTAAGGCCCTACATTTTCATTCTTCTAGGTATTTAGGAGTGGTGAAAGTTTCTTATGAAACTTATGAATCAAGGTGCAGGACTTTGATTGACCTCTGCTGGAAATAATCAGCTTGTCAAAATGACACAGCTTGAGGACATCTGTTCTGAACAGCTTGGGGGAGCCTGTCCTTCAGACTCATCAACTTTACTCCTAGATATATACTCAAGATGCATACAAAGAGTAGTAAACTCATATTCATAACAGTTTTATTCTTCACAGCTCTAAATTGGCAATAATCCCAAAGTCCATCTGTTGATGAATGGGTAAACTCCTTAAGGGGTGCTACTTGACAATACAAATGAATAAATACTGATACATACATTAATATGAATGAATTCCACAAAAATCTGCTGTGAGAAAGTAAGCAGATATAAATGAGTATGTACTATATAATTTCATTTGTTTGAAGTCTAGACATGACAAATCAAATCCAGAGTGAATGAAGGCAATAAATGCTTTTCTGTGGCTGAGCTGGGGAACTTATTAAGATATAATCCAAGGGAACTTCTCTAGGGGCATGGAAATGTTCTATATCTTGTTGGTGGCAGCTAAACTTGTGTATAAATTGGTCAAAAGTCATCAAAAAGTACAATTAAAAATGGGTACATTAAGTGGTATAAAACTATACCTAACAAAATGATTTACAAAGAGACTTGAAATTAGGTCTTCTGACAGTTATACTGGTTAGGAATTCCTGGGAGATGGGAGATGGCAAGTCAGAGTTTCCTGGAATTACGAGAAAAAAGCTCCCAGCTGCCAAGGACAATTCAGCACCACGGGCAGCGCCCCAGCCGCCGATGAAATCCACAGTGAAGCCCTTGGCTGGGAGCCAGGCACCAGAGTAAGCATGCACCCCAAACCTGTTCAACACACCCTTTAATGAATGCCTACTGTGTGCCAAATATCACACAAGACCCTATTTATATGCATTAGTTCCTTTTATTCTCAACAACCATTTGTCATTTTGGGCTTTTATTGTTCTCACTTTGCAGTTGAGACATCAGGTGTTTTTCTGTGTCCTTTTATAAGGAAAAGGAACACAAGGAACAATGAAATACACACACCTGCATGCACGCATGATGCGCGCACACACACACACACACACACACACACACACACACACACACACACACAGTTGAACTTTCAGATACTGCTCTGAGGGGGAAGGGCATTCTGCCTCTCGTGTCATCATGTTCGGGTCCCAGGGTGTCTGAGGCAGAAGTAGTACAGACCAGGGATGGAAGTGCCCGTGTGTGGAGGAACACAGGTACCATTTCCCAAGCCTCTGTCAGATTGTTTTTTACATACAAAATGACTCGTCAGGCAGACTCGCCCCACCCAGTCCTCACTGGACAGAAACAACAGGGTTACATAATGCATACTAGCAGTGCTGGCTTTGCAGAGCACCTGACCAGGACTGGGGGGTGAGGGAGCAGTAAAGGAGGCAGGTTACAGCTAAGAGAGCCTTGAAGGCTGGGATCCTGGGCAGGGTGCTGGCTGAGAGCAGGGACAGAGCTGAGCTCTTCTCACAGGCCACTGGGCAAAGACAGAAGCCGGGATCTTGAACTTGGGGTTCTCTCCTGCCAGCCTCACCTCCATCCACAGTTTTCCCCTTGATTACAGACCTCATATTTTGCCTAAATTCTGAGAAGAATTTCTTGACCTGATCTTCCCACTCCCAGCCTTTCCTTGCCTTGACTCCAGAGCTTTGCGGAAACATATCTGTTTATTTGACTGCCTTCCACCCAATGTATTGAACCTCCCCCCATATTGAGCTTCCTCCTATGGACTTAGTTCTTCATCACCATCAACTCTGGCCTTGGTCATCACCAGTCTCTTTTCATACCCCTGTGCACCACATTCTACCACATTCTACCGCCCTAGCTGCATATCCCGGAATGCATACTACTGTGCTATATTTTGTCTACATGATTCCATCTACCTGAGGTGTACCTACCTGCCTTAATCACCCCTCTAATACCCACATATCCTTGATTTAGGAACACAGAGGTTTGCCCTTCTCAGACTCTTCCTCGCCTTTTCTAGCTGGATTGGAGATCTCTTTTCTCGGGCTCCTATAATATTTCAATGCACAGTAATCCATCTACATAAGCATTCCAGTGTCAGTCTTCTGTTTTCATCTCTCTTGCTCCATTTCCTTCAGAACAACGAGGATGATCACATGGTGGCTCACAGTCCTGCAGAATGTAGTCATGACCCCACATCATCCCATCCCACGCTGCCTGTCTACTCTGATTCACTGCTTCAACTACCCTGGACTTGTCCAGGCCCTCCAATGTGCACCATATTCATCCTTGCCCCCAGGGCCTTTGCAAATGCTATTTCCAGGAACTAGAATGCTCTGATCCTCCTCCAACTTGCCCATGTCGTGGTTAAGTCCTGTGCATTCTTTGGAACTCAGCTCAATCATTTTCCCTGGGTTACCTTCTCGGATCTTTACTATCCACACGATAGTCTGCATGTTTGCTGATGTGATCATTTGTTCATTTTCTCCCCCATCAGACTCTAAGATTCATGGAGGCAGACCACATGTCATGTTGTTTTACCCAACTCTGAATTACTAGTGGACAGTCCATAGTTGAGTCTCATTGCATATTTGTTGAGTAACTTAATGACTCTCTATTCCCTCAATGAATGCTAAAAACAACTCACCAAGTCACATGTTTCCATTCCCAAATGACTGACATGCAACCTCTCACATGATTCTACTTCAGCTTTCTGAGAGCAGTAGGACAGAGGCACCCATCAGACACTGCATAAGAAGTGCCCATTTCCCAGAGGAGGCTAAGGGACATACAGGAGTCATACTTCTGTTCAGGAACTCCCAGCTCCAGCTCTTTCCATAGTCCTACCCTCCGCTTGGCGGAAGTCATGCCTGGCCAATGTGTCAATGTCATGGGTTTGTTTATGTCAGTAATTCATACAAGATTTTGTGAGATGAAGGAGGATGACATATTTAGAGCCCAGAGAAAGCTACAGTTTAACTCAGGTGCTTATTACATTACCCTTTGGAAGATGAATTGTAGCTGCCAAGGATTTGCCTAAATCAATAAGCAGCATGGCATTAACTAGTGCGAGGTTCATTTTTCTCCCCAAATGAGGAGCAGTTGGCACACAGGGGATGTACAAGACCCACACACCTGTTCCTGGGCAAGGACCACAGGAACAAAAGCTCCAGCAGAATAAGGCAGGATGGGAAAAGCATGGGCACTCAGGAGCCATGCAGAGCTGGCTTCAGATCCTGACTGTGGCCGTTTCTATCAGCATGACCTGGACCTAAGTTTCCTTATTTGAAAATTGGGGATGAGTTGGTATTCCTCATCATCCACTGGTTGTGGGTCTCTTCCAAGTCTTGTCAACTCTACCAACGTAACGTGTCCTGTATCTCTCTGTTTCTCGGTGCCATCTTAGTCCAAGCCACCATGATCTCCCTGCTGATGGGCTGCCCATTTCCCCATCCTACTCTTGTTCCCTTAAGTCCATCATCCACATAGCAGCCAGAATTGTCCTTCAAAAAAAAATCAGATCATCAAATTATTTACCTGCAAACTCCTCCCTGCAAGGCATGCTGGATCTGGTCTCTGCCTACCTTTCTGGTTCATCTGCCCCTCCCCTGCCCTTATTACTCAGTACCTATCATCCTGGCCTTCTTTCTACTCTTCTAAACATAGAACTCTTGTCCCCATCCAGGGCTACTGGTATCAGTTGATACTGGACAACTGGTACCAGTTATCACCACTACCTGGCATCTGATTCTCTCTGATGTTTTCCTGACCCAGCTTCTTCTTGTCATTC
Organism: Solenodon paradoxus; assembly: GCA_004363575.1. Classification (NCBI taxonomy): domain Eukaryota; kingdom Metazoa; phylum Chordata; class Mammalia; order Eulipotyphla; family Solenodontidae; genus Solenodon; species Solenodon paradoxus. The sequence goes on from RJWH01001063.1 coordinate 465,801, forward strand.
AGATTCCAGTTCAAATAGCATTTCTACAAGAGCTTCCTTTTTGAAAAGCTTCCTGTCCTGCCAATCTCTTTCTTTTGCATTTCCTCATTTAATTTTTTTTATAGCATCGGTCACATTCCAAGTGTTTTCATTCATTTGCATGTTTTCATGTTTATGACCTGACTCCCTCATTAGAATACAAAGTCTTGGCCTATTTTCCCCTCCTCACTTCTTATGCAGTGTCTGATGCATCAGCTACATCGATAATGTTTGTGATAAAAATATTGAAGAGTTCTTATTTTCCTTCTTACTGTAATGCTAAGGGCTGAGGGCTCTTAGAGGTAGGCATCTGGTACAAGTGAATCATGAACCCGTCACAAGCAAACCCTGCTTGTCTTAAGCTGTCCTGCTGAGCTTCGAAAGTCCCTTTGTGAGAACCAACCTGACGTTGCTGGTACTTCGATGAGGAGACAGTGTGGGATCCTGAACCTCACCCAAGTGCCCCTGGCATGGAAATATGCCTCTTTGCTCCAGAAGCCAAGAAAAGCCTGTTATCCACCTGTCCACCCATTCATTCGTATCACAAATGCTGATCATGAGGACGGACTCCATGCACAGGACCTGGGATGCAGCATTGAACACAACACACATATTCTCCTCGCAACACCTCACAGCCCACGTGCTGTCTTGATGATGGTACTTGATCAGATTCACAGAAGCCCCCCAAAGAGGTTCCCTTTCCTCACTGTGTCCTCCCTGGGCATTTGGAGTCTGCTTATTTGGCCAACCAGATCAGCTTGCTTGCACTCTCACACCCATTCTCCCTTTGTGCCTTGGTCTTCAGTTCTCATCATGGCGACCCAGTCATAGAACCCTGCCTCGGGCTCCACCCAGGGCTTGGTTCCATCCTGACTCTCTACAAGGCCAACACCAGGCTTTGCAACCCACCTGGCCCCTCCTCCACATCTAGTATCAGGCTCTTCGGTTGTCCTGCTTCCTGTTAAAACCAGCTGGTGCCTGTCTGGTCTCTGTGGAGCCTGCTCCACCCTCAGCAGCAGTCCTGGGGCTTGGGCTTGCACACAGGGGCAGTAGCGGCTCACTCTGATTTCTTTTTTGCTTGGGGGTTTGTCTTAAGAAAGGGTTCGGAGGCTCTGATCAAGTCTGAAAACCATTGATCAGATTAAATGAATGCACAAACCGTTCTCCCTCATTTTACTCAAATGTGGCCCCAGGGGCTAGAGGAGCACTTATCAGACTTTACTGAGCTTGAGCCACTTTGATAGAATGCCAATGCCTCTTCTTCCCTGCATTCTCATTCAGTGTGTCTTGGGTAGGACTCAGGAATTTGCATTTTAAGCAAGTCTCTGGGAATTCTGGTGGTGGGCCATGTGCCCGGTCAAGAATGTTTGGCGTATTACATCATGTGCACCATCCTCTCAGCAGTCTTGGTGCCCCCTCACCCCTCACCAAATGCCTGTGTTGGCTTTTTTGTTTCTGGGTTGGGAGGAGGTCTAGTGGATGTTGAGGGAGGGAGTATAGCACCTGGATGAGCAGCGGGGTATTAAGGGTTCTCCAGGCAGTGACCATTACTAACAAGTGTCGGGGAACTTTCGTATTTTCAGAGCCTGTGTGATTGCCACACTCTTGAGGTCTGCAGCACATAGTTTGAACACTGGTCCAAGGAAAACTAGGAGTTTTGTACCTGTGCCCACTTCCATCTGAGCCTGTAATTTCACATGGCAAGGATTGCTTACCTGCAATTCGGCAGAAACGTGCTTGTGATTGCTTTTTCCTTGGGGGCTGGTATATGGGATTAATGAAATGGCAGATTTTCTTTGACTGTAATTAATGGGAAATACAAAAGCAGTTAATAGGGTGAAATATAGCTGAGTCAAGGCCCCCAGATGTAGACTCTTTGTCTTCAGAGTCTTTCCAAGCCAAGATCCCGTGGTGTCCATTTTCATACTCAATGTCCCATTTTTAGATCAAGAACATCTCAAGAGTGGCACTATCCCCCGATCTTCTGTGTCTGGGACACTTGTGGGTGCTGACATGATTTTATGTTTCAGAAAAAAGGTAGAGGGAAGTGACAGCCCTAATTGGGGTCCCTGCCCTGCTCCTGCTCCAGTCACGTCATCTTGTTTTCTTTCCTTTTTTTTGGGATCTTATCACAGTCTAAAATGAATGCGTTCACCCACTATTTATAGTCTGTCTCCTCCCACTAACTGACACAAGAGCAGGGCCCTTCTCCTCGTCCATCGCTGCATCTCTAATGCCAAGAAGCATCCGGGCACTCAGCAGAGGTCCCCACGAGATTTGTGGAAAGAGCTTGATCGAGGGGCGGCCTGCAGAAAACATAAACCTCAGAGTGTTGGAGACTTAATAGGACAAGTGCATTTTGTCTTTACAGAAAGTCTGATTATGGTTCCCAGGAGAGCGGTTGGGGGGTGGCAGCAGGGGTGAGGTGCTCTGCTCTGTTCAGTCACGCAGGGATCCAGGGTGATAGAGAAAATCTCATCTTCGTCATTGTGTGGCTTCAGGGTGGGCCTGGACAGCAAAATCTGGCCAGCAGGCTGTAGGGAGCGGTGTGGGCAGAGGTGTGGAGGGTCCCCTGGGAGGTTTGAACAGACTTGGTCTGGCAGTGGGCACGTCAGCGCCACACCCGTTCTGCCGGCCACGTTGAAGGGAGCCACGGAAATGGTGTCTAGTGATGCACCAGCAGGGAAGAGAAGGGGGCTTGAGGAAGAATTTGCAACTCCCTGTCATGGAGGCCTTTTGGGGGTGACTCTGTCACTCCTTTTCTTCTCTGAGCATCCAAAGCTGCCATCTCTTCCAGTCTAAACTCCTTAGCTTTGCACAGCTGAGCTCATCGCTGCCCAGCCCCCTCCACAGCACATCCCTCCTTGAACTCATCCATGGCCCAGGGCTGTGTGCCTCACTCTTCAGGGCTATTTCTCCTCTCTGCCCAGGGTGCCTTGTTAACTTAGGCTTATTGCAGTTAAGGCCCAGCCCCAAGTGTGTCTCCTCTGGAAACCCCCTTAACATCCTCCAGGGGACACATCTCGGTCCCCTGCGAGTCTGCAGCACCTGGCTGGCTTCTCTGCTCCACTCAGTGTGCCTCCCTGTCCTTACATGCTTATCCAGCTGTCTTCTCCTAGACCCTAAAATATTTACTTCTTTTCATATCATGCTCCAGAATTTAGCCCGGCTGAATACCTGTGTGTGTAGGCTCCCTAGTAGAGATGAAACTGGCTCACCTGTGATCTCCACTTGGGATCTGTTTCATGAGGTGGAATCTGAAAGTCCTTCCAGGGACGGACCTCGAGGAATCTATTTAGTTCCCCAGCTGCTGACAGGTGGCTGTCAGGTCCACGTGGCACTTCACCTGTGCATACCTGTGTGGCAGGAAGGACACGGATCAGAAAGACATGGGTTTGAAGCCCAGTGCTGCTGTCTCTTGGCTGTATCTGACTTTGGGTAAGTCCCTCAGCTTCATCCGAACGCTGATTTCCTCAGGCATAAAATGAGAATTTTAGCAAAATACATGTTTACCGAGTGTCTCGGAAGTGCCAGCTCTGAGGTGGATGCTGGCTAGACAGGAGCGAATGAGATGGACCCAGACCTCTGAGGCTGGGCCCCTGAGCCCGTGGCCTTAGCTGTTCTGTCTGTGACTTCAGTGTAATGAGAGGACGGCGAGGACAGGTGTCCCCAGGAAGCTGGGGGCTGAGACCTGAAGGCAAGCAAGATGCGAAAGAGGAAGGGATTACAGGAGGGATCCAGGCAGAGGCTCAGATGTGTGCAGAGACCTGGGTCTGTTGTTGGGGATTGAGAGGATCCCCTGCACGTGATGAATGATTTGCTGGCGACTGCCAGGACAATTCTGGCAAAGCAAGGCAGTGAGCACTTAGAACCTTTTCATGAATGACGTTCATTCTGCTTTTTGCATGTTTAAAATTTTCCATCATAAAAAGGCAAGTAAAGATTAATATTTATGTTGCTGTCTGCAGCCTCTCTGTGAAAAGTCATGTGAGTGTGTCCCATGAAGTGCAGAGATCCTGGAACCTGTTGCCTGCTTGACTCCCTGCTCTGCGGGTCCACGTTTTGTGACCAGGCGTCAGTTCCTGGTGCCTCAGTTTCTCTACCTGTAAGATGGGGATATTGATAACAGCTGTCTCCTAAGGTTGTTGTAGAGATTCAGCGTGTTTGATAATGCAGTTGTCCCCCTGGTCTGGAGGGATTTATTTCAAAACCCCAAGGAGATGCCTGAGACCTCAGAGGGCACCGAGCCTTCTGTCTGCAATGTCTCCCCCCATACATGTGCACCTACGATGAAGTTTCATTTATAAATTAGGCATAGTAAGAGATTAATAATAATAGCTCATAATACATGGAACAAGTATGACAATATGCTCTAATGAAAGTTGTGTGAATGTGGTCTCTCTAAAAATATTTATTTTTTTAAGGAAAGCTGCAGGCAGGAATGAAGATAAGCAGGCAGGCAGGAAGACAGAGGAGGAAGGAACACTTTATTTTGGCTAGTTCTTCATCTTGGTTGTTCCCCCTCCAGACCGGGATGTGAACCCAGGTTGTTGGGATGTGTGTGGATGGCACCCTCCCTGACTCCACCAGGTTGTCCCTCAAAATATCTTATTCCAGGTCATAATTTGGTGTGCAGTGCTCATGCTCGCTGAAACGGTGGAAGGCAAGACCACAGAGAAGTGGGTCTCCTCTATTAGTGAGAATAATGTAAAGTTTTCCAAACGTTTTCCAAATTGTGAGTCAGCATGAAAAGTTTCAGCTAATCCGGGCCAACTTAGAGCGCTTTGTGGGTGTTCTTCTAGTCTCACCTGTAAGTATCTCATTGAACGCTTCCTAGGAGATGCATGTGATTAACCCATTTTGCAGGTGCAGACACATAAGTCGTTTTTCCCGGGATCACACGGTTCATCAGAGCAAGAATTGCAAATGTTGGCATTTTGCCTTGTGAGCCCACACCACCCACCGTCACCCCATCCTGTCTTGGTTTGAATGGTGTAGACGGTCATGGATCTGACGCAGGTGAGGGGAGACTGTTGACTCATGTCTCCTCTCAGGAAACGTGCTGAGTGCTCACCCCGCAGGCCTCCATTGACAATGCAGGGGCCAGTGCACCTGAGGTGCAGGGCGGCCTTCAGTCTGCAGGGACCACAGCAGCAAACAGACACAGATAAGCCCCGCAAGGAACATAAAGCTGGCTCATGGGATGGAGAGAGATGCAGGGGATCCAGGAGGCCCCCCCGAGGAGACGGGAGGCCACACGGTGCCTGGGAAGGCAGCTCTTGTTTCTCCAGCTGCAGCTTGTCCTTCCTGATAAGCCAGGCCTCGTCCCTGTGATGAATTCCATCCAAATTTCAAGACGGTCAGGCCTGTTAAGTCAGACCTTCAGACGAGTGTGCTGAGCCCAGATTTATTATATGTCAATGTTTGTTTAAATTTGCAACTCTTTCACAGTGGAGCCGAGGAGGCAGTTTCCAAAGAACTGTCCAGACCCATTCCGTTTCTCCAGATGCACGAACGTTAATCAGACGTCACCAAGAAGCTGTGCGATCTTATCTGCCTGCTCCCCCCGCCTCCACGCCAGTTTTCCTTTGCAGCTGAGGCTCCCAGCAGCCTTCTGTGCCCTGGGTGAGTGTGGACTCACAGCACATTGGAGCCGGAAGGGGTCCCTTGGAGGGACACTGTGTTTTCAGAACCTAAATTCAGGTCCTCTGTGAGCGGATGAAAGGATTTTTGTCCTTTAATAGGAATTTTTATTATTTCTTTTTTCCATGATACTATATTCATTTTAGGCTTGACATTGCGTCTCGGCCTATATTTCACACACACCCTCCTCCAGAGCTGCAGTGTCTTTTAGCAGCACCTTCCCCTCTGCTCGCCTCCCACCCCAGAACCACAGTCCTGCGTCCTGTAGCCAAGACTTGGAAACCACCTCGATCCCCATGTGCTGATGACTGGATAAAGCAGCTGTGGTCTGGATACTCCATGGAATTCTATGCACTTATTAGAAAAAGATGACATCATGCCCTTTGCAACCGTCTGTTTCCTGCAAAGCCGCCCGGGCACGCGGGCCCGTCACGGGGCCTCCTCCCGTGTAGAGTCCTCGGCAGCTCCCCACGGCCTACATGGGACCTTAAACACCTTACCCAGCCCCCCACACCCTGTAGGACCTGGCCCTGGTCTCTGCTGACCATCTCCCTTCCCTCTTCCCGCAGACTTTCTAGTCGGGCCATCGTGAAGTTCTTGCAGGTCCTGGCACACTTTAGTCTCCACCTCCCAGTCTCTGAGAGCTTTGCTTCCTCTCTCTACTGCACCTGCTGACTTCCGCGCCTTCCTTCCAGGACGCCTTCGTGGCTTAGCTTTACCTCTCCTCATCCATGTCCCCGGCACGTCCTGGACACGCGGCTCTGCCCGGTTCCAGACGCAGAGGAGAAACCCGGCAAACGGCGTCAATGTCGAAGATGATGATCCATGTGCAGTTCTCTCTGCAGAGGGTTTGGTTTGGAATTTTCTAGAAAATTAGACTGAGACAGACTTGAAGTTTATCCCACAACTCCCATCTCTTTAAATTTAACTTGATTTGATGTCTCAGTGTTGCCTGACTCAGTCCAGAAGTGTCCTCTGAGCTTCACTAAATCCTTCTCTGTCCCTGCTGCCCGCCACGGGAAAACGGCCTGTCACTAGCCAGTGGACCGCCTGTCGTCCGCGTCAGACCATCTCTCCTGGGGGCCTCACGCATTGTGGGGAAAATCAGGATGATTTCTCGGAGGTTTTGGTGTCGTCACCGGGGCCTCCAGCTGTGACATCCCAGTAACACAGTTGCCATTTTTCTTTTCTTTATTTATTTTAAAGTCTTTTTTTTTTTTTAAAGGAAAGGTACGGGCAGGAATGAAGGTGAGGAGGCAGGCAGGAAGAGAGAGGAGGAAGAACTTTATTATTTTTTAATTTACTTGTTCACGTGGCTGTCCCCCCACCCCAGGTCTTGAACCTGGGACCTTGGGAAATACTTGTGACTGCGCCCAGGTGCACTAGACCGCGAGGCCACCAGGGTGAGACCTGCGGTTTTTCTCTTCAGTGAACTTTCATAAACAATGGAGATGTTTGCATCTGTCCAGGGTGTGGGCGTGATCTCTGATGTGGCTTTTTGAGGGTGCCTGAAAGTTTACCGCTTCATGGTTCTGCCCTTCAGAGAAAGCATAAATACATAAAACACCTGACAGGGCCATCTGGAAAAATGACAAGAATAAACGCGTATCACGTATCCCCTGAGTGCCAGATCATCCTAGATTCTTCATGTCCTGAATCTCCCTGGAGACTCACAACCCTATGGGCTTAATCCTACTACTAATATTTAGTTATAAAATTGCTCAAGGGTTCTGAGCGCTGAACGTGGTCCAGACCTCAGGATGAGTTCCCAGCGTTCGGCATCTCGTTGGCTGTCACGCCTCCCTGTAAGGTAGGTGAGAGTAACGTGACCTGATATTGAGGGACGGGGGAGCTCTGAGAAGTGGAGGGGGCTGCTCTGCCGACTGTCTGGGGATGAGATTCGAACCCTCTCCAGCAGACTCCAAGGCTCCTGTAGTTTTCAGTGTCCAGCATTCCTGCTTGGTGGTTTGCTTCACTTATCTTGAGCCCTCCGTGCTTCCCTGAAGAGGTCATCTCAGGACACAACTCCCCACACTGGGAGTTTCTGGAGAAAGAGGCCGAAGCCTTTGGGAGACAGCCTGGCTCCCACATGTACACAGCAAAGAACTCATGTCTCGCTTGTTTCCCCCATACACGGTTACTTTGATAAATGGCATATCGCAAAGTATGATGATAAGGCAGCAAGTAATCGATTTGATCTTTTCCCCCCATTTTGCATAACTCAAAATCAGACGAGCTCATCAGAACGTCTGATCTGCATGATAAGGAGGGCAAGTGTGTATGTAACCCCGGGCAAGCCCAGGTGTCTCTTGAGTGTGCAATTTCTAATATGTTTTTTGAGTCAGTGAAAGTGGTTTATGAACTTCCAGCACTGAAAATGCACCGTATGATTCTACGAGTCTAAATAGGAGGCTCTATTCTAGGATAAGCTTTGGACTTTCAGAGCACTGCAGATTGGATAAAAAGTCTGAGCTCTAGTTGATCAAACACATCCGTGGGTTTCATTGAGAGAGTGTTCAGACATCAGTTAATTATACAATTGAATACATTCACGCATTCATTTCATATTTCATTTCTCCTATTATTTATGGATGGATTCTGTCATTCAATTCATTATACTCGTTATTCAGCAAACATTTCTATTCTAGGATGGGGGGTGCTGGAACCTCCAAAAGGAAAAGTAACTTTTGAAAACTGTACTTTTTGCTCTAGGCTTAGCAGGCATCGGTCAGGAATTTTTGGCAAATTCAAAGCCTTGAGTAGCCATTCAGGCATCCTTGGTATCTTGCCCATGTTGGCTTTGCCCATGTAGGCTTCTAAGAATCATGGAGGCGTTAGATAGCGTAGCGGGGAAAATCCCTGCGTCTGTGAACCATCTTGGACTTCCCTGGACTGCAAGTCTGCATCCCAGAGCCCTGGGTTGGCCCGGTTCCTCCACAACTTTGCCTTATCTGGTGTGTCAGGGAATATCTCTCAGTCTCACTTTTCCCAGCTATAAAGTTAGCAGGTTGACCAGATGACCTAGGTTTTTTTTTTTTTTTTTTTAAATTTTTCAAGGAAAGTTGCAGTTAGTCATGAAAATGAACAAAGGGAGACAGACAGGAAGAAAAGAGGAAGAAGCACTTCATTAATGTAGTTGCTCATCTTGGTTGTTTCCACTGGCCCTGGGACTCGAACTTGGGTCCTTGGAATGTATGTGGACTGCATCTGGTGGGCATAACTGTTAAGTAACGAGGGCGCACCTAGATTCATTTTGTGAAGGTGAAGTGCCCAGTTCTGTGCTCATGGACAGCCAGCTCTCAGTAGATAATCACTCCCTTTGCTTCTCTTACTCCAGGTTTGAAATGACGATTTATCAAGAAATGACCCAGTTTGCCTATGCGCTTCATTTTCCAGGGAGGAGAATGTGTCCTCACCCCACCCCTCCAATGGCTGATAGTGGTGAGGGAGCAGGAGTTAGTGGCATTTGCCGCTGTGTTGTCACTAAAACAAGAACAGATCTTGACAGCACGAACTTCTTCTCCATCCATAGCTTAAATCTTCCTTGTCAAGAGGGGAAAAGTAGACAAAAGAAAAATTCTGAAAGGATAATGAGTCCTCTTTTCCTCCTGCTGCTTTTCCTCCTGGGGCCGTGAAATCAAAATGTCCCAGCCTCACCCTCCCACCCCAGCTCAGCCTGTGCTGCCAGGCGCTGCCCTCCTTATTCAGTGCTCAGCTTGGAAAGGGGCTGGCAAGGGAGGGCAGAGCCTCCCTCTCTGTGCATTGGTACTACTCCCAGAAACCCACTCCTCATACTCTTTTCTTTGATTTTTGTTTTCTCATTTGTTCCTCCTTGTGTCTCTGAAAGTCTTCAAGGATAAATGCGATGCATCTTCATCTCAAAAGGAGAAACATCTTCTAGGAATTTATCCTAAAGAAACCAGCTTGGATCTGTCTAACTAAATGCTCGACAAAGGGTATGTTAAAGACAGGAAATGCTGCGCCTCTATCGTGATGATGTAGGATGACTGTTAACATGGAAACCTTTCTATGATGCATTGGCACGATTTTTAAAAGCATGGACAAAAAATTGAATAAGATGATCTTACCTGATATAGCAATAGAGATCGGGATTAAGATAAGGATATATTGATAGATAACAAGAGACCCGATGAGTACATTTTGTGATTTTCCTTTTAAACCTGTCCATTGTTTTATAATTTTTATAGTAGTCAATCTCATTTGTTAATAAAAACTATTGCAAATGTTATCTTAGAACCTAAATGGAGAAAGCAGACCATGGAGACATCATTTTTCCTTTGCTGTCCCTCAGAAACCAGCGTCAGAGCCCCATCACGCTGCTGTCTTTTCACGTCACGTCCTGTCTCCCGAAGATCTAGTGAGAAAGACCCCAAATGTTCTGCACATCTCTCGCAAGAGATGTGTGTCGAAGCTGTAGAACCGCGGGCGCTGCGGAGCTCTGCTTTACCACGCCCTAGCTGCGAGGCCTTCGTCCTGCCACCTGCAAAGTGGGCTCATTAACAGTTCCCACCTCAGAGGGGTTTGTGTGGCTTTCATGAGATGCTGCTTCTGAACGCTGCTTACCACGGGGTACACGCTGAGTCTGTTTTCCCTACTGCTTGCTGCAGCTCGGGCTTCAAAAAACAGGGTCACTCTCAATGCATCTGGCTCTTTATAGTCACTTTATTATACATGGGATTTAAAAAGTCTCCTCCCCCTCCTCCTCC